>CM047426.1:18749125-19128409 GCA_026168455.1 Theocolax elegans | reverse complement strand
TTTATTTTTTATACAATTTTTATAACATTATACTTTAAGATTAAAAAAAGTTATACCATCACTTGCATGAAAATGAAAACATTGTTTTCATGGTTAGAATTTTATTAATGTTTGTCTTTCTCTCTCTCTCTCTCTCTTTCTCGCTCTCTCTCTCTCTCTCTCTCTCTCTCTTTGGTAAGCTATACACAGCTCCTTTGAAAGCTCTGTTACTTTTGTAACACTAATCTTGATTTTTCTTACTCCTTGGAGTAAATTGTCCACAGAAGAGTCCTCAATGCGGCCCTGAAGCTTTCTGCTAATCTGCATCTCACTTTCTTGCACTTAGTCGGCCGCGAGTGACTTTTCTGGATGCAGTCTTGACATTTTGAGGTTAAACCTTGGAGAGATACCTGTTTACTCGTGCTGTTGGAGCGACAATATTTCGGTCTACAACGATCTACTTCTACGCCTCTTCAATAGCAGCGTTTTATACTTGTTACTGACTTTATTTAGTGTGTTATTTACAGTGAGTTATTAGTTATTGTAGTTTTGCGCATATAATTTTATTTTTGAGGTTAATGAGACACGTGCTTACTATTACCGACTGAGTCAAGCTTTCGCACAAATAGTTTTCTATTTTTACCGCTAGATGTCGGGTCGATGCAAGATTTTGCCTGCTTTTGTATATACGTACTATGAATGTTAGTAAATGCTTGTTAATTTTCCCGGCACAGCACGGCATAGGCGAGAGCTTGAAGAACATCATTTTCATTCAATTTTATACTATCATTGTTCAATTTTAAAGTAACGATTAAAATAAATTATAAAATATACGAATTCCATGGAAACTCTTTACAAATATTTAACTTAAACATAATTTTAACACTAGATAAACATTAATTAATTAAGTGTCGGAATAAAATATAAAAATAAAAAATGAACTGTATTTTTCGATAGTTACATTATTTTGATCGTCTTTCGAAACCATTCGTCGAACGCAAAACATAAAACATTCAACATTTCGTAGGTATTATTTTGGCAGTATCAGTTAACATAAGATTGATCGGTTTCGCTTGAATTTATACTTATATATAAACTAACGTAGTATTCAGAATTTATTAATCTTAACAATATTTGTAACTAAATTTAACTAAGTTATACAATCATAAGAAATAATTATATTTTATTGATTTATTTACATCTAATTGGTGAGTTATTTTAATTATTAATATAATAATTGATTTATCAGTGGGGACAATAAGGTTAAATTCAGTGCGCGTTTTTCTTATTAAATTAAATTATCTATTCGATTAATTTTAAATTAACGTTCTCTCTCTCGTGGTTAGTGGTGCCACGGGATCTATTATTAGAACCCGTAATATAATTATATATATCTAAATTTTGTTTTTGTTAAGGTATTAATATTCGTTATCGCGGTAATAGGTATCCGGAACTATTTAGTTGATTCAACGGAACTTCCTCTGGGTGAGTCCACCGGGTAATCAGGACTAATAAATTAATATTATTGTTTTTCTTTTTCGATAATGTTGGGATCCGGATATAATTTTGTCTAAATAATATTTTTTTTTTATTTGAATTATAAACCAGCATCACAATATACATTATTTTCGATAGAGTATCCGTAAAGTACGACTTTACGTACTGTTTTGCGGACGTAAAGTGCGACTTTACGAAAACGTGTACAGTCTTTACGGACACGTGTACAAAAAAAAATATTTTCGATAGAGTATCCGTAAAGTACGACTTTACGTACTGTTTTGCGGACGTAAAGTGCGACTTTACGAACACGTGTACAGTCTTTACGGACACTGTACAAAAAAAAATATTGTATTGAAATCGCTAAGAACTTTACGGATACTCTCTCGAAAAGTAATGTTCGCGCCTCGGCCGTAAACTTTGTCAGCCTCGCATGTAAAGTAGCGATCCTCGCTTCGCAGGTCCTCGGACGCTACTTTCCACACTCGGCTGAAAAAGTTTTCGGCCGAGGCGCGAACATTACTTTTCGAGCGAGTATCCGTAAAGTTCTTAGCAATTTCAATAAAATATTTTTTTTTGTACACGTGTCCGTAAAGACTGTACACGTGTTCGTAAAGTCGCACTTTACGTCCGCAAAACAGTACGTAAAGTCGTACTTTACGGATACTCTATCGAAAATAATGTACATTGTGATGCTGGTTTATAATTCAAATAAAAAAAAATATTATTTAGACAAAATTATACCCGGATCCCAACATCATCGAAAAAGAAAAACAATAATATTAATTTATTAGTCCTGATTACCCGGTGGACTCACTCAGAGGAAGTTCCGTTGAATCAACTAAATAGTTCCGGATACCTATTACCGCGATAACGAATATTAATACCTTAACAAAATTTAGATATATATAATTATATTACGGGTTCTAATAATAGATCCCGTGGCACCACTAACCACGAGAGAGAGAACGTTAATTTAAAATTAATCGAATAGATAATTTAATTTAATAAGAAAAATGCGCACTGAATTTAACCTTATTGTCCCCACTAATAAATCAATTATTATATTAATAATTAAAATAACTCGCCAATTAGATGTAAATAAATCAATAAAATAATAAATAATATTCAATATTATTTTCTCCCTATTGGCAATTAATATTATCAGAATCGCTCCTTAATCCTCAGTAAATCCTCCTTAATAAATGCAAAAGAAACTGCCAAAATTCTGTTATTGCTGTAATCTCACTCCAAAATCTCTTTATCGATAGAATCAGAAAAAAACAATACTTTGTCTTAGACGATCGATATATTCAAAAATAACCCTTCTGTAAATGATAGATATGATCAAAATAACACTGCTTGTACGGTAGATAGGATCAGAATAACAATACTGTTAGGACGATCGATAGGATCAGAATGGCGAGGATCCGTTTTCCGAGCCACGCCAAACTTCTTCCCCGATTTTCTATCTCCCTCAATCTCCTAATATCCCTATCTGTTCTCTCTCTCGTTACCTGTGAGGGATACGGCAATATTATAATTCTCCAACCCTTTCGTATCCGTCACAGGTGTAATACAGCTACCCGTATTTACCCTACTATAAATAAAAATGACAACTAATTTGCATAAGTTATCATTGTCTCAACTAGTATTTCGACTTTCCGTATTTAAGGTAATTACAGTCATATAACGTAATATGCTGTTATATTTACCCATACGGAAGTCTTATCTCTAATAATACCATCTATTGATTGGTTCAATAGATCACTAAATTATTCTCTAGTTAACAGCGCGAAATTCAAATATAAATTTATCTCCTTACTATTATACACACGTTTCCCCCACTATCCGCGTTCCGAATTCCCTAGACAATATGCGTGCGATCCCCGTATCGATACGAGCGCGGACCGCGTGTTCAGTGTGCGCACGCTTGAATCTAGATCGATTCAAGATGGCGACAACTGGGCGCGGGCCGGCACGTAAACAACGTGCCTCGCGACCGTTTCCCCGGGTGTGCGCGATCCCCACCGGCGGGAATAGTACCCGGGTACTATCGCGAAGTGGTGCGCGTCCGGAGGTGCGCGCATGCACCTACCAAGGCTCCACAGGCGACACGGCACACGGCGAAACGTCTCCAACACCGACGTCAACAACCGCTCACGGAGAGGATTTCATAAGTATATTATGTATACACGTAAGTGGTTTTTTTTGTGACTATAAATATTTATAATAATTATTTATATTTATTAATCTAACCTGTACTTCCCTTTTAACAATCCTCTCTCTCCTTAACACATAACACTCCTTACCTTGTTTATTCCCAACTAAACAATATCTATTTATATTTATTTAATTTATTATATCTAAATTATTATTACTAATTCCACCTATTCCTTATCCCTGTTTAATACTTACTTCTTGTAATATTCAATCTCTATTATCTTCTTTTTCCTTTCTCAATTAATAATCAACACACCCAACCGTTGTTATTTTCCTCACATCTCTTTACTCATATTATTATTAATATTTATAAACTTTATATATATTTCCCCATAATACCTGTCCTTACCATTAATTATATTATTTAGTAAATATCCATATTAATATATTTCTCTTTTTCAGATGCAGCGTGCCAAGGAGTACCTGTCACCGAGGGAACCCCGGGCACGCTGATCCAGAGACAACCTGATAGACCTTCGCATCAACCCAAGAGGACAACTAGATAAGTACAATTAATTAATATAGTTCATCTATTTACTAATTAATACTAATATTACATATATATTATTTTCAGGTGGCCTCGGTGATGTACCCACATCACAATATGTAAAATGGTTAGGATTTGATAATACCCATAATAGTTGGATTAATAAAAATTATTTGGAAATGATTTCTTTATTTAAATAAACAAAAGTATATCTAATCTTTGGTTACATTTTTTTATTTAAAAATACCTCTATAATTTTTGTACAAATATTGATGAATTAATTTTATGTA
The DNA here is from genome assembly GCA_026168455.1 of Theocolax elegans. Taxonomy (NCBI): domain Eukaryota; kingdom Metazoa; phylum Arthropoda; class Insecta; order Hymenoptera; family Cerocephalidae; genus Theocolax; species Theocolax elegans. The sequence goes on along the minus strand of CM047426.1, from coordinate 19,123,933 downwards.
CAATTTTCAATTCTTAGTATAAATTATCACAAATACATCACTATAGAAACATTGTTCGATGGGTATTCAATATTAAATTGAATAATTTGTTGATGAAATTTCACAAAACTTGACTCGGTCTTTATCCCCACTCCTCCCTATATGCTAAATTTCTTACTTGTAAACTTAGAGCAATATAATAAATACTGGCTGAATCTACCTTTTAAATGATGAAAAAAAGGTATTCTTTAAATTTTCTGTACTATGAATAGTTTTTGAGAAGAAAAAAACAATTTTTATGTATGTATAGATTTTTTTATTTAATTTTTTTCTCAAAAACTATTCATATTACAGAAAATTTAAAGAATACCTTTTTTCATCATTTAAAAGGTAGATTCAGTCAGTATTTTTTATTTTGCTCCAAGTGTATTAATACAAAAGTTAGCATGCAGGGTGGAGTGGGGATAAAAGCCGAGTCAACAGTTTAATTCAATTTAATATTTTATTGATTTCGACACTTCTCAATCGAATATACCATAATAATAATATTGAATATTATAAATATATAGACACGCTATAGTCTTTTTTATCTAATTTTATAATGACCCCAAGCCAATGTATTTGCACTATCTGCAATCAAATATCTTTTATCATCATAAGGACTAAGTGCAATCTTTTTCTGTTAAACAGTTTCAACTTTATGTAGTTTGGATCGAATCGTACACTGTTTTCTCTTTATTACACTTAAATTTTGTAAACAGTTTAGGTAGTCTTTAAAATGTATTGATTTTTTAATAACAAAACTCTTAATACCCTTGATTTTTTTCATAAAATCTTTACCATTCACACGAGTGCAGTACATTTTGCTTCTTAATCCTATAAATTCAGTTAAAATATTTGCATTGCACTCATCTTTCATAAGTCCAACAACTTTTCTATTTACTAGAGGAATTTTGAAATCGTTATCAACTGCATAATCCGAAGTATCGAAACGTGATATATTCGACTGCATATCTGCATAAAAATTATCACAAATAACCTTATAAATTAAACTATCAGTGTCAGTGTAAAGTAGTTTACAATTTTCTTTGTACATATTTAACATATAGTCATAGTGGAAGCTGTATATAAGAGTTTTGGATATGTCGGCGAGTACAGAAAGTCCAATATAGATTGGTTTATTCATAAAGACACTAGTTTTTTTGAGTTGAATAGCAACCAAGTTTTCATTAAATATAGCACTACTGTGAAAATTAGGCTTCGATATGAGAGCTTCAGCACCATATTGTCCACTCTATCGAGTCATTAGTTTTACGTCAACGTATTTGCGAACGTTTTCCATAGTCTTTCCGTATACAGCATTATTCATCAATTTGAAAAGATTTTTTTCAAATTCGTTTTTGGCAGTAGCTCTCATGTTACTATTCAATTCTATATATGGTTTAAGCCATGCACACTGCATGAACTTTAATACTTTATGAATTTTTGTGAGCGTAAGTCCATGTGAAATTGCTTGTTTTAGTGCACGATAATGAATCACATAATTTTTTTTATGCATCAATGTAGCTAATAATTTTTCATGCTTTGATCCAGGAGGTTTTGCATGCATGGGACAGAAAAGTAAGTCATTATGTATGTCATGAATCTCGGTAGGATAATCTAAATCTACCTCTAAAATATAACCAATCTCAGCGCCATCTTCTACACTTAAAAAGTCAATATTTTCAAAATCTGTAAACCATTCAAAACAATCAAGTGGAAGTGATTGTGTCATAGCCCACCCGTATAAATTATTAGCGTCCAAATACATTAAATACACATTTTCTTCATTTTCTTTATAATTTTCTTTCATGTATACATTATTTGCTGCAGCATAGCGATGTGAACATTGACTCAATCCACCTCTGATACCTCTTTCAATAAATAGAACCATATCAATATCCGTTAAAAGTCGTAATTTTACTTTTGTGTATTTCAACATAGCATCCCATGAAAATCCAGGTGTTGTAAAATAGTGTGCAGGATCCAAGTCATAAGCTATTAAACATTGTTCACGAAAATTTTCAAATACATCAGCTAGTAATAGGATATCAGTTTTCATGTAAAGGTCCGAATATTCACCGATATTTTTGAGATTAAAAGTATACCATACTAGTTGTGCATGGTCATAATCTTCATCAGATACAGTGAAATCATTGAGAGAACTATAAAACTTGCTTTTAGCAGGTAGTCTCTCTTCAGACAATCTCTCCCAACATTCAAGATATTCATAAGGAAAAACTCCTTTCTTCGTCAAAAGCGCAATTTTCTCATCATCGATATCATTAAATACAGAACGTACAATTTTATAATCAGTCAAATAGGAAGCTAATTTATCGAGGTATGATGCCATAAAGCGGAATGAATCAATAAATCGAAATTTAATACTACTATTTTCGACATGTTTTGTAAAAGAAATGTAACGCTCTTTCGTTAGAGGAAGAACATCAATACTGCCAGGAAGATGATTAGATACGTCAGAAATAATGAAATGCGCATCATAACCACTAAGATTATGAAAAACGACTTTTCACAAAGATGACAAATATTAGTTTCCTGAAAATTAATCAGTTGTTCGGGTGTAAGTGTTTCCATAGGTTGAGAATGGTTATACAAATATTCAACCTTCTCAGTTAAATATTTTAATTGTTCAGCAAACCAACGAGCTGGATTTTGACCTCTGTAAGATTTATAGGTCGACAAGGAATCGTCATAGCTACACTTTAAAAAAAAGCCGATACTAAACATTTCATGCTCGTGAAACGAAATTGTATCTTTTATAGTCTCAAATGTCTCACCGACTTCGTCTATTCGTGTCTGAACAGGTCGTAACAAGCATTCGCAGTCTGCATAAATAAGGAAAGGTGCTTTTTCTTTAAAATTAAAATTTTTAAATTCTATGAAATCTTTATCAGATCTCGGAAGACGTACTTGACAATCGTTTATTTGTTTACAATGTTGTTCATGAGATGTAAGATTTATTTCGGAATAAAAAAAGTGTAGACATCGCTCACATATATAAAATTTTTTCTTTTTACGCGACAATGAACTTCCGACTAATCTAGACAAATCTTTTATGTACACGTAATGGTATTGCCTTTCATCCATAATAACGTCCTCATCACTATCAAAATCTCCAGGTTTTTGTTCAATCAAAAGAAGATTCATGTGATGTTTTTTTTTCTCAGTTGTCAAATAAACAGGAACAATATTTTTATGTTCCAAAGTAAAAACATTCACTGATATATTACTATTTTGTTTTTCAAACTTAGGTATTTGTCTCACAGAAGTTGGAAACTCTATTCCACTCATATTTAAGTCATTTGTATACGGTAAGTAATGAATTATTCTGTAGGGGTGATTATCGTACGAAACCGGATATATTGCTGCTAATATTGCCCATTTAAAGCATTCGTTATCATTATTTTGCACGTTAACACAAGCACGTTTATTTTGTATAAATTTCGGTAAAGGTATGTAAGAACTTCCACTACGCAATGCATTAAATTTGTTCATGTTAATCTGAATATTAACAATAGAATCCAATGACCAGCCAGAATCTTGATCTTCGAAATCCTCCATACTTTTCAAAATAGGAATTTGATATATATTTTTATAAAAAAAAGTTTGGGAATGTGACTTTGCAATTGTGTACAAAAAAAAATTTTTAATGGAAACTTACATCTATTATTATTATAAAAATTAGGAGAGAACGCATAGTAAAGAAGTCTAATAATTAAACTAATAATATAAAAATTTGATATAATTATTTTATGTAGAAAGTGTTTTGCACTCACAACAGTAGAATAAAATCTTACGTTAACTAATATTAAGTTTTGTTAAAAAAATAAATGTAAAATGTTGATATAAAACAAAACAATTATTAAACTATACAAATTTTATCAAGCACCCTTCAAGATATTGCATATATACATCTCGAGTTCGTATTTCATTATGCACGCTATCATATGCCTGCTTATTTTCAAGCAGTAAATTACCAACTCTTGCTGGTAAAAAAACGGCACAGGAGTTATTAATCTCCAATACAATTTTGTCCCCATACTTTGTGTGTACCATCTTTATGGAAGAGATTTTGTAATTCTCATTCTCAACGAGATCTCACTATAAATAGGTACCTATAGTTATTTTCGAAGAGTAGAATGCAATAGATTGCATATAATTTCAATGATGGGATCGTTCAAGACCGTTGAATTTTGATACACCCAACGATATACTACAGCAGCGTTTTGCGCTGTACAATTTTTGATCCAGCCTGAAGGATGGTGAGAGCAGGTTATTCCTCTTTGGAAACCTCCTCGGTGAAGAGAGGGGCAGTGCACGTCATCTAAGTTAACAATACATTTAAAGAAAGGTTGTAACCATCGTTTTTTCGTCAATCCCTTCACTTAGATAACTGGCTCTCTGTAGTCTTCTTCTCCCTCCTTATGGGTGATGTTGTACAATATTTCAGGCACGTTGTAATATTCTATCTCTCCAGCATTCCATGAAAGTGCATGAAAATAATTTTCAAGCCAACAGTTTTCAATTTTATTGTTATAATCTAGATCCTTCCAGACATGAGTTGGTTTAAATGTATGCACTTCTGGAACTGCGTCTGCTTGATTAAGATTAATTACTGCTACTTATATCAATAAGCAATCTCCACCACTCTTAACTCATTGTATATCCATAATAAATTCGATTTTTTTTCGTTATTACAAAATATAAAGTATAAAAAAAAGAAGAATGTTAATGAAAATAATAATAATAATATATTGTGTATATATAAAACTATTAATATACCTTACGAATAAAAAAAAAATTTACTGGCGCTCTGTGTCTCAGCGTCAAAATTTATAGGACTCACATCTCATCCCCACTATGATAAAAAATTACATTGATTTATAATAAGCGAAAAAGTCGAAATGATTTTAGTCTTTATTCGTTTCAGATCGAGTCAAGTCAAATTGAAATTTTGGTATTGTAGATGAAGTATTGCGACACGTTAGTGCTTCAGCGATGGATAAATCATTGTTCTCTTTCCCTAAAAACTTTACGTAAAATTTTGCAAATTCAACATCTTCTAGTTTCACAAAAACAGTGTATTATACACGCGATTTCAAAACTGGAATGCACTAAAGTGAAGCTGCACGCAAAGTGTAAAAAAGGTGGAGATTTAATGAAAACACCTTCTTCACGACTTAATAATCGCGTTCGTTGGATAGATATAGACAGTGCCTTTGAAAAACGAATTCATACGAGTACAGTTGCAAATTTAACGCACATTGATATCAAATCTTTTCTTAATGACACATCCGTTTTATTTAGTAAACATGTTAAAAGTGTATTAAAGAGAAATAATAATGCTTCAAAAATAAATACTGTACTTTCATGTAAATTTAAAAAGTATGTGTTAAAAGATGGTGATCAGGAAGAAACAATAGGTACAAAATATTTTACAACACCAAACGTAGAAATTTTTTCATCTACATCAAAAAAGCAGTGTTTCATAGACAATGTACAAATTCCTATTTTGAAAAGTATGGAGGATTTCGAAGATCAAGATTCTGGCTGGTCATTGGATTCTATTGTTAATATTCAGATTAACATGAACAAATTTAATGCATTGCGTAGTGGAAGTTCTTACATACCTTTACCGAAATTTATACAAAATAAACGTGCTTGTGTTAACGTGCAAAATAATGATAACGAATGCTTTAAATGGGCAATATTAGCAGCAATATATCCGGTTTCGTACGATAATCACCCCTACAGAATAACTCATTACTTACCGTATACAAATGACTTAAATATGAGTGGAATAGAGTTTCCAACTTCTGTGAGACAAATACCTAAGTTTGAAAAACAAAATAGTAATATATCAGTGAATGTTTTTACTTTGGAACATAAAAATATTGTTCCTGTTTATTTGACAACTGAGAAAAAATAACATCACATAAATCTTCTTTTGATTGAACAAAAACCTGGAGATTTTGATAGTGATGAGGACGTTATTATGGATGAAAGGCAATACCATTACGTGTACATAAAAGATTTGTCTAGATTAGTCGGAAGTTCATTGTCGCGTAAAAAGAAAAAATTTTATATATGTGAACGATGTCTACACTTTTTTTATTCCGAAATAAATCTTACATCTCATGAACAACATTGTAAACAAATAAACGATTGTCAAGTACGTCTTCCCAGATCTGATAAAGATTTCATAGAATTTAAAAATTTTAATTTTAAAGAAAAAGCACCTTTCCTTATTTATGCAGACTGCGAATGCTTGTTACGACCTGTTCAGACACGAATAGACGAAGTCGGTGAGACATTTGAGACTATAAAAGATACAATTTCGTTTCACGAGCATGAAATGTTTAGTATCGGCTTTTTTTTAAAGTGTAGCTATGACGATTCCTTGTCGACCTATAAATCTTACAGAGGTCAAAATCCAGCTCGTTGGTTTGCTGAACAATTAAAATATTTAACTGAGAAGGTTGAATATTTGTATAACCATTCTCAACCTATGGAAACACTTACACCCGAACAACTGATTAATTTTCAGGAAACTAATATTTGTCATATTTGTGAAAAGTCTAAGGATGGAAAAAAAAAATGTCGAGATCACTGTCATCTAACAAGTAAATATAGAGGTGTTGCACATGATGATTGTAACCTAAATTATCAAGATTCACGAACTATACCAGTCGTTTTTCATAATCTTAGTGGTTATGATGCGCATTTCATTATTTCTGACGTATCTAATCATCTTCCTGGCAGTATTGATGTTCTTCCTCTAACGAAAGAGCGTTACATTTCTTTTACAAAACATGTCGAAAATAGTAGTATTAAATTTCGATTTATTGATTCATTCCGCTTTATGGCATCATACCTCGATAAATTAGCTTCCTATTTGACTGATTATAAAATTGTACGTTCTGTATTTAATGATATCGATGATGAGAAAATTGCGCTTTTGACGAAGAAAGGAGTTTTTCCTTATGAATATCTTGAATGTTGGGAGAGATTGTCTGAAGAGAGACTACCTGCTAAAAGCAAGTTTTATAGTTCTCTCAATGATTTCACTGTATCTGATGAAGATTATGACCATGCACAACTAGTATGGTATACTTTTAATCTCAAAAATATCGGTGAATATTCGGACCTTTACATGAAAACTGATATCCTATTACTAGCTGATGTATTTGAAAATTTTCGTGAACAATGTTTAATAGCTTATGACTTGGATCCTGCACACTATTTTACAACACCTGGATTTTCATGGGATGCTATGTTGAAATACACAAAAGTAAAATTACGACTTTTAACGGATATTGATATGGTTCTATTTATTGAAAGAGGTATCAGAGGTGGATTGAGTCAATGTTCACATCGCTATGCTGCAGCAAATAATGTATACATGAAAGAAAATTATAAAGAAAATGAAGAAAATGTGTATTTAATGTATTTGGACGCTAATAATTTATACGGGTGGGCTATGACACAATCACTTCCACTTGATTGTTTTGAATGGTTTACAGATTTTGAAAATATTGACTTTTTAAGTGTAGAAGATGGCGCTGAGATTGGTTATATTTTAGAGGTAGATTTAGATTATCCTACCGAGATTCATGACATACATAATGACTTACTTTTCTGTCCCATGCATGCAAAACCTCCTGGATCAAAGCATGAAAAATTATTAGCTACATTGATGCATAAAAAAAATTATGTGATTCATTATCGTGCACTAAAACAAGCAATTTCACATGGACTTACGCTCACAAAAATTCATAAAGTATTAAAGTTCATGCAGTGTGCATGGCTTAAACCATATATAGAATTGAATAGTAACATGAGAGCTACTGCCAAAAACGAATTTGAAAAAAATCTTTTCAAATTGATGAATAATGCTGTATACGGAAAGACTATGGAAAACGTTCGCAAATACGTTGACGTAAAACTAATGACTCGATAGAGTGGACAATATGGTGCTGAAGCTCTCATATCGAAGCCTAATTTTCACAGTAGTGCTATATTTAATGAAAACTTGGTTGCTATTCAACTCAAAAAAACTAGTGTCTTTATGAATAAACCAATCTATATTGGACTTTCTGTACTCGCCGACATATCCAAAACTCTTATATACAGCTTCCACTATGACTATATGTTAAATATGTACAAAGAAAATTGTAAACTACTTTACACTGACACTGATAGTTTAATTTATAAGGTTATTTGTGATAATTTTTACGAAGATATGAAATCAAATATCACATATTTCGATACTTCGGATTATGCAGTTGATAATGATTTCAAGATCCCTCTTGTAAATAGAAAAGTTGTTGGACTTATGAAGGATGAGTGCAATGGTAATATTTTAACTGAATTTATAGAATTAAGGAGCAAAATGTACTGCACTCGTGTGAATGGTATAGATTTTATGAAAAAAATTAAAGGCATTAAGAACCATGTTATTAAAAAATCAATCAATTTTGATGACTACCTAGACTGTTTGCAAAATTTAAAGGTGATAAAGAAAAGACAATGCATTATTCGATCTAAATTACATAAAGTGGAAACTATTCAGGAGAAAAAAGTTGCACTGAATCCTTATGACGATAAAAGGTATTTGGTTGCAAATAGTGCAGAAACATTGGCTTGGGGTCATTATAAAATTGGGTATGGGTTATAATACATATATTTATATAGAATATTTTATTATTAAACATTAAATATATTAATTATTAGTTTGCAGATTGATGGAGACTGAACAGAAAACGAAAATTCGTACTTGTGTAAAACATGTGCACTTTCAAGATAAAGTTACAGTACATAATATGTACGCATGGGCGTATGCGTATCAAACTGCTCGACGTGGAGAGTGGGAGCAAGTAGCTCGTGATCGTGCACGATTTAAACTAAGAATTAAAAATTGTGAAAAAATTATTTCACCGGTGCTTGTAAAAAAAATAGAGGAATCTTTAAATAAAAAAGTTTAAAAATATTTTATGGTCTTATTTATTTTAATAATAAAACACATTTACAAATTATTTTTGTTAATCCAACTATTGTGAGTACCATCAAATCCTAACCATTTTACATAAACATTATTTCCTTTTTTCTTTAAAACTTTTTCAATTAAATATATGTCCGGGCATTTGGTCTTTGAAAGCTCTTCTTCGTAAAATCCTACAGCGATAGGTTGTTCTTGATAATCCTTTAGAATATACGTATACGAAACTGTGTTTTTTACTTGACTAATTGTAAATATTTCCGTTGACCAATTTGGAGTATATCCCTTTTCAAAAACGTGTTTACTCTTACTAATTCGTACTTTATCTCCAACCTTAAATTTTGCTCGTTTTGCTAAAGATCTTTGAGATTTTGTATCTTTCAATTTATCATGGGTTACATCTTAGGGCTTCATACCGATTGTTCTATGTACTGTATTGTTATATTTTAAAATTAACTCTGGCAAATATATGAATCCATTTATAGTTTCCGTGAAGAGTAAAATGTTTCCACATTTTATTTTTAAGTGTACGATTAAATCGTTTACAAATTGATGCTTTAAGATTGCTGTATGTAGAATACAAATTTATGTTATATTTTTGCATAATGCTCTGGAAATCTTTATTATAAAACTCTTTTCCTCGATCTGTCTGGAGATGCTTTGGAATTCTGCCTTTTTTAAGTATCGATTTCATAGCATCAGCAACATTTTTTCCATTCTTTTGTTTAACAGCAACTGCCCATGCATGCTTGGACAATACATCAATTACAGTTAACATATACTTATAACCACGGTTTTCACGAGCATAAGGTATCATTTCAACGAGATCAGCCTACCAAGTTTCGTCCAAGTCGCGTATTTCAAATTTACGACGTTGGTAATTCCGCCTGACTGGTTTGTGAAGTTCTTCAACTAGCTTATGTTTTTCTGTTGACATATTTTTTATTACATTTTTTTATAACCTTTTTGAGCAGGAAATTTATTTGTATTGGTAGAATATTTTTGTTTGTATTCTTTACACTGAGAAGTAAAGTTTGTGGTTTTCTTCTTCTCATCTTCCGATAAAGGTTTATAGTTATTACTTTGATTTGGTCCCATATTGCTACAACTTATGTTGCGCTGGGTTTTGAATCTTAAGCAAGTCCGCTTCAAATTTCATCAATTGTCTATCAATATCGTCTCTATGACTATCCACTATCAAGTCCAAATTTTGTAACTCAACTTTCAATTCGGATATAGTTCTTCGTACACTCTGAATTTCATTTTGTACAATCTTTTGTAATGTGTCTAGATTGACTGCGTCGTTCAATGAAGCGGGTGCAGCAACGTTACACAGTCTTTTATTTCCTATATCGTACTGTCCATCGGAAGTAACTCTGTATCCAACACCAGGAGGTCCCTGCTGATTATCAAGTTTTTTAAGGTGACGTCCGAATACATCGACACTCATTTTGAAACTAAGCTCAATTCTAATTGTATTGTTTAATATATAATATTGACCTCACGAAGTTCCTCGATAATCGATTGAATTTCATTAATATGATTCTGATTGCCAGCTGATGTTTCAGCAATGAGCAATTTCAAACGATCTACTAGTTCGTTTGGATCATCCCAATATACATAATCAGTATAAGCATGTTTATGAGCAATTTTGTATGGTGGGGGTAAACGTAAACCAGATCCTTCTTTAGATGGTCGACTACTAGATATAATTAATTTCGAAACATATTGAAGGAATTTCTTAGTGTTTTGTTCACGTACTGATTCATATTCTTTGTAAAATTTTTTATGAGCATTAGTGTTATTAAGTATTTCAGCATAATTGTCCAAGTCACTTTTTGTAATCAAACTAGTTTCTGGATCTTTCATAAACAACAGCTGTAGTAGTCCTGGATTATTTGGATACTCTTTATTTTTTATAATAAAAGTGTCTTGATCAAAATGTATTGGACTGTCGCCTATCATAAATGAATCTTTCAGTTTCCGCACACCATAGGTTGTATCCAATTTTCTGGTTTCACCTCGTTTTATCATTGTAAGGTACTTGTTTACAATATTTTTTGTGGTGTAATATCGTCAACGTCAGAAATGCTCTCCATTGAAACGAATGAAGCATCTTGACTATCTGAGTCATGCAACACCTCATCCTTCTCATCTTCTTCCTCCTCCTTTTCCTTTTTAATTCCATACAATTGTGAAACATCATCTGTTTTTTCAAGCTTAGGTAACCTTTTTGCTTTATATTTAGAGTTTTCACTCGCATCTACTAATCTTTCCAGTGGTTGTACGATGGGCTTAAAAGTTTCGATCATAGTTTTTTCAGTATCTATCTTATTTGCTTTTAACAAGTTATATTTACGTTTAATAGCGTCTCGAGCCTTCTCCATTTGACGTAAAACGTCAATTTGTTGATTAAAACCTGCCATGTTGTCACTTCAATGTCTATTACGACAATGCATATTTTGTTACGTACGATTTATATTTATAATGAATTTATCAAATCCTTGTCTATACCTTCCTTTTTCGATATCACGATCTTTGTCGATAACAAGGAAGCCATGATTATTATTCCAATAAAATGAACACAATTCCTTAAAACGTTGATAATGCATATCAGTGTTAACATGATCATTATAAATATGTTTTAAATTTACATCATCTTGGCGAAATATAATTAATAAATTAACGTTGTCACGTACTAAATGTTTAGGAATTTGAGCGTAAGACTGACAAAGATAGAAACAATCAACATTTTTATGCCTTCCCATACAATAAAACACTCTAACGTTGTCTTGTTTTTCACAGGCGATATCGTCAAATATCATTACAGAATTAGCAAGCGCCTTAACCGGTGATACAACTAATTCATGTTCACTAAATGGTAAATATTTTACCCCCTCTATCGGCTCAATTAATTTCTCTAAAAATTTGTATTTTGCTTGATTTAACGATTTTGAGTATACGTGTACATTTTCAAATTTTAAACCATTGGGATGAAGGAGAAGAGCCAGTAGAGCATTTGTTTTTCCACAGTTGGAAGGTCCGCAAAATACAGCACGTATGCTATCTGGTAACAAGTCTCCGTGACGTTTAACTTTTTTACCATCTTGTTTTGTAAATTGATCAAAGTTAATTATAGGAAGTTTGAGAGACTGCTCTTCAATATCCATCTTGTAAAACATTTAAATTATGACTGACTATCCCAGTTATGAACGGTATATTTTATAGCATTGTACACAGTCTACATTGAACTACTGAGCAGTCATGATCATTCATGAGGGTAAAGCTGTTGTCAATAAGCTTATAAATAAACTACAGTTTGAATTACACGTACCAGGCTACCAATACTGTGGACCCGGAACGAAACTTCAAAGACGTTTAGATCGAGGTGATCCTGAAATTAATCCGTTGGACAGTGCATGCAAGGAACACGGTATCGCTTACTCTAAAAACCGTGAGAATATTAGTGCGCGAAACGCTGCAGATCGCGTATTAGCTGAAAAAGCGTGGCAACGTGTACGAGCAACGGATTCTAGTATTGGTGAAAAAGCCGCTGTATTTGCCGTCTCAAATGTTATGAAAATGAAGTCAAAATTAGAAATGGGTTTGAACAAGAAGAAAAGCATTAGTAAAAGAAAAAGTAAAAAAAGAAAGTTGTTGACATAAAAAAATTGATAAATACAACGCATAAGTCTACTGCACCGAATAACAATTCCAAAATACTTATAAAAAATGCATTAAAAATTGCTCGCGATAATGTAAAAAAAATTGGAGGTAAACGTAATGTCAATTTACCTCGAATTCTACTCGTTTCAAAAGCAGGCGGTTTTTTACCAGCTCTCATTCCGATATTCGCAGGGCTTAGTGCTGTAGGTTCGTTAGCAGGAGGCGCTGCTGGACTAGCGCAAGCTATTAACAGAGCAAGTGCAGCTAAAAACCAACTAGAAGAGCAAAAAAGACATAATCAACGTGTAGAAGCGTTAACACTTGGCAATGGTTTGTATCTGAAACCTCATCAAACAGGCTACGGTATAATTTTAAAATGTCAAAAGAAAAGAAAATCCAAAGGTGTGTCAAAAAAAAAATTTCGTTTCTGTAAAACTACCTCGACGACCATTGACGGATTTGGATATAAATAAGTATGCAAAAAAATTACAAATTCCAAATTTTCGAGGAGTATTTATGAGAAACGCATTACCACGTGGTGGTCCATTGTCTATAGAATCTGCAGTAATAAATTTTGATGATAATACTGGTCCTGGCACACATTGGGTGGCCTATCGAAAAAATGGTAAAAATGTCTTTTATTTTGACAGTTTTGGGGATTTAAGACCACCGATAGATCTTATAACTTACTTAAAAGTTAACAACATCAAGTACAATTACAACAGATACCAACAATTCAATACATTTATATGTGGACATCTTTGTTTAAAATTTTTATGTGATATGTTAAACACTTCAAATAATTATCTTTTGAAAAAATATATATAAATCAGTGATAATTATAAATATCTTTAGTTCCATATAAACTTTCACAATGGTTGAATCTTTGACACTTAGCTTGTCAGGCAGTACATCAGTGCTAGAAACGCACTATTTTCCTCCTATAGAACTCGATCGTGATAAAAATTACGTTTTGGGTTTGGTTGAGTTATTGACATTTAATTCCATTCCAAATATTGATATTGGTCATAATAAATTTTATGTTGGTGACGAAGTAATTGAGCTACTAACTGGTAGCTATGAGATTGAAGATTTAGAAAAAGTTTTACAAGAAAATCTAAAGTCTAAAGGAATCAAACTCAGTATTAAATCTAATAATAATACTTTACGTAGTTTGATTTCTTGCAGTCATCATAGTACATTACGATACAAGCGCGCAAAATAGGTGATTCCCTATTGTGTATATGTGTTGTATATGTGGGTGTCACCTATTTTGCGCATGTGTATCGTATACTATTTTTTAGATTTCATTTTGTGCTGACATTTGAGCGAGCGAGATAGTACATTGCTGCAATAGTGGGTAAAATAAAATTTTCCTGCAACAGTACTCACAATTATAAGAGAAAAAATTATTTCACCCCGAACCGATGTTTGCGCCCGAGCAAAGCGAGGGTGAAAAGGTGGTACGGGGTTGAAATCACTTTGTCTCTGATAATTTTGAGCACTATTGCAGGAAAAGTTTATTTTGCGCACTTGTGCGGGAATGTACTATTTTGCGCACTCGACGTCTCTTGCCACCGTATAAAAATCACGTTTCCGACCTACCAGTCGCCATTCTTAAAGTAAATGCATTACGTGTCGAATGTAATGCAACAACTGGAGCGTACATAAATCAAAGAAAGGTTTACACCATTCATGAGTTTTTTCCTGCTGTACCACCTGGTTACAAAATAATCGAAGTGCCTAAACAAATAATATATTTGCCAGTATCTGTTAACGTCATAAATCATTTACAATTACGAATAGTTGATCAAGACGGAGATTTGGTGAATCTACGCGGTGAAATTATAACTATTCGTCTACACGTGAAAAAAATATCATAATGGGTATTGTATTTAATGTTAAAACTGGTTCCGGATATAACACTCCACCATGTCGTCGGACGATCAGTCATCGACAAAACGTCAAAGGACTAACACGTCAGAACATTCAGTTTCTGAAAAGCATAGATCTCAACGTCATCGCAAACAAAAGAAAACAAAAGAGCGTCACAAACAAGAAAAAATAAATTGTCTATTTATTTGTTGTCAATTTATTCCAAAAAACAATGGAAGATATTCTTAGCGTTCAAGCACCAGTGATTTTTGATGAGTCTATCGCTCACTATGAGATTGACGCACATCAACCCTACACATCACAGTCTTTCAACAACAGTGATGAAATTCGTATAGCAGTTCAACATCAAGATTTATGTCTGTTGCCATCGAAAAGTTCATTACACATTTGTGCAAAACTTTCATCTTCAAATAATACTGTACTTTATAGTACTAGACTCATAAACAATGCTATGTGTCACTTATTTGAAGAAATTAGATATGAAATTAATGCTATAGAGATTGACCGATGTAAAAATGTTGGATTAACCAGTCTCATGAAAGGTTACGCATCCTACAATCACAATCAAAGCAAAACTTTGGAAAATGCTGGTTGGCTCGGTGTTGAAGAGACAAAATCTATAACTGACGCGACCGGCAATTTTGATGTATCGATACCGCTTTACATGGTTCGCTGAAGATCATTGAAAAATTGTGGTGAACGTAAAGCAATGAGCTCATACTTACAAGATCTAGAAACGATTTGAACGCCATTCGACAAGCTACTATAAAAGTCGGTGATCAAGAAAAGTACGAAGACTTTAAAATAGAAATTACTCGAATAGAGTGGCTTATGCCCTACGTGGTTCTGTCGGACAGACGTAAAATACAACTATGTAACTACATACAGAAGGATATACCTATTGCTATGAGTTTTCGATCGTGGGAACTATTTGAATATACGATGCTTCCCACGACATCGAGACACGTTTGGACGGTCAAGACATCGTATCAATTGGAAAAACTAAGATTTGTCATTTTAGCCTTCCAAACTAAGCGAAAAGGATCCAGAGAACGTAATGCAAGCAGTTCGATCATTGTAACATTCAAAACGTTAAACTTTTCTTAAACTCTCAGTATTATCCTTATGGAAACTTAAATCTTGATGTGACGGGTAATCAGTTTGCTCTATTATATGATATGTATGCACAGTTTCAAAGTACATACGACAACAATATTAACAACGAGACAATGTTGGATCCATTATTAAGCAGAAACGACTTCATTAATCGTATACCGCTTATAGTGATCGATTGTTCGAAACAAAACGAATCTATAAAACAGGCTGCTGTAGACGTACGCATTGAATTTGAAGCCAAACAAAATATACCGGAAGAAACTACTGCGTACAGCTTAATTTTACAGGATCGTATAGTTAAATATAATCCAATCAGTGGTGATGTAAAAAAAATTGTATAATCACTTGTATTTGTAATTTAAATATATTACTTTTATTGTAAGAACATGAAAATAAAAAACTTTTATATTTTTACTTACAAGCTTGTGTTTTTAATTATTATTATTAATTCATACCCGTACCACCTCCATCAATATCCTACGTTCAAACTCTCAAACTTGCACGAGAATCGTAACACAACCTCTCTCTCTCTCTCTCTCTCTCTCTCTCTACGTCGTTGGAGCAACAGTTGGGTAGGTAAGTAAAACTATGACGCCGACACCGAAGCCGACGACCGCCGCGCTGGTGATTCTCTCTGCAGCTTAACATAACTCTCGGTTGGGTGGGCAAGGAAGAGATTTATTCTTGCTAGAAATTACAGGTATAACAGATTTCTTTCTTTAAGATTTCTTTCTTTAAGTTTGCAAACCGATAAAGTAGTTTTTCATTTTAACGATTTTTTGACGTATATAAACGTACATAAATGTACATAAATGATATTTGAAATAACGGTCGATAGGGTAGAATTCTACAAGGCTCAGGAGTGTCAGTAAAGTATATTTCCATCTTAACGATCATTTTAACCTATATAAAATAACATTTAGCGGGGATCAGAACCCATAGTCGGTAAGGTAGAAATCGCGTGTTCAGATAGTAAGTGGCTTAGAACCCGCTCGGCTTGACAGCCACTGTGCTCTATCTACTAGTGGCCAACATTCTTTCAAATACTTTTCCCAGTATTTGGGAAAAAGAGTCGCAATGGCACTCTTTTCTAATAATCGATGTGGAATATCTTTTGGTTTGAATTCAGGTATTTTTAAAGACCACGCATTATCTACCACACCATTAACATTCAACTCGTTTTCTCCTTCGGAATCAGTCATTTTTCTTTTAAATCATTAATCTCAAATAGTCAATAATTTCTGAAAAAAATAATAAATAAATAAATAGTTAAAAAAAATAAATAGTTATCTTTTTATGATGACAAAAAAAATTAAATTAAGGTAAGTAAAAATACTATATAGTTTAGATTACAACTGGACTGGTACATTAAATAGAAAGTTTATTCTAAAGCTGAACTGAAGCGACTAAAATTGGCCCATTATTATATTATAACACATTTGTTTATGCTATATGTGGGACTAAATATATTTCAGTTTATAGTTAGACATAAGACAGAACCACAATTATTTACTTACACAAAATTTGTTTCATTAATTAAATCAATGGCTGAATTACAGAATTATCCTATGTTGGTACTTTCACTTCTTTCAATTCTTAAATCAATGCATCTCTCAGTACATATTGTTTTTGAATCATGCATAAGCTGCACTTATACAAATACAAATAATTAACCAGAGTCAAATGAAGACCTCTAGCGAATAAATACCATTAAACAAATAAGAAAAATCCTATGAAATATATATCTCTCTATAATATATAAATATTTCGCCGCCGCGAAGAATTTATATATTATAAGAATTCAGAATTCAACATATATATATATATGTTTTATATATATATGTCATATATATGTATATATGGGTGGTTCTCTGTGACATCGAAGATGAAAAAAATAAATATTGCTATAACTGTGGGAATATGTTTTAGAGGTATCCAATAGTTCTCCTGAATTTTTTCAGATTTTTTCTGGGCCATTATTTTAAGTTACAGAGAGTCAAAGTTGACATTTTAGCTCTTTTTTGCATTATATGCCCATTTTCATGAATTTTTAGCTCCCAGGGGATGCATTTTTCACTAAAAACATAAGTATGACTTTTTTTGTAAAATTTTCCGAACTTTTCATTAAAAATACTATTAAAGACATAAATGTATGCTGTCACACTCTTGTAAGCCATTTAAACCTTAAATAGTGAAAATCAGCAATTCTGCTCCGGACTCTGGTAACCTAATACTGTCTAAAAGATGTCTTTTTGTAGTCAGAAACTGCCTAAAAATTTCCAGAGTGGGTCTAAATCATTAAGATCACTTATGGTCAAAATATCCGGGAAAAGTGCCCGAAATATTAATAGAAATGTATATTTGTTGCCTTATAACGATGAATCTATTAGCATGATCATTGCAAAAAAATTTGTGCACTTACCTTGGAGCGGTAGAAAAGTATCTCCACTTGTTTCAGTATCCATCTAATCCCCTGTAAGCTGCTAAAAATACAAATATTATTATAAAATTATAAAAAATTATTTTTTAAACATTTATAATGCTGGATTTTTAGTTTTACATCCCTTACAAGAATTATAATACTTATCTGAAGGATTACTATAAAAGTATCAACATTATTATTATTATTCAGCAATACATTGTTTAGATTTCACAAACTTGTCACTGTTACGTTATCATATTATTCATTATAATTATATATCCGATTTATTTATATATCTTTTGTATTAAATACGTATATTCAGTTATTGTAATAATGATATTTATATATTTATAGTAATCCTTCAGATTAGTATTATAATTCTTGAAAGGGATGTAAAACTAAAAATTCAGCATTATAAATGTTTAAAAATTAATTTTTTACATTTGTATAATAATATTTGTATTTTTAGCAGCTTACAGGGGATTAGATGGATACTGAAACAAGTGAAGATACTTTTCTACCACTCCAAGGTAAGTGTATAAATTTTTTTGCAATGATCATGCTAATAGATTCATCGTTATAAGGCAACAAATATACATTTCTATTAATATTTCGGGCACTTTTCCCGGATATTTTGACCATAAGTGATCTTAATGATTTAGACCCACTCTGGAAATTTTTAGGCAGTTTCTGACTACAAAAAGACATCTTTTAGACAGTATTAGGTTACCAGAGTCCGGAGCAGAATTGCTGATTTTCACTATTTAAGGTTTAAATGGCTTACAAGAGTGTGACAGCATACATTTATGTCTTTAATAGTATTTTTAATGAAAAGTTCGGAAAATTTTACAAAAAAAGTCATACTTATGTTTTCAGTGAAAAATGCATCCCCTGGGAGCTAAAAATTCATGAAAATGGGCATATAATGCAAAAAAGAGCTAAAATGTCAACTTTGACTCTCTGTAACTTAAAATAATGGCCCAGAAAAAATCTGAAAAAATTCAGGAGAACTATTGGATACCTCTAAAACATATTCCCACAGTTATAGCAATATTTATTTTTTTCATCTTCGATGTCACAGAGAACCACCCATATATATGTCATATATATATGTTATATATAAATGTTATATATATATGTTATATATATGGGAGATTCCATGTGAAGTGATCCAGTTAAAAAATAGAATTTTGTTTTAATGTATGGAATCAGTAAAAAACTACTTGAATAGAGTGTATCTAAATTTTTAGACCTGAATTTCAATTAGTACCAGAGTTGTAGCCAAACAAAAAATAGAATTTTTTGAATAAATTGACTTATTGGCAATGTTTATCACTTAATAACTCAAAATCTAACAATTTTTTCTTATATACATTAAATTTGAAAAAGTTTATTAATTTCAAGAAGAATCTGTTCAAATATTTCATTTATTTTATTTCAAAACTTTGAATATATTTATAATCAATAAAAACCTTTATAGTAAAAAAAAGGGTTGTACAATCAAAAATATTTTATCCATCCAAGAATCTAATTCATCGATGATTAATTACCTTCAAAATGGTGCAAAGTTTGAGTGCGGCAGAGCATTTCAGACAAAGTTATGGTGTTTTTAGGCAAATTTCTTAAAAAAAGAGAGCGAATGCATTTTATGAAAAAAAACAGACTAACCGTATACTTGCATTCAAACAATATGGCACTATTATTCCTCAATATTACTAAAATATACTATTTATTGTTAGTTACTGATACTTTTATTTAGTTGTTATTTAAGTCTGATACTTTTAGTTATACCTGTTATATAATTGGATTTATTGGAATTATAAAAAGTTTTAGGTATTTATCCAATTATATAACAGGTATAACTGCTTATACCTACTGTTTTGTGTTTGTAAGCAACTTAGAGATTAAAAACTATCAGTAACTAACAATAAATAGTATATTTTAGTAATATTGAGGAATAATAGTGCCATATTGTTTGAATGCAAGTATACGGTTAGTCTGTTTTCTTCATAAAATGCATTCGCTCTCTTTTTTTAAGAAATTTGCCTATAACACCATAACTATGTCTAAAATGCTCTGCCGCACTCAAACTTTGCATTATTTTGAAGGTAATTAATCATCGATGAATTAGATTTTTGGATGGATAAAAAATTTTTGATCGTATAACCCTTTTTTTTACTATAAAGGTTTTTATTGATTATAACTATATTCAAAGTTTAAAAATAATATAAATGAAATATTTGAACTGATTCTTCTTGAAATTAATAAACTTTTTCAAATTTAATGTATATAAGAAAAAATTGTTAGATTTTGAGTTATTAAGTGATAAACATGGCCAAATAGTCAATTTTTTCAAAAAATTCCACTTTTTGATTGGCTAAAAATTTAGCTACACTCTATTCAAGTAGTTTTTTACTGATTCCATACATTAAAACAAAATTCTATTTTTTAACTGGATCACTTCACATGGAATCTCCCATATATATGTCATATATATGTTATATATATATGTCATATATATAAGTGTGTATGTGTGTGCGCGAGCGTGCGTGCATGTATGTGTGTGAGTGTGTGTGTGTGTGTGTGTGTGTGTGTGTGTTTTTTTTTTTTTTTTTTTTTTTTTTTTTCCGAAGAGGTGGAGAAATGCTTAATGCACCATGACTGGAGCCATGCGAGACTCCCCGTGTGTGGGACTCTCCTACCGAAGGATGTCGATAGGCATACCCACTAAAACTCCACCTCTTTTCTTACCTTTATTCCCCCGCGGAAACCGCCGCAAGGCATTACTTCGCGGGGGGAGGCACGGCTAGATTAGCCCACTACTGTTGCTATCGCAACTCCTGTCTCCTCTTCTCTTCTGATGAGACCCAGCCTGTCCACTACGGATGTACAGAGGGTCACTACCGCGTTCCATCCCTCCTGGGAGTCAAGCAGGCACGCCCCGATGCCCTCAGGGGTGAGGGGACCGCTCCAAGTGACTTGAAACTGGTCCCGTTCCTCCCTGAAACGAGGACACCATAAGAGGACGTGTTCCACGTCTTCGTCCACCCCTGGACAAGCCGGGCACTCTGCGCTGCCGTAGACCCCTATACGAAATAGGTAACTACGGAAGCATCCGTGCCCGGCCAGCACCTGGGTAAGCTGGAAACTGACGAAGCCGTGTTTCCTGCTCGCCCACTCCTGGATCCGCGGGATTATGCGGTAGGTCCAGCGGCCGTCCCTGGCTGAGTCCCATCTCCGCTGCCACTCCTCTACGGTCCGCAATGACCATCGGTTATGGCAGCGATTCTCTTCTACGCGTCGCCCACCCTCACGGTGTCTTTCAGCTCTCTCGGCTGCCAGGAGGTCGAAGGGGGCGGTCCCCGCGATCACCGAGAGCGCAATGTCAGATACGGTTCGGTACGCCCGGGCCACCCTTAGCGCAGCTATCCTGCAGGCTCTCTGACACGGAGCACCAAAGCTCTTGTGCCTGTTCAGGGCATCAGCCCAGATAGGAGCTCCGTATAAAATTACGGAGCTCACCACCGAGGCAAGGAGAGACCTTCGCGGTTGCTGGGGTCCCCCGATGTTGGGCATGATGCCCGCCAGCGCACGGGCCACCCTTGCCGCCTTTGAGCCCGCGTTCGCGAGATGGTGTTTGAACGACAGCCGCGCGTCTAGTGTGACCCCTAAATACTTCAAGGTTTTCACCGACCGTATCCGTTCTTTACCTACCGTGAAGGTGGCGGTCCTCTCCTTTTTTGTGCGAGAGATGAGCACCGCCTCCGTTTTTTCTGCCGCCAGACTAAGTCCGTGGTCTCTCAACCAAGTGGCGACCACTTCTATAGAGACGTCTCCGAGAAATTCGATCTCTTCGACACTCTTTGGGACCACCACTAGCGCCACGTCGTCCGCGAAAGCCACCATCGAGACACCCTCCGGAAGTTGCTGCCTAAGCAGGCCGTCATAGACAGCGTTCCAGAGTAGGGGCCCAATGACCGAACCCTGCGGCACGCCTCCCGTGATGTTGTGGGAGTGCACACCGTCGTCGGTGTCGTAGAGCAGAGTACGGTCAGTCAGGTAACTCGAGGTGACCTCCCTGAGATAGAGTGGCACTTGGAAGTGCTGCAGGGACAGCATGATGTCGTCCCATCTGGCACAGTTGAAGGCATTCCGGATGTCCAAGGTGATGATGGCACACATCCGGCTTGCACTCCGACCAGCATTGATGGCGTTTGTGGCTATACCAACAACTCTGCCTACAGCGTCCATGGTCGATCGACCCTTTCGGAAGCCGAACTGGTTGTCGGAGAGGTCTCCGGCCCGACCGATGGCCGCTGCGAACCTGGCGCAGATCACCCGCTCCAGAAGCTTCCCGACTATATCCAGTAGACAGAGCGGGCGGTAAGATGATGGCTCCTCCGGGGGTTTGTTTCCCTTTGGTAGGACTACCAGCCTCTGCGTCTTTCACTGGGCCGGGAAGCAACCTCCTCTTATGCATGCGTTGAATGCGTCCAGGAACAAGCCCGGAGCACTCATCGCCGCTGCCTTGACGGGACTGCACACCGTCGTCGGTGTCGTAGAGCAGAGTACCGTCAGTCAGGTAACTTGAGGTGGCCTCCCTGAGATAGAGTGGCACTTGGAAGTGCTGCAGGGACAGCAAAATCCTATGAAATATATATCTCTCTATAATATATAAATATTTCGCCGCCGCCGTGTCTAAGAATTCAGAATTCAACATATCTATATATGTTTTATATATATATGTCATATATATGTTATATATATATGTCATATATATATGTTATATATATATGCTATATATATATATATATATGTCATATATATGTTATATATATGTCATATATATAAGTGTGTATGTGTGTGTGTGTGTGTGTGTGTGTACGTGTTATTTGTTTTTTCAAGAATAGATAATATATGTATTTTCTGCTCGACGTTGCCGGAAAACGGCATCTTCAATTCGCGCAGCGGTCGGGAAGTTGCCGCTTTCCGGCCGGAGGGCAGAAATAGTATATTACACACCTAGGGAGGTAAAGTATTGGTCAGTCCATAGCACATATAAATTGGCACCTGAGCCGAAGGCGAGGGTGGCAAACATGTGCTATGGGGTGACCATTTTACCTCCCGTGGGATGTATACTATTTTTCACCACCAGTAGGCCGAAAATAACACATTCCTTTTTCGGTGTCGGGAGGGAATGTGGTACTTTCGGTCTACGTGTGGTGAAAAATAGTATACACACCTTGGCCAGTAAACAAGAAAGCCTCAGATCGGCTTCGCCTCGGCCGACAATTACATGTGATCTAAAACATTTCTTATTTTACTGGCCATGGTATGTAATATACTATTTTCCGTGCGCAAAAAAAAGTTGTCAATATAACTAGAAAGAATGTGTATTAGTTTACTTATTCCTGATAAAACTCATAAAATAAAAACGGACCTAAAATTTAATGTAATGTTTTTAAAAATATGCACAATTTTTCGAAGATAAAATAAATATTAATCACTTTTCCAAATATCTATATGTGAAATATACAATAAATTAAAAATTAAATACATTAATTATTGCATTTTTAAGATAATTCTATTATAAACAGTAATGGCAAAAGAAAATTCAAATTTTAACAGTGGCAATATAAAATACGAATTACATTTGAAAAGTTTTTCGAAAATTATTAATTTAGTAGCATTTAATTTAAATATTATTTAAATCAAAATTTGAAAATTGTATGATTATATAAGTGAGTAGATTACGTATATTTATATAAAACAATATTTTAAATAAACAAGTATGTATTTATTAGAAACAAAAGGTTATTTAAGGAATGCCTTTGTTTATAATAATTAAAATAAATATATGGGCTCTGTAACTAAAGGGAAAAATAAATTGGATATAATTATGGATTAAAAAGCAAATTTTGAAAGAGGGTGCAAATTACGAATTTCGGGAGAAATGGAAGAAACAGGTTTTTATTTATATACCGCTAAAATGTTATAAATAATTCTTTAAAACTAATACAAAAATTAATTTAACTAAGAAGAAAGTTTTATTTCTCTAAAAGTACAAAATATTAATGACATATAGGACTCTTGGCGATGACTTAAATAAATTAATTTTAGGAGGTAAAGTTCTATTTAGATCCATTTAAAATAATCTAAAATTTTAATAGGTTTTTACTAAATACTACAATTAAATATATGTACTTTACTATTTTTGGTAAGTTAATTGTTCATTAACACATATAGATATATATATATATATATACTAGTGGGGCTTCGCCCCCCTGCGCGCTTCGCGCACCAACCCTCTATTTTTAATTTCGAAAAAGGTTTTTCGTAATTAATTTATTTAAAATAATGTTTAAAATTGTATTATTTTTTCACTACCATGAACACCTTAAAAATTAAACAGATTCACACAACATCTTTGAGGTATTGCTATAGTTATTATAATTTATAAATAAAAGTTTACCAAAATTTAGTGTAATGAAATCAGAATAAAAATAATAAAAAAAATAGAGACATATTAAATGTTAACTGTAACTTTTAAACTATATGAATTCTTATAAAGCTTAAATTTATATTTTAATAATTATAAATGTTAATGAAAAATTAATTACCAAAAATAGTAAAGTACATATACTTACTAAATTGTAGTATTTTAGTTAACACTTATTAAAATTTTGGATTATTTTAAACGGTTATAAATAGAACTTCACCTCCTAAAATTAATTTATTTAATGACGAACGATCATCGCCAAAAGTTCTATGTCGTTAATATTTTGTACTTTTAGAGTAATAAAACTTTCTTCTTAATTAAATTAATTTTTGTATTACTTTTAAATAATTATTTATAAAATTTTAGCGCTATATAAATAAAAACCTGTTTCTTCCATTTCTCCCGTGATTCGTAATTTGCACCTTTCAAAATTTACGTTATAATCCATAATTATATCCAATTTATTATTCCTATGCAGAGCCCAAATATTTATTTTGATTATTATAAACAAATTCATTTCTTAAATATCGTTCTGTTTCTAATAAATACATACTTGTTTATTTAAAATATTGTGTTATGTAAATATACATTATCTACACACTTATATTTCCATTCAATTTTGAAATATTAATTTAAAAAATATTTAAATTAAATGCTCCTAGATTAATAGTTTTTGAAAATCTATTCAAATGTAATTCGTATTTTATATTGCCACTGTTAAAATTTGAATTTTCTTTTGCCTATACTGTTTATAATAGAATTATCTTAAAAATGCAATAATTTTTTTTTTTTTTTTTTTTTTTGGAGTCTGTGGTAATGACATTTTACGCACAACCGGCAAACTATCCACCCCCTCGCAAGAGCAGACAGTCCACCGAGTGTGGGACTCAGTAGGAGCAAACTACTAATACCCACTAAACCCACATATCTCTGTTCGCATCGACACCAGCCCGGAACTGTTATTCACATTACTTCAGACTGGGCGGCTGTCCTTGCGTGTCCAAAAAACACATTCATTCTTATACTCGTTCATTCTCGAATCACATTCGCTCAATCTGTCAGACATCCATCTGCTTTTTTGCTCCGCAATACATTCGTAACGTAATTTGCGATCAGGCGCCAGTTGTCCGCGTTCGTCGTCATAAGTCTCGTCACGTTTTCCGGCGTGATCGCTTCTATGTCCATTTCAAGTCGTTGACGTTGATCTGCCCATCGCCTACAGGCGAAGAACGTATGATCAGCGTCATCGTAGACCCATCCGCAGTACTTACATTCAGGTGAAGCAAGTCTGCCCATCTTGTGTAGAAGTTCCAGAGAAAAATTGGGTGAGATAGAAGTCTACCTCACCGTGCTTTCTCCCCTTCCACGGGGCAACCGCAGGGATAAGTCTACGTGTCCATCGCGCCTGTTGGGTATTTGTCCACCGTGTTTGCCAGAGTTCCATTGTTTTCGCACGTTCGTCTGTCGCAGCGTCGACCCGTCCCGTGTCCGCGCTTCGATCGTATATGCGCTTTCGTTCCGTCGCGAGTAGGTCGATCGGAATTACGCCCGCGATAACAAGAACGGCGTTTTCAGACACCGTTCTGTACGCGCACGCGATTCTTAACGCGCCCACCCGCTGTACGCTAGTCATCGCTTTGGCCCGTCTCTTAACGTGTAACGCGTCCGCCCAGATTTCCGCCCCATATAGCATGATCGAGTGGGTAACGCTCATGAGTAGTCGTCGAGTGCTCGGTCTCGGTTCATTCGTATTAGCCATGAGTCTGCTCAAGGCTTTTGTCTTTTCTTGTGCCTTTTTAGTCACCGTGCGTATGTGAGGCCAGAAACTCAGTTTCGTATCCAAAGTCACCCCTACATACTTAACCTCGTCTCGGACTACCACGCATTCGCGTCCGACTGTCAACAATATCCCCGTGTCGATTCTTCGTCTAGTTAGAAGCACAAGGTCTGTCTTTTATAAAAAAAAAAAAAAAAAAAAAAAAAAACTGCAATAATTAATATATTTAATTGTTTATAATAGAATTATCTTAAAAATGCTAACACATATACTTGCAGGTTTTGACACCTTTTTGAAAGGTGTTTTTGATTTGAGTACTTTCAATTGCAGAAAACTATTATGGAGTATAAATTACTTATAAAAAGGTGTAATTAAAATATAAATATAATTTATATATTTAATTTTTAACCCATTGTATATCATATGGATATTTGGAAAAGTGTATGTTATACTTGATTAATATTTATTTCATCTTCAAACAATTTTGAATCTGTATTTAAAGCATTACATTGAATTTTAGATCCGTTATTATTATTGAGTATACGTTTAAAAATTTTATGAGTTTTATCAAGAATGAGTAAACAAATACACATTCTTTCATGTTATGTTCACAACTTTTTTTTGGCGCACGGAAAAAATACATATATTATGTATTCTTGAAAAAACAATTTTAAAATATATATATATTATATAAATATTCCGCCGCACGCATACACACCCACATACATACATATATATATACATATATATGGGCTATTTCACGTCAAGTGGTACGATGAAAATTTTAAATCACTCCAAAATTTGTGAACAGGCTGGAAACATCTTACAGAACAAACAAAAAAAAAATTTAAGTATTAAAAATAATTTGCTTAAGAGTTATTCGACCATGAAAAGTGGAAATTTTTCAATTTTTTAGAAAAATTTCTATTTTTAAAGCCATTTATCTCAAAATCTGTTGATTTTTTTGAAAAAACATTACAAACAACTTTTGTTTAAGTTAATGTTTAGAACTTTGTGATGTAGTATCCCGCGCATTACACCACGTGGAATATACTTCTACCTGATATGATTTTCTTAATCTTCAATATTAATAATGCGTATATATATGTATTTATGTTGTCCTCCTCACTGCCGTCGTCGACTCTGGTCTCGGGTTCGTGGTGCCGTCGTTGCGGGAACGACACTTGTTAGGAAAAGGGGGAGGGGTGAGGAGACTCAATCGTATTAAAAATAATTATAACCAGAATATATGAATATTTCCATTAATATGTTTATTATAATTTACTTATATAAATTAATTCCCGACAATTATTTTCGAAAGCAATATTATTTTATACGGGCCCGATCTTCCCGTCACACTATTTTAATAAGATACCGTAAATTACATATATATATTAATTAAACGCGGTGAGGAACCCGATTCACTCCGAAAAGAATATATAATATGGCCACGTGCAGACCACTCACCGCTTTTTCTCTGGGTTTATCCTTAGACCTTGTTCCTTGTTTCTCGTCTCAATAACTACTCCAATTATCTCTCTCCAACTTGATTCCTCTCTGAAATTCCCAATATCTCCTTTACTTTCTTTAGTATTTACTATTTCTCGATTTTTATAGTCCGATCTATTTTCTCTTTGTATCTTTACTGTCTCGATGCGTCTCCTTCAAGGTATCGGCGGTGAGTCGTGTGTCTCTCTCAAGGTATCGACGGTGAGTGAGTGGTCGTTCTCCTTCTTCGATATCCTTTTCCGTTTTTCCGTTACACGGCGCTACTCGTATCCTCCTTTGTCGTAGTTCTTCTCCAATCCCGTTCTCCTATCGTCTAGTTTGAATTTCCTGCCAACTACTGTACCGCCACCTATTCCTCTCTTCTTCAACCTCTCTCCTAGTGGCGGTACAACTCTTGCAAAGATGATCCGCAGCGGGCGAATTCTCCACCTCCCCCATTGCATCAGTATATCTTCTTTCTCTCTCTTACACACGGGGAGTCTATCTGGATCGTTCCCGCTCGTTCCTCCGTTCCCCCGCGGCGCACCACCATCTTGCGTCGAGCAGTTGCGCGAGAGCGAGAAGACTTCCCCCACTCTCACGCTCGACGGGAGAGATAGACACGTTGTTTGTTTACGTGCGCGTATACCCGTATGCAGTTTTCTTAATCGTGAATTTCATCGGTGTTCTACGGGATCAACCTCTTCGCCGGGGGAACTCCGTACCTGGACAGGATCACCGCAACGTTGGCTCCCGTGGACGAGGACAGGTGCAGACGGCATCGATGGACATAGGTATTCTTCGCTTGTACGGTAGGTGGTATCGTTTCTTGCGTTGCCTTCCATTTCTCTCCATCTCCTTTATTCTCTTACATTTTCCTCAAACATACCTATATAAAATAAGATTATTTCCTATCCTATCCTTCGGTGAACGTCGGTGACGAGAATGGCTCGGGCCTATATTCTTAAACCAATGTTTACCTATTCCTAACCTCAAACTTCCCATACAAAACAAACATTTCCTTATATCCCATATATCTATTATATTTATCCTAACCTATCCTACATTCATTAATATTATTTTACTTATGATTATTTTATTTACAGGAGGACCAGGAACCAACTACGAGCTCCAGCGAATACCCAGGATCATCAGCGAGAGCTACCCAAGGAGTTCTCCACAGTACGAGTGGTCAACGTTGGACCACTATTGGACTCCAGGATTCCAGTACGTATCAAGGTAATAATAC
Organism: Theocolax elegans; assembly: GCA_026168455.1. Lineage (NCBI taxonomy): Eukaryota > Metazoa > Arthropoda > Insecta > Hymenoptera > Cerocephalidae > Theocolax > Theocolax elegans. The sequence goes on along the minus strand of CM047426.1, from coordinate 19,094,783 downwards.
CATATTTATATTCCCTTCTTTCTTATCTTTATTACCATCTATTATTTTAATTTATATTCATAAGTTTTTGTTTATTTCTTACTAATATATATGTTTTTGTTTTAGGTGTGCCCCGCTCTGACAATCTCCCCTCTGATAACATGTATTTGTATGTGGGCTAGTGAGGCTCGCCTCACAACTTATCTACCCTGGTTACATTTCTTAATTTTAAAATCTCGAAGAGATAGAACACCCGGACATATTGAATATCAAAAAAAAGGCTACGACACCATAATCGATTTTAATCTAACACCTCTCAAAAGTTCACATTTTTCGCGAGCTTTCGAATGGCTTGGGTAAGATTATTGGCCAAGACCGCTGGTGTAACTTATGCCTCATAAACCTCATAAAATCACTAATTTTCACGTATTTTAGGACATAACTTACACCAAAGGTGTGTATATATATATATATATATATATATGGGTGGTTCTCTGTGACATCGAAGATGAAAAAAATAAATATTGCTATAACTGTGGGAATATGTTTTAGAGGTATCCAGTAGTTCTCCTGAATTTTTTCAGATTTTTTCTGGGCCATTATTTTAAGTTACAGAGAGTCAAAGTTGACATTTTAGCACTTTTTTGCATTATATGTCCATTTTCATGAATTTTTTGCTCCCAGGGGATGCATTTTTCACTAAAAACATAAGTATAACTTTTTTTGTAAAATTTTCCGAACTTTTCATTAAAAATACTTTTAAAGACATATATGTATGCTGTCACACTCTTGTAAGCCATTTAAACCTTAAATAGTGAAAATCAGTAATTCTGCTCCGGACTCTGCTACCCTAACACTGTCTAAAAGTTGGCTTTTTATAGTCAGAAACTGCCTAAAAATTTCCAGAGTGGGTCTAAATCATTAAGATCACTTATGGTCAAAATATCCGGGAAAAGTGCCCGAAATATTAATAGAAATGTATATTTGTTGCCTTATAACGATGAATCTATTAGCATGATCATTGCAAAAAAATTTGTGCACTTACCTTGGAGTGGTAGAAAAGTATCTTCACTTATTTCAGTATCCATCTAATCCCCTGTAAGCTGCTAAAAATATAAATATTATTATACAAATGTAAAAAATTAATTTTTAAACATTTATAATGCTGAATTTTCAGTTTTACATCCCTTACAAGAAGTATAATACTAATCTGAAGGATTACTATAAATATATAAACATCATTATTACAATAACTGAATATACGTATTTCATACAAAAGATATATAAATAAATCGGATATATAATTATAATGAATAATATGATAACCTGACAGTGACAAGTTTGAGAAATCTAAACAATGTATTGCTGAATAATAATAATAATAATGTTGATACTTTTATAGTAATCCTTCAGATTAGTATTATAATTCTTGTAAGGGATGTAAAACTAAAAATCCAGCATTATAAATGATTAAATAATAATTTTTTATAATTTTATAATAATATTTGTATTTTTAGCACCTTACAGGGGATTAGATGGATACTGAAACAAGTGGAGATACTTTTCTACCATTCCAAGGTAAGTGCATAAATTTTTTTGCAATGATCATGCTACTAGATTCATCGTTATAAGGCAACAAATATACATTTCTATTAATATTTCGGGCACTTTTCCCGGATATTTTGACCATAAGTGATCTTAATGATTTAGACCCACTCTGGAAATTTTTAGGCAGTTTCTGACTATAAAAAGCCAACTTTTAGACAGTGTTAGGTTAGCAGAGTCCGGAGCAGAATTACTGATTTTCACTATTTAAGGTTTAAATGGCTTACAAGAGTGTGACAGCATACATATATGTCTTTAAAAGTATTTTTAATGAAAAGTTCGGAAAATTTTACAAAAAAAGTCATACTTATGTTTTTAGTGAAAAATGCATCCCCTGGGAGCAAAAAATTCATGAAAATGGACATATAATGCAAAAAAGTGCTAAAATGTCAACTTTGACTCTCTGTAACTTAAAATAATGGCCCAGAAAAAATCTGAAAAAATTCAGGAGAACTACTGGATACCTCTAAAACATATTCCCACAGTTATAGCAATATTTATTTTTTTCATCTTCGATGTCACAGAGAACCACCCATATATATATATATGTGTTAATGAACAATTAGCTTACCAAAAATAGTAAAGTGCATATATTTAATTGTAGTATTTAGTAAAAACCTATTAAAATTTTAGATTATTTTAAACGGATCTAAATAGAACTTTACCTCCTAAAATTAATTTATTTAAGTCATCGCCAAGAGTCCTATATGTCATTAATATTTTGTACTTTTAGAGAAATAAAACTTTCTTCTTAGTTAAATTAATTTTTGTATTAGTTTTAAAGAATTATTTATAACATTTTAGCGGTATATAAATAAAAACCTGTTTCTTCCATTTCTCCCGAAATTCGTAATTTGCACCCTCTTTCAAAATTTGCTTTTTAATCCATAATTATATCCAATTTATTTTTCCCTTTAGTTACAGAGCCCATATATTTATTTTAATTATTATAAACAAAGGCATTCCTTAAATAACCTTTTGTTTCTAATAAATACATACTTGTTTATTTAAAATATTGTTTTATATAAATATACGTAATCTACTCACTTATATAATCATACAATTTTCAAATTTTGATTTAAATAATATTTAAATTAAATGCTACTAAATTAATAATTTTCGAAAAACTTTTCAAATGTAATTCGTATTTTATATTGCCACTGTTAAAATTTGAATTTTCTTTTGCCATTACTGTTTATAATAGAATTATCTTAAAAATGCAATAATTAATGTATTTAATTTTTAATTTATTGTATATTTCACATATAGATATTTGGAAAAGTGATTAATATTTATTTTATCTTCGAAAAATTGTGCATATTTTTAAAAACATTACATTAAATTTTAGGTCCGTTTTTATTTTATGAGTTTTATCAGGAATAAGTAAACTAATACACATTCTTTCTAGTTATATTGACAACTTTTTTTTTGCGCACGGAAAAATAGTGTATTACATACCATGGCCAGTAAAATATGAAATGTCTCAGATCACATGTAATTGTCGGCCGAGGCGAAGCCGATCTGAGGCTTTCTTGTTTACTGGCCAAGGTGTGCATACTATTTTTCTGCTCGACGTTGCCGGAAAACGGCAACTTCAATTCGCTTAGCGGCCGGGAAGTTGCCGCTTTCCGGCCGGAGGGCAGAAAATACATATATTATCTATTATTGAAAAAACAAATAACACGTACACACACACACACACACACACACACACACACACACACCCGTGCCGGGTTTGCTGGTCCCGCATCGTGGCGCCTCCCCAGGTGGTGGATAGGGGAATGCTTTCCAGATATGGATGGTACCGAAAAAATCAAATATTCGGGGCGAACCAAAACCAGATAGGGGAAGGCACCCCGAAATAAAACCAAGTATGGATAGTGAGCTGAAAACAACACTACGCCAAGCGGGCATGGCAATCCTGTCATATCCCGCCACTGATTCCGATCGGGTGAAAGCCCCGGTGGTCAGTGCTGGTCCCAAGGATTTTGGGGGGGACCAAACTCACACCGTCAAAATGGTAAATGCTGCGGAGGTTGGTCACTCGGCCTGTGTAGCATCTAATGCTACGTGTGACCTGCCCTCGACTGGGATGTCGAGTGACGCTGACAGAGCTTTTCTCCGTCTGCGTGAGAAGGTAGATACCCTGGTGGAGTTTGTTCTTAATAAGAACAACCTCCACAAAGAGCTGAAGAGTATGGCGAGAGCAACCAGCAGAGCTCTCAATGAATACGCGCGGGTGAACGGTGCTGTGTGTTCTGAGCTGAGGTTCAGAGCTGAGGACAGTAGTCTCGTCCACCCTGAGTGGGTCACCAGAGGTCCAGCTGCTGACTCACAAAGTGTCCATCACCATCAGGGACATGGACGAGTCCACGACAACAACGGAGGTGGCTGCAGCGATTGCGGCAAAGATCGGGACAAATGTGGTATCCCCGGATAATATTAAAACCAGGGGGTCCTACAGTGGCACCCTAGCTGCGACCATCCAGCTTCCGGCAGTAGCAGCCAAAAAACTGCTGCAAGACGGGAAGCTCCGGATCGGATGGGTCAATTGCAGAGTTCGACTGCGAGAGGTATCTTCGCGCTACTACCGATGCCATGAGTCGGGACACATCGCGAGGGAGTGCAAGAGCGCAGTCGACCGGTCAGCGCAATGCTATCGGTGCGGCCAAGAGGGCCACAAAGCAGTGGACTGCGAGGCCAATGCCAAGACCTCGCATGAGGAAGGAGCACACATAAAAAATGATTAAGGTGCTCCAAATAACACTCAACCACTGCGCTGTGGGCCAGGACCTGCTGTCCCAGCTGGTCAGAGAGGAGAGAGCGGACGTAGCGATCATCAGCGAGGAGTTCCGGGAAGTTGAACTGAGTAAGGGATGCCACGGGCAAGGCGGCCATCTGGGTATGTGGAAATATACACATCTCCAGAAAGATGGTCGCCCCCATTCCCAGCTTCGCCTGGGTGGAGGTGGCGGGGGTACGCATGTACAGCTGCTACTTCCCGCCCAGCGATTCCACCGAGGACTTTGCGAGATCTCTGGATGCAGTCGTCAGCAGTGCTCGGTCCTCACGGCTACCGGTCGCAATCAACAAACTTTCGCGGACGACGTGGCGCTAGTGGTGGTCGCAAAGAGTGTCGAAGAGATCGAATATCTCGGAGACGTCTCTATAGAAGTGGTCGCCACTTGGTTGAGAGACCACGGACTTAGTCTGGCGGCGGAAAAAACGGAAGCGGTGCTCATCTCTCGCACAAAAAAGGAGAGGACCGCCACCTTCACGGTAGATAAAGAACGGATACGGTCGGTGAAAACGTTGAAGTATTTAGGGGTCACACTAGACGCGCGGCTGTCGTTCAAACACCATCTCGCGAACGCAGGCTCAAAGGCGGCAAAGGTGGCCCGTTCGCTAGCGGGCATCATGCCCAACATCGGGGGACCCTAGCAACCGCGAAGGTCTCTCCTTGCCTCGGTGGTGAGCTCCGTAATTTTATCCGGAGCTCCTATCTGGGCTGATGCCCTGAACAGGCACAAGAGCTTTGGTGCTCCGTGTCAGAGAGCGTGCAGGATAGCTGCGCTAAGGGTGGCCCGGGCGTACCGAACCGTATCTGACATTGCGCTCTCGGTGATCGCGGGGACCGCCCCCTTCGACCTCCTGGCAGCCGAGAGAGCTGAAAGACACCATGAGGGTGGGCGACGCGTAGAAGAGAATCGCTGCCATAACCGATGGTCATTGCGGACAGTAGAGGAGTGGCAGCGGAGATGGGACTCAGCCTGGGACGGCCGTTGGACCTACCGCATCATCCCGCGGATCCGGGAGTGGGCGAGCAGCAAACACGGCTTCGTCAGTTTCCAGCTTACCCAGGTGTTGACCGGGCATGGATGCTTCCGTAGCTACCTATTTCGTATAGGGGTCTACGGCAGCGCAGAGTGCCCGGCTTGTCCAGGGGTGGACGAAGACGTGGAACACGTCCTCCTGCGGTGTCCTCGTTTCAGGGAGGAACGAGACCAATTTCAAATCACTTGGGGCGGTCCCCTCACCCCTGAGGGCATCGGGGCGTGCCTGCTTGGCTCCCAGGAGGGATGGAACACGGTAGTGACCCTCTGTACGTCCGTAGTGGACAGGCTGGGTCTCATCAGAAGAGAAGAGGAGAGAAGTGTTGCGACAGCAACAGTAGTGGGCTAATCTAGCCGTTGCCTCCCACCTCGAAGTAATGCCTTGCGGCGGTTTCCGCGGGGGAATAAAGGTAAGAAATGAGGTGGAGTTTTAGTGGGTATGCCTATCGACATCATTCGGTAGGAGAGTCCCACACACGGGGAGTCTCGCATGGCTCCAGTCATGGTGCATTAAGCATTTCTCCACCTCTTCGGGAAAAAAAAAAAAAAAAAAAAAAAAAAAAAAAAAAAAAAAAAAAAAACACACACACACACACACACACACACACATGCACGCACGCTCGCGCACACACACACACATGCACGCACGCTCGCGCACACACATACACACTTATATATATGACATATATATATAACATATATATGACATATATATATAACATATATATGACATATATATATAACATATATATGACATATATATATATATATATATATATATATATATTTTTTTTTTTTTTTTTTTTTTTATTCTTGATTTTGTGCTCTCTTTTTCCTGGCACTTCCTACCGTTCATCCCCTGGGGGACTTTAACGGTGTTCACCTACCACCTATGTGTGGGTGCTTTATCCCTCCCTTAAAAACCCCACCATCTCGCATTCGCCCGGGGTTATGCCCGTGGATGAGGGAAACCTGTGAAGCAGGGAAAACCTCATCCGAGATGGCCGGTGTATTCGATACATTCTTTTTGGGTGTCAAAGTCACATTGCGTAGGCCTTGACACCGAAACCGAATGTTTCACACCTCCCGCTCACGTTGTGAAGTGTGAAAAAACACCTAACCCGCCACGAAAGCCAAACCCATCCAAGTGCTAACCGCACTCAGTGCTGCTTAACTTCCGTGACCGGCCGAGGTGCGTCTCCGCCACTCCGCCACCGTGTCGGTCATATATGACATATATATATATATAACATATATATATAACATATATATGACATATATATATGGGGTATTCCACGTGAAGTGGTCCGATCAAAATTTTAAAATGCACCAAATTTAGGGTACACTTTGCAAATGTTTTTCAGAATATAGAAAAAAATTTTTAGGTACTGGAATCTATTTGCTCGAAAGTTATTCTAACCTCAAAAACTGAATTTTTCCATATTTTTTTCAACACCAGCTTGGTTTACCGCTATATAACTCAAAATCTATCAACTTTTACTATAGAACATTATATGTAACATTCGTTGCTAATTATATCTAGAATTTATTCTTCTGGGTTAGAATTTCTAATCTCAAGGTCAATGTTACATAAACTACATGTCAATATTCAACTTGAAAAAAGTACAAGTGCGTCACCTTTGATTTTTTCATCCAAAAGTCTAAAAGAAAGCTTGGAGCAATACCTTTCAAATGGTCTGTAGCATTTTTATGGCCTCCAATTCTGTAAAAAGTTATGACAATTTAAAGAAACACAAAATTTTTTTAAAAATTTAAATGGGAATTACCATGTTAATTTTTGTGAATTTTTTGTCTTTCTTTAAATTATCATAACTTTTTACAGAATTGAAGGCCATAAAAATGCTACAGACCATTTGATAGGTATTGCTCCAAGCTTTCTTTTAGACTTTTGGATAAAAAAATCAATTGTGGCGCACTTGCACTTTTTTTAAGTTGAATATTGACATGTAGTTTATGTAACATTGACCTTGAGATTAGAAATTCTAACCCAGAAGAATAAATTCTAGATATAATTAGCAACGAATGTTACATATAATGTTCTATAGTAAAAGTTGATAGATTTTGAGTTATATAGCGGTAAACCCAGCTGGTGTTGAAAAAAATATGGAAAAATTCAGTTTTTGAGGTTAGAATAACTTTTGAGCAAATAGATTCCAGTACCTAAAAATTTTTTTCTGTATTCTGAAAAACATTTGCAAAGTGTACCCAAAATTTGGTGCATTTTAAAATTTTGATCGGACCACTTCACGTGGAATACCCCATATATATATGTATATATGTATACATATATGCACCTGGCGAATTTATTGCTCGATCGACTAATACTACACGTACAATTTTATTTTTTATTGGAAAGAATGTCAATATACGTCAAAACACTATAGTTGCTATTATTATTGATATACCCATTATTATTATTATTCCCATTCTTTCCCTCCTCTCTTTTTTCACATATTAAAGTACATAATTAAAATAAAATTATACATTACAATACAAGAAGTTTAAAATATGTCTGAAATAGTAATAATATTCATGCAATTAGTAACCGAAACGTTATCGACTAATAATTTAATTATAAAATGAATTCATATTCACCCATTATGCTATTATAAAAAATGGATTAAATTAGTGTAAAAAATCAAAATCTAGTTACACAATGCATTAATTGTAACGATCACGTAATTTATTTTTTTTACACGTAAACACAAGTTCTTAAAAACTTATAATTGTTGAACAAAAGTGTAATGAAAAGTTATATCTTGGTATCTCTTGGTCTGACTTGGAGACCAAAACAGGGTGGTCTATTACACTAACGCTCGAAAACTTATGACATGTACTTCATGCTTCCGACTCGATCGAAGCACGATATACGTATAGTGACGTATTTTGACGTTTTAAAGCTTTTGCAATGTGTTCGAGTGAGTGAGTTTTGAGTGTTGTTGTTTACTGTGTTGAAATGGAATGTATAGAGGGTAACTGTTCTAAACCGACAAATTTACCTTCGAAAGTTTTTGTAGTTTTCTCAAAGGTGCGAATATATTTATCGTGATTTTATTTTTTATTAAGTACACATTTGTTCCTTTTTAATGTTTAATATTTACTAGCGTTAATGAATGATGAAGTTAAATTACAGTATACTTATTTTATAAACAAATTGCTGGATATTCTTAATATTCTTATAAATATTTATGGCATTGTAAAAAATAATTTTTTATGTTAATAGCCGAGTATAAATTTGCAGCTGAAAACAATGAATCGCAACATTCTTACTTTTTAATCGTTTGCGCAATAATTTATAGTTTTAAATTGAAAACAGTGGAAGCTGAAGAAACAACTTTAATATTTCAAACTTTGTTAAGTATTGAATGTTTTGCAACATAATTTAAATTTACTTGGTTATTTATACAAATTTAGTATTTTAAAAGTTTGCTAAAAATGTTAAAGTCAATAATTATACGATAGCATACTTTACATAAAAAAAATTAAGTGTACATGCCTTCATGCTTAAATTTGCAAAAAATATTGTCACTTCCTGAAGACGATGTCCAGGTGGTCAGGGTAACCTTCAGGTTATCCTGACATCGTATACAGGGAAATCTACATGCCGTTCTGAATAAATGTGCAAAAAATATTCTCACTTCCTGAAGACGATGTCCAGGTGGTCAGGGTAACCTCCAAGTAATCCTGACATCCTCCACAGGAAAGTCTACATGCCTTCTACTTGAATTTGCAAAATAAATTTTCACTTCCTGGAGACGATGTCCAGGTGGTCAGGGTGACCCCATCCCTATCCCTCCACCCTCACCCTCACCCTGACCTCTTCACCATAACACACTTACCCTTATACACATGCATATATAAAACATAATAAAAAGACGCCCAATGGTGAATGTCGGACGTTTGCAAAAAAAATTTTCACTTTCTGGAGACGATGTCCAGGTGGTCAGGGTGACCCCATCTCTATCCCTCCACCCTCACCCTCACCCTGACCTCTTCACCATAACACACTTACCCTTATACACATGCACATATATAAAACATAATAAAAAGACGCCCAATAGTGAATGTCGGACGCCGGACGCCGGACACTTTTGAGGAAAAATTTTAATTATAATAAGATTTAAAAAATATATCTTTTCAAATAAGCGAGTATTAATCCTCTTTTGAACAATAACTACTGTTAGTTTAGGTTTGTATGATGGCTTTATTAATGCAAAAGTTTCAAGAAATTGTTTGATTTTTCCAATCATTTACATATTTAATATTAATGTTTACTTTTCGATAAGCTGTTATTGCAGAAATCAAACACTGCTTTAACAAATCTACGAATTCCTGATGCGGTCCTTGTAAACAAACTCTGCTATGCCAAGTTGTAAGCATTTTATACAAACTGGCAATAAATGCTGTAACACTTCCTTTTGATTGACCTTCCCCAGCATGGAAAATATCTATTCCGCATACCATACTATTAGCCTATAAATATTAAATTTAATTTTAAATGTGTGGAAAGTATAATATAGATATTGATATTTACAAATGGATTTCTTAGCGCCCACAGAGCGCCTCCAATTTTGCAATTTATTTGCAGAGCTATTTTTTCTGTAACACTTCAAATTTTGTCCGGACGAGAAATTGTTCTTGAATTTATAACCTGTGATGGAACAGGGTTTTCAACACAACAAAATCTGTAATATAAAGAAGAAATTTAACTGTAGCTACAAAGACATAAACAAATGTAACGTAGAAAATAAATTTATTATTATTACTACAAGTTTTCATTTAGTCAAATATGGTTATAAAAATAAAATGTTAATGTAAACTTACTTTTTGATTACCGAATAACGATCTTTTGTATATATATATATATGTATACTATGTATTATGTATATATATATATATATATATATATATATATATACTATGTGTGTAATAGCTGAGAGTAGCTCAGAAGCTCCCTCTTGCGGTCACTTCTCAAACAACTTGCCAACAGTTTTTACCTCTGTAGGTATTCTCTCACGGGCTAGAAAAGAGTTTCTTTCTTTCTCTCTTATATATTCGCCCATCGCTCTGTCTCAACTTTTTTCCAAGTATAAATATAGATATATACGGGTAATGTAATATAAAGGGAAGAAGCAAAAATCGAGTAAAGGAAATCGACATCCAATTTCTTTATCGCGGCTTTTCTTAATTATGCGTCAATTAATTCGCACAAAACTTGATGTAAATCAAAGATAAATGAATAAGGAAAGCAATGTTTCATAAATTTCATAAAAATAAATAGTATATAATAAACGGTTATGAAAAGAAAAATACGATGACCGATTTAGCTGTATAATAAGGCTTACGCGCCCATACTTGCGTCGGGCGCTATCGCGCCCTTTGATATATCGCCAAATGTAATATAACGTAAACACTGTACAACTGTCAAATCAGGCATTTAAATTTCTGAGAACCGGGAAATAACAACTATTTAAAAATCTAATATCGTCTTTCTTATTAATATTATTTACATCAAGTTTAATGTTAATTAAATTTAATCAAACTTATTTATCTAAACGAATTTAGTTTAATCAAATTTAAGTACTTATCAATAAAATTAATACTACAAAAATATTTTTAAAAAACAATCCAAACATATTTTTTACTACTTCGGACAAAGGTAACAAAACAGTTTGTATGTACAAATCCGATTATGTTACAAAAATGTCTAACATTTTTTCTGATAATGCTGTCTATAGGTGTATTTCTAAGAATCCATTAAAAAACTTACAATCATCTACTACAACAATTTGGAAACATCTGAATCATCATAAATTTTTACAACACAAATTTGACAATAATGCACTCACCTGTTCTAATACTTGTTTAGCGAAAGGTTATGGTTTACCAAAAATCCATAAGATTGATAACCCGTTAAGGCCTACCATTTCTTTGGTTAATAGCCCTACACATTTTCTCGCTAAAATAATTTATAATGAAATAATAACAGCTATAAAATTACCGAAATCTCACGTTAACAATAATTTTCATTTGAAAGAAAAATTAAAGGATGTCACATTAGACGATGATCATGTTTTACTTTCACTGGATATTGTTTCACTTTTTACTAACATAACTTGTAATTTAGTATTAGAGAGTTTAGAAAGACAATTTTCTTCTATTAATAATAAATGTCGCATTCCTTCCAATGAGATTTTAGTATGTACAAAATTTCTTTACAATAATACATTTTTTGTTTTCAACAATATCCTTTATCAACAAATTCATGGTACTCTCATGGGTTCTCCAATTTCTCCGTTATTTGCTGATATTGTAATGGACGATTTGGAAAATGATTGCTTAAATAGATTATTAACTGAACATAATTCCAAACCACTTTTTTATTTTAGATACGGTGATGATACTATCATGTGTATTAAGAAATAGCATGTAAATTTAGTTATTAATATTTTTAATTCATATAATAAAAACTTGGACCGATAAATAAATTTTCTTGATATTACCTTAATTAGAGAAAATGTTCGTATTATAACAAATCGATACCAAAAACCTATACCTTCTGGTCGATTGATTAATTATTTTTCAAATCATCCAACTCAACAAAAAAAGAATGTTATATATAATTTAGTAGACCAAGCAATTTTATTATCAGATGTGCGATATCACACAACAAATTTAAATATTCTAAAAAATCTACTTATCAACAATGACTACAATATCAAATTTATATAAAATATTCACTTCCGTCTAAATAAGATAAAATTTAAAAGTAATATTCAATTTACATCTAGAATTAAACGTCTTGCCTATTTACCATTACCTTTTTCTCAAAACTTTGATAAATTATCTCGCATATTAAAGTCTTTTACAATTCAAACTCTACCATTAGTTCAAAAAAGTTTGAATACAATTATTAAACTGGGTAAAGATGGTACAAAAAAGTGTGAACAGATGAATGTTGTTTATAAATTAAATTCTAAAGACTGCCCTGCATGTTACGTCGGTGAAACTAAACGTTTACTTAAGAGAAGGATCAATGAACATAAAAAAATGACAATACTGAATCAGTTATTAATCAACATATGGTTTTAAATAAACATGAATTTGATTGGGATGGTGTTAAAATTGTCGATAGGGAGATCAATTATAAAAAGCGTCTTAGTTCAGAAATATTACACATTAAACTTGATGCTTAAGCAAATGCTTAATTTTCATGATCGGCCGAGGTGCGTCCCCACCACTCCGCCACTGTGTTGGTTGTATTAATTTATGTATAATATTAATAAAATGATGACTACTGCAAACATTGCATTGTATAAATTTAACAACAGCATTTACACAAAAGTATGATACATATTATATGGTAAGATTAATTTATTAAAATCAAGTTATCGCTGTATACATAATCTAATTTATAGTTAAAAAAAATTAATTCTTTAAAAAAATCGCGCTGTAAAAATATGATTCTAATTGCATTTTATTTTTAATGCAGCCATAGTAATAAAGCAATAATAATGAAATGATATGTATCCAATGCAAATAGCTTAAACTAGTGTAGAGTGAAAATGTATACATGCATAAATCTTAGCTTGATTATAGATTGTATTGCTTTCACACATGACAGACTTAAGCCTGCTAATGTAGAAGGAAAACAAATATGCAATTCTATTCGTCCCTCACTCACTCTCTCTCTCTCTCTCTCTCTCTCTCTCTCGCTCACCCTCTCCCTCCACATGAATATTTATTTATTTCTATTTATTTCTATTTATACCATCTGATCCGCTGCGGCACATATAGCTAGCGACTGTGCTCCCCTCCCTGACGCCATTCTCTAAAAGATGCAAGGGGCTCTCTTTACTAATGCAAAAAGAGAAACTTCACTGACAAAAGTTAGGATATTACAATTATAGTTATTACTGAAAAAACAATAAAAATATGCCAAATTATGTATATACAACTTTGATCGACTATTTTATCTTTATTGACCAAATGGACGACAAAGGATAGCATGCCGCCCTCTAAGAAATCGTGTTTCCTTTCATATGCTAGACAAGATTCTTTGGATAAAGGCTGAAATGTTTACCTTCTTGATTTACATTCATTATGTATTATCAATTGTTCCAGTAAACCCACCTCTTACGAAAGACATCTGTCACAAGATCTCCAGTTCCTTATTGATGAGTCCAAACTATTGTTAATGCATTGTATTCAGATGAGGGATGTTGGTTTTGGATTTATGCATTAAATTTGGAAACATTCTCTTGCGTAATTGTAGCCGTACTATGGTCCGATAAATTAAACTTGATCAATTTGGCCAAATTATAATTTTTATACAATAGGCCAATTGATTCAAAGTATTGGTCTAGTTATATCGCCTTGCACATAAATACGGGCATTGAATAACTGCCACACTAACAGAACGGTGGAGCACAATATTTGTGAAAACGCGGCATCTTGTTAATCAGAATAAGGTATTATGTAATATTAAATAAAATTAAAGACTTATATTACTTATTGATACAGACACATAATGTAACATACATTGTACGTAAACTAATCTTCACAGCAACCTTTGCATGAAAGAATAAGCGATTAGGATTTCTCCTCCTATTAAATATGGAGTAGTGCAGTTGACCAACCCAAGCATGTTCTTAATTGGCCTAATTTATTTATATTGCTGTTGATCGATGTGATGGCTCAGCAATTGCTACTGCGAATTGCGTCTAAGGTACGATCTTTAGTAACATAAATGTAAGAAAGTAGCCCTACTACAAATTGAGGACCAAACGCTTATAATAATTTTCTTTTCGGGTATGTCGAACCCATACAGATGGTCTTACGTTAGACTTGCTATGCAAGCTTCTTTCGATAAAGGCAGAAATGTTTACCTTCTTTAGTTATATTCATTATGGGTTATCAATTGTTCCAGTCATTCCACCTCTAACGAAATACATCTTCCACATGATCTCCTTACTGATGAGTCCAAACTATTGCGAATGCGTTGTATTCAGATGAGGGATGTTGGTTTTGGATGTATGCATTAAATTTGGAAACATTCTCTTGCGTAATTGTAGCCGTACTATGGTCCGACAAATTAAACTTGATCTATACTTTGAGTAATTTGGCAAATATATAAGTTTATACAATGTGCCACTTGACTCAAGGTATTGGTCTAGATATATCGCCTTGCAAATCAATACGGGCATTAAACAATTGACATATTAACCGAGCGGTATAGCACAACTTTTGTCGATCGAGGACGAAACGTCTATAATAATTCTCTTTAATACTGCTAAGTATTCAAATATACCGTATTATTTGTAAACGTCTGCGATCGGCTACTTTATTTTTCTTGACCGAGCGGACGACAGAGACTGGTTTGTCGAACTCATACATGTGGTCTTTCCATAGATTTGCTAGGCAAGCTTCTTTCGATGAAGCTTGAAATTTTTATCTTGATGTTTAAGATTCATAATGTATTATCAATACTTCCAGGCAACCAATCTATTATGACAGGTGTCTTCTACAAGATCACCAGTTCCTTACTGATGAGTCCAAACTATTGCAAATGTATTGTTTTCAGAAGACAGGGGTTGATTGCGGAGTAGGTTATAAAACCTCTTGCTTATTATTCGTGAAACTAAGGTCCGACAGCTTAAACTTGACCTATACTTTGAGCAAAGTGGCCACATTATAATTTTTAGAGATTTGGCACTTTATTTAAAGTATTGGTCTAGTTATATCGTCTTGCACATACATACGGGTATTAAATAACTGGCATACCAACATAGAGGTAAGGCTCAATTTTTGCGAAAACTCGGCATCTTATTGATCAGGATAATTTATTATGTAAAATTAATTACAATTAAAGAATTATATAACTTATTTATACAGACACATAACGAAACCACCATGGTGGTTAAATTAATCTTCACAGCAAGCTTTATATGAAAGAACAAACGAATGCGATTTATACTTATACTAAATATGGATTAGTGCAGGTGAAAGGTTTTATTGGTGCAGCTGACCAACCAAAGCGTGTTCTGACTTCGCGTGATTTATTTATATTGTTGTTGATCGTTGTGATGGCTCAGGATCATACGATCTGTAGTAATATAAATGTAAGAAAGTGTCTCCACTACAGACCGAGGAGGAAACGCTTAAATTAATTCTCTTTAATACTGCTACGAATTAAATATACCGTATTATTTATAAATATCTGTGATCGACCAGGTTATCTTTCTTGACCGAACGGACGACAGAGACTGGTATGTCGAACCCATACAGATGGTCTTTCCTGAGATGTTCTAGGCAAGCTTCTTTAGATAAAGGCTCAAATGTTTACCTTCTCGTTTTACATTTATTATGTATTATCAATTGTTCCAGTCAACCCACCTCTTGAGAAAGTATCTTCCACAACATTCCGATTCCTTACTGATGAGTTCAAACTATTGCAAGTGCATTGTATTCAGAAGAGAGGGGTTGATTGCGGGGTAATTTATTAAACCTGGCAAAAATATTTTGCTTATTCGTCGTGATATTCTGCTCCAATAGATTAAACTCGACCTATACTTTCAGCAAAGTGGCCACATTATATTTTTTAGAAATGCATCGTTTTTCTGAAAGTATAGGTCAAGTTACATCGTCTTGCACATACATACGGATAATAAATA
The DNA here is from genome assembly GCA_026168455.1 of Theocolax elegans. Classification (NCBI taxonomy): domain Eukaryota; kingdom Metazoa; phylum Arthropoda; class Insecta; order Hymenoptera; family Cerocephalidae; genus Theocolax; species Theocolax elegans. The sequence continues at coordinate 19,078,672 of CM047426.1, read as the reverse complement.
ACTGACATACTAACATAGCGGTAGAGCACAATTTTTGCGAAAATTCGGCATCTTATTGATCAGGATAATTTATTATGTGAAATTAATTAAAATTAATGAATTATATTATTTATTTATACAGACACATAACGAAACCACCATGGTGGTTAAATTAAACCTTTCAAAAAGGTGTCAAAACCCGCAAGTATATGTGTTAGCATTTTTAAGATAATTCTATTATAAACAATTAAATATATTAATTATTGCATTTTTAAGATAATTCTATTTTTATACTTATTTATATTTTAATTACACCTTTTTATAAGTAATTTATACTCCATAACAGTTTTCTGCAATTGAAAGTACTCAAATCAAAAACACCTTTCAAAAAGGTGTCAAAACCCGCAAGTATATGTGTTATTCTAATCAAACTTTGAAAATTGTTATCTGATAAATAAAATTGTTATCTGTCTGATAAATTTTAGAGTATAAGATAAAAATATCTTTGATTCTAATTCCCATATTTTCTCTACTTATTTATATTTTTATTACACCTTTTCTATATCTAACTTATATTCCATAACATTTTTCTGCAATTGAAAGTATTCAATTCGAAAACACCTTCCAAGAAGGTGTCAAAACCCGCAAGTATTGTGCTATTCTAATCAAACTTTGAAAATTGTAATAACATCAGTTAATGTAGTCAGAATTAACACATATATGAAGCGTTTAACCAACGGTGGTGCAAATATTATTTTATTATTTAAAAGAATAAAAAAGAAATGTCCATTTTATTAGTATTGCAGAAATTAATTTTTCACAAATTAATATCATTAGAATATTATTTATTTATTACTGTAAAACATGTGAGGGCCAGAAATGAAAAATAATAGTGTAAGATACTTTTCATATAAAAAAATCTGTATTCAGATTGGTAGAAATTTTTGCATGGTTCAAAATACTTGTCGATTACAGTTTGATTCCAGTGCTTTCAATTGCAGAAACTTTTTACGAAGTTTAAGTAATATATATAAAAATATTTATATAAAATATAAATTTATGGTACGATTCTAAATACTTGTCGATTTCAGTTTCATTTCAATTCTTTCAATTGCAGAAACTTTTTATACGAAATTTTCGTAATATTTATAAAAATGTTTCATTAAAATTCAAAGAAATAGATAAAATAAGGTAGTTAGAAATTAAAATTATTTATTTATCAGATAACAATGTCAGATTGAATTGCAGAATTTATTTAACAGATAACAATTTTCAAAGTTTGATTAGAATAGCACAATACTTGCGGGTTTTGACACCTTCTTGGAAGGTGTTTTCGAATTGAATACTTTCAATTGCAGAAAAATGTTATGGAATATAAGTTAGATATAGAAAAGGTGTAATAAAAATATAAATAAGTAGAGAAAATATGGGAATTAGAATCAAAGATATTTTTATCTTATACTTTAAAATTTATCAGACAGATAACAATTTTATTTATCAGATAACAATTTTCAAAGTTTGATTAGAATAACACATATACTTGCGGGTTTTGACACCTTTTTGAAAGGTGTTTTTGATTTGAGTACTTTCAATTGCAAAAAACTATTATGGAGTATAAATTACTTATAAAAAGGTGTAATTAAAATATAAATAAGTATAAAAATAGAATTATCTTAAAAATGCAATAATTAATATATTTAATTGTTTATAATAGAATTATCTTAAAAATGCTAACACATATACTTGCGGGTTTTGACACCTTTTTGAAAGGTGTTTTTGATTTGAGTACTTTCAATTGCAGAAAACTATTATGGAGTATAAATTACTTATAAAAAGGTGTAATTAAAATATAAATAAGTATAAAAATAGAATGATCTTAAAAATGCAATAATTAATATATTTAATTTTTAACCCATTGTATATATCATATGGATATTTGGAAAAGTGTATGTTATACTTGATTAATATTTATTTCATCTTCAAACAATTTTGCATCTGTATTTAAAGCATGACATTGAATTTTAGATCCGTTTATATTATTGAGTATACGTTTAAAAATTTTATGAGTTTTATCAAGAATGAGTAAACAAATACACATTCTTTCATGTTATGTTCACACCTTTTTTTTGTGCACGGAAAAAATACATATATTATGTAATCTTGAAAAAATAATTTTAAAATATATATATATATTATATAAATATTCCGCCGCACGCACACACACCCACATACATACATATATATACACATATATGGGCTATTTCACGTCAAGTGGTACGATGAAAATTTTAAATCACTCCAAAATTTGAGAACAGGCTGGAAACATCTTCCAGAACATACAAAAAAAATTTAAGTGTTAAAAATAATTTGCTTAAGAGTTATTTGACCATGAAAAGTCGAAATTTTTCAATTTTTTAGAAAAATTTCTATTTTTAAAGCCATTTATCTCAAAATCTGTTGATTTTTTTGAAAAAACATTACAAACAACTTTTGTTTCAATTAATCTTTAGAACTTATCTACCCTGGTTACATTTCTTACTTTTAAAATCTCGAAGAGATAGAACACCCGGACATATTGAATATCAAAAAAAAGGCTACTACACCATAATCGATTTTAATCTAACACCTCTCAAAAGTTCACATTTTTCGCGAGCTTTCGAATGGCTTGGGTTAGATTATTGGCCAAGACCGCTGGTGTAACTTATGCCTCATAAACCTCATAAAATCACTAATTTTCACGTATTTTAGGACATAACTTACACCAAAGGTGTAATATATATATATATATGTGGCAATGAACAATTAACTTACCAAAAATAGTAAAGTGCATAAACTTAATTGTAGTATTTAGTAAAAACCTATAAAAAATTTTAGATTATATTAAACGGATCTAAATAGAACTATACCTCCTAAGATTAATTTATTTATGTCATCGCCAAGAGTTCTATATGTCATTAATATTTTGTACTTTTAGAGTAATAAAACTTTCTACTTAATTAAATTAATTTTTGTATTAGTTTTAAAAAATTATTTATAACATTTTAGTGGCATATAAATAAAAACCTGTTTCTTCCATTTCTCCCGTAATTCGTAATTTGCACCCTCTTTCAAAATTTGCGTTTTAATCCATAATTATATCCAATTATTTTTTCCTTTAGTTACAGACCCCATATATTTATTTTAATTATTATAAACAAAGGCATTCCTTAAATAACCTTTTGTTTCTAATAAATACATACTTGTTTATTTAAGATATTGTTTTATATAAATATACGTAATCTACTTACTTACATATCCATACAATTTTTAAATTTTGATTTGAATAATATTTAAATTAAATACTACTAAAATAATAATTTTCGAAAAACTTTTGAAATGTAATTCGTATTTTATATTGCCACTGTTAAAATTTGAATTTTCTTTTGCCATTACTGTTTATAATAAAATTATCTTAAAAATGCAATAATTAATATATTTAATTTTTAATTTATTGTATATTTCACATATAGATATTTGAAAAGTGTATGTTATACTTGATTAATATTTATTTTATCTTCGAAAAATTGTGCATATATTTAAAACCATTACATTAAATTTTAGGTCCTGTTACGGAACAAATATCGTATCTAAGCAATACAAAATTCTGTAAGTAAATTAAAAGAAAAACTACTGAGTAGCTTTAACGTGTCAGCAAAGCATGATACTGATACGTGGGCCGCATCACACCGGTCGTACAGGATCGCGCGAAGATGCTTTATTTTGTTTGTTAACAAGTTTACGGGGTGAGCGGGCTTTAATTCCGCTCACGGACGGTAGGCCAAGAGAGGCGCTCGGTACGTTTTAAATGTAATATACTTTTAAATTATTGATTTATATATTTTGATATTGTATTGCTTAGATACGAGAACAAAAATTCTGATTTATAAATTGTTTTATATTCATTCCCGTCCGAACCTTTCAATCTTAAGGTTGTGTAGTTAAATAGTTACTAAGATTTGAATAAAAGATAAATATCAAAAATTGAATGAGTTAATTATTTCTGTGCGCGTATATTCAGTGAATAACATTTTGGTGCCGAAACCCGGGACATATTTAAATAAATAAAGTAGTAGAACCGAATTCGCGCAAGAAGTAATAAAAAGGAAAGCAGATCGTCTTCAAGGAGCATCTAGCCTTCGGTCGCGGAAAAATAGGGTGTCTGCGTCTGGCGTGCTCGGGGAGCTTTCGGTAGCAGCGGACCGTGCTGTCCCTCCGGAAGCTGGAATGTCTGCTACTCGTCGTCGAGGTCAACCTACGGCAGCGGTGGACCGCGCCGTCTCTTCTGTTCCTGAGGAGTCTGCTGCTTGTCGTCGAGGTCGACCTACAGCAACGGTGACCCATGCCGTCTCTCCTGTTCCAATGGTGCCTGATACTCGTCGTCGAGGTCAACCTACGGCAGCGGTGACCCATGCCGTCTCTCCTGTTCCAATAGTGCCTGATACTCGTCGTCGAGGTCAACCTATGGCAGCAGCAGACCGTGCCGTTTCTCCTTTTCCAAGGATGCCTTCCACTCGTCATCGAGGTCAACCTACGGCAGCGGTAAACCGCACCGTCTCTTCTGGTCCGGTGGCGCATAATTCGTGTCGTCGAGATCGTTCGTCTGCAGCATTGTCAGTAGAGGATCCTAGTGAGCGCCCCCCTTCAAGGAGGAGGCGGTTGCATAGCCCTAGGTCAAATATTCGTCAATCTAGCGAACGTACGATAACACCGAATCTAGACGATGAAGCCTCTTTAGCTTCCGTATATTCTAATAGTGAATCAGATCGTGATAATTTATCCAATTACGAAGAATTCAATGACGCGAATAACTCTAACGAAGAGAATGTATACGATCAGGTCCATGGTAATAGAAATATGCAATTTCATAGCACGTTACGCGAGAATTCTGTAAATCGAAATTATGAGCATGCAGATAACTTAAATGGATCAATCAATGGCACGATACTTAAAATTGCGAAAGTATTAGAGCAATCATTGTTACAAGCTCGCAATTTAAATGCAGAAAATGAGAATTCAAAGTTAGTAAATAGGTTAGCTTCTACGAAAACGTTACCGAGTTTTGACGGAGATCCTCTCGATTGGTTCCGTTTTAAGCACGCGTTTGAGCTTTCGACGGAATTAGGCGATTATAGCGATCGCGAGAACGTTCTTCGATTATCCGATGCACTAAAAGGTGAAGCTCGCGATGCGACGAAAGCTTTATTTGCTTCGGGTAATAATACTACCGAAATAATAAATACGCTTGAAATGCGATTCGGCAATCCGAAATTAATTTTAAATAATATATTAAATGAAATTAAGGACCTTCCTAGTATAGAAACTAAGAAAATTAGTTTAATTGAATTTGCTTCTAAACTTAAAAATGCAATTGTAGCTATAAAATCATTAAATAAAGTAGGATATCTATATAGCCCGGAGCTTGTTCATACTTTATTAAAAAAGTTACCTCAGTCGATGATTGACAATTATATTAGATTTATTGACTCAGAAAATTCGGAAAAACCGGATTTAGAAAAAATTTCTGATTTTTTATATAAAGAAGCACAAATGATAATAGCTTCGGGAATTATTGATTTACCGTCGACTAAAGTTACTTTTAAAAAATTCGATAAATATTCAAAAAATTCTTGCAATAAAGAAAGAGTTGTATTAACTACAAATGTAAAAAATGTAAAAAGTTTTTCAGAAAACCATTGTTTATATTGCGGTCAAAAAAGTCATAAGCTTGAAGCATGTGCAAATTTTTCGCGTGCTCCGATGGCTCAACGCTGGAGAGTCGCTAGATTAAATCAACTTTGTTACAACTGTCTAAAACAGGGACATGCACGTAGAAAATGTAATAAATCGAACTGTAATATTTGTGATAAGAAACATCATCATCTTTTACACTATACCAGTGAAGACGATACAAATATGGAAAAAGTAAGGTTAAATGTGTCAGAGAATGTAGTTAACCTAAAACCGAACGATTCACATACGAATGTATTACGTAATTTAGAAAATCAAAGTTGACTAGTTAATGATAAACATGCCCTATTAAAAATTGTACCTCTTCTTGCAATGGGTACTAAAACCAATAAATTAATTTACGCCTTACTAGACGATGGATCCACGACTTCGTTAATAAATTCGGCAATTGTAAAAGAAATAGGCGCAAAGAGAACTCGAATACAAGTAGCTTTAAAAGGCGTAGCTAGTGAAAATGCTGTAGCGCATTGTACTGAAAAGGTTAATTTTCAAATTAAAAGTTCGTTTAACACCTTTTCTATGATGAACGTATTAGTCGTAAACAACCTAGCGCTTCCCAGACAAATAGTAACTCATGATATAGCTGACATGTGTATGTTAAAAACATGTATACAAATAGACCCTTACGATATCGCACCGTATATGATAATCGGTCAAGATAATTCAGAGCTTATTTTAACAGAGGAATATCGCGAGGTTTAAAATCGGTCTTTGTATATTTCTCGTTGTTTATTAGGATGGGCAGTCCACGGCATTCATTCTGTTACAAATCAGTTGCAAATAAATTCATTAAATGTACTAAAATCGAAAGCTAAAACACGTTGCAATGACGAAGTCTTAGAGAGGTTAGTAAGGCGTTACTTCGAAATTGATGGGTTAGGTGTAAGTACTGCTGCCGTTGAAATGAAAACAGAGGATAAATACGCGATAGAAATATTAGATAAGACGAGTACTTTCGAGGACGGAGCATGGATTGTGGGACTATTGTGGAAACCGAATTTAGATCATTTTCCAGATAACCGAGCTAACGCATTACGTAGACTTCATTTATTGGAAAAAAAATTAGATCGTGACCATAATTACTCGTCCTTGTACTATAATGAGATGGATAGATTGTTTGAAAAAGGTTTTGCGAAGAAAATTAAATCCGAAATTCATAGTAAGCGTGTGTTTTACCTTCCACATTTTGGAGTGCAAAATATAAATAAACCGGGAAAAATACGCTTAGTTTTTGATGCCGCCGCCAAAACATCAAATACAAGTTTCAATGATCTATTGCTTTCAGGCCCGGATTTGCTTAACTCGTTGCTCGGAGTTTTGATGCGATTTCGACAATTCGCGTATGCAGTAAAATCCGATATTAAGGATATGTTCTTAAAAATAAAAATTCGAAAAGAAGATCGCGATGCGCAGAGATTTCTTTGGCGAGGAAGGGATAGATATACCGAACCACAAGAATACGTGATGTCTTCAATGCTATTCGGAGCAAAATCGTCGCCTTGTACCGCGTTATATATTTTACGTAAAAATGCCGAACTATTTTTGAAACTTTACCCGGAAACCGTTAAGAGTGTAAATGAAAATACGTACATGGACGATTATTTATATAGCTGTATCACTCGCGACGAATTAAAGTTACGTGTTCAACAAATAATTGAAATAAATCAAAATGCAGGATGGGAAATGCATGGTTGGACAAGCAATGATCCTCAAGTAATAAAACATGTTATTGACACCGAAAATTCGCAAAATTTAATTAGTTCAGGTACAGAAAAAGTTTTAGGTTTAAAATGGTTAAATTCTATTGATCAATTAACTTTTAATGTAGACATTAGTAAAATATCGCAAGAATTACGCGACGGAATTGTACGTCCGACTAAACGCGAGTTTTTAAGGATAATAATGTCTGTTTTCGATCCTTTAGGGTTTTTAACGCCGTTTATGATCAGAGCTAAAATTTTAATGCAAGAGATATGGGCAAGTAAGATAGATTGGGACGAGAAGTTACTAGATTCCGAATTTTTACATTGGAAAGATTGGATTCACGAATTAATTACAATACAAAATTTCAAAATTCACCGGTGTTATCAATTAGAAAATTATCAGTCCGAAAACGCTGAGTTACACGTATTTTGCGATGCCAGCTCTAAAGCTTATGCCGCGGTAGCCTATTGGCGATTTTCACAAAATGACGGTAATTTTCATGTTGCATTTATAGCATCAAAAAGTCGTGTTGCGCCTTTGAAATTCGTTTCGATCCCTCGATTAGAATTACAAGCGGCAGTGCTTGGAGTTAGGTTAGCTAAGACTATTGTAGAACAACATCGCTTTAAAGTAATTCGAAAGGTATATTGGTCAGATTCTCAAATTGTTCTGTATTGGATTAAAAAAGATCCGCGTGAATATAAAATATTCGTATCTAATCGTTTGCACGAAATTAGAGAAAACTCGAATATCTCGGATTGGAAATGGGTACCTACGGAATTCAATCCCGCCGACGACGGTACGAGACGCGCGCCTACTGCATTACATTTACACAGTAGATGGATAAAGGGACCCGCCTTTTTACTTGAACCCGATTCATTATGGCCTATTGATAATCTACAATCAACTACTAAAGAATGTTCGGTAGAATTGCGTAATAAAAAAAAAGAAATTAATTGCACAACAATTGATAATATTTTGATCGATTTTACACGTTTTTCGTCTTGGTTACGATTAATTTCTGCTGTTTCACAAGTACTACGGGCTGTAGATATATGGAAAAAGCGAGTTCGTACACAATTAGATTATAAGCTATTATCAGAAGAATTAACTGTTAAAATTAGTCAAAATATATCGTTTAAAGAGTTAAGTAAATTAAAAAAGTCCGAGTATTTATCCAAAAATAATAGACTTAAACCATTAAATCCATTTTTGGATAAACACGGAATTTTACGAGCGGAAAGTAGATTAATTAATTTATCCGATAACGAACTGTCGTCGACACCTATAATTCTTGATTCGCGTGAAACTTTAACAAGACTGTTAATAAAACATACTCATGAAAAGTTTTTTCACGGAAACCACGAAGCGGTTATTAACGAACTTCGGCAAATTTATTATATTTTTGGTATACGTCGAGGTTTACGTTCTATTGTTGCCAAATGTATAAAATGCAAAATAATGCGCGCCTTACCAACTAACCCTAAAATGGCACCTTTACCGCAAGCGAGATTAGCGTATCGTTGTCGTCCATTCATGCACTGTGGGCTTGATTATTTTGGCCCTATGCTCGTGAAAATTGGGAGAAGACGAGAAAAACGTTGGGGAGCGATATTTACGTGTTTAAGTACTCGGGCTGTACACATAGAGCTTTCCCACACGCTTAATACAGATTCCGCTATTATGGCTCTTCGTCGATTCGGGGCACGCAGAGGGACACCGTCGGTAATTTATTGCGATAACGGTACCAATTTTAAGGGCATGCAAAACGAATTAAATCAACTTATAAAAGAATTAGATCCTCAAAAATTAAACAATTTCGCAACTCAAAATAATATTCAATGGAGATTCAATCCTCCAGCAGCTTCACACATGGGAGGTGCGTGGGAACGACTAATACGTTCAATTAAAACTGCGCTAAAAACCGTATTAAAGGAACAAGCTCCGAAGGAGGAAGTACTTCAAACTCTGTTAGTAGAAATTGAGCACTCCGTTAATTCGCGTCCGCTTACGCACATTTCGGTTGATCCTCGTGATCAGGAAGCCTTAACTCCTAACCATTTTTTATTAGGCTCTTCTTCTGGACAATTTCGAATGCAAAAATATGATTCGCAGATAAAATGCACTAGAAAACAGTGGTTGGTGGCTCAAAGCTATGCCGATGCTTTCTGGCGAAGATGGCTGAGAGAATACCTCCCCACATTGATTACAAGAAAAAAGTGGCATGACAGTGATAAACCTTTAAAGGAAGGAGATCTAGTCATAATTATTGACACTAATATTGAAAGAAATCAGTGGCGTAAAGGTATTATAACAAAAGTGCTTCCTGGTTCCGATGGTCAAGTGCGAGTAGCCGAAGTTCGCACTTCAAGCGGTTTATTTTTGCGTCCGACAAGGAAACTAATTAGATTTGTTTAGGTACAAATTTATTTGTACCGTGGGGAGTATGTTACGAAACAAATATCGTATCTAAGCAATACAAAATTCTGTAAGTAAATTAAAAGAAAAACTACTGAGTAGCTTTAACGTGTCAGCAAAGCATGATACTGATACGTGGGCCGCATCACACCGGTCGTACAGGATCGCGCGAAGATGCTTTATTTTGTTTGTTAACAAGTTTACGGGGTGAGCAGGCTTTAATTCCGCTCACGGACGGTAGGCCAAGAGAGGCGCTCGGTACGTTTTAAATGTAATATACTTTTAAATTATTGATTTATATGTTTTGATATTGTATTGCTTAGATACGAGAACAAAAATTCTGATTTATAAATTGTTTTATATTCATTCCCGTCCGAACCTTTCAATCTTAAGGTTGTGTAGTTAAATAGTTACTAAGATTTGAATAAAAGATAAATATAAAAAATTGAATGAGTTAATTATTTCTGTGCGCGTATATTCAGTGAATAACAGGTCCGTTTTTATTTTATGAGTTTTATCAGGAATAAGTAAACTAATACACATTCTTTCAAGTTATATTCACAACTTTTTTTTGCGCTCGGAAAAAATACATATATTATCTATTCTTGAAAAAACAAGTAACACGTACACACACACACACACGCACACACACACACACACACACACACACACACACACCCGTGCCGGGTTTGCTGGTCCCGCATCGTGGCGCCTCCCCAGGTGGTGGATAGGGGAATGCTTTCCAGATATGGATGGTACCGAAAAAATCAAATATTCGGGGCGAACCAAAACCAGATAGGGGAAGGCACCCCGAAATAAAACCAAGTATGGATAGTGAGCTGAAAACAACACTACCCCAAGCGGGCATGGCAATCCTGTCAAATCCCGCCACTGATTCCGATCGGGTGAAAGCCCCGGTGGTCAGTGCTGGTCCCAAGGATTTTGGGGGGGACCAAACTCACACCGTCAAAATGGTAAATGCTGCGGAGGTTGGTCACTCGGCCTCTGTAGCATCTAATGCTACGTGTGACCTGCCCTCGACTGGGATGTCGAGTGACGCTGACAGAGCTTTTCTCCGTCTGCGTGAGAAGGTAGATACCCTGGTGGAGTTTGTTCTTAATAAGAACAACATCCACAAAGAGCTGAAGAGTATGGCGAGAGCAACCAGCAGAGCTCTCAATGAATACGCGCGGGTGAACAGTGCTGTGTGTTCGACAGCGCCGAAAATTAAAATGGTGGATGCGCGTAGGGATGGAACGTGCCAAACGTCGCCCATCTTCCGCGCTGAAGAGCGTCAAAAGAGGCCGGTGGAAAGGGAAAAGCCCTCACCACCTCAGCAACCCTCGGAGAAAAGGAAGAAGGGGTCGAAGCAGCCCAATAACAAAAATGGGCCAGCAGATGCTTCGCCATCCGTTCCTAAGACGAGTGAGAACCAGTCAAAAGTCCCTGACTGGGTCACAGTAGTGAAGAAGGGCAAGAAGAAGAAGAAGATGAAGAACAGCCAGCCGAAGCAGCATGAGCAGCAGAAACGTGCCAGCAAACCGACCAAAGGCACGGCAGAGCCTAAGGCCGGAGTAAGACCCCCACGCCCAGATGCCATCAAGATCAAGGCACCTAGCGGGGGCTCTTCCTACGCTGACATTCTCCGGAAGGTCAAGGCTGCACCGGAGCTAAAGGCACTAGGAGAACGGGTCACGCGTATCAGGCGCACCAGGGCTGGAGAGCTCCTCCTCGAACTGGGGCGACCCGGAACGGAAACGGCGGAGCTGAGGACAGTGGTCTCGTCCACACTGAGTGGGTCAGCAGAGGTCCAGCTGCTGACTCACAAAGTGTCCATCACCATCAGGAACATGGACGAGTCCACGACAACAACGGAGGTGGCCGCAGCGATTGCGGCAAAGATCGGGCCAAATGTGGTATCCCCGGATAATATTAAAACCAGGGGATCCTACAGTGGCACCCTAGCTGCGACCATCCAGCTTCCGGCAGTAGCAGCCAAAAAACTGCTGCAAGACGGGAAGCTCCGGATCGGATGGGTCAATTGCAGAGTTCGACTGCGAGAGGTATCCTCGCGCTGCTACCGATGCCACGAATCGGGACACATCGCGAGGGAGTGCAAGAGCGCAGTCGACCGGTCAGCGCAATGCTATCGGTGCGGCCAAGAGGGCCACAAAGCAGTGGACTGCGAGGCCAAAGCCAAGACCTCGCATGAGGAAGGAGCACACATCAAAAATGATTAAGGTGCTCCAAATAAACCTCAACCACTGCGCTGTGGCCCAGGACCTGCTGTCCCAGCTGGTCAGAGAGGAGAGAGCGGACGTAGCGATCATCAGCGAGGAGTTCCGGGATCTCGAGAAGTCGAACTGAGTAAGGGATGCCACGGGCAAGGCGGCCATCTGGGTATGTGGAAATATACACATCTCCAGAAAGATGGTCGCCCCCCTTCCGGGCTTCACCTGGGTGGAGGTGGCGGGGGTACGCATGTACAGCTGCTACTTCCCGCCCAGCGATTCCACCGAGGACTTTGCGAGATCTCTGGATGCAGTCGTCACCAGTGCTCGGTCCTCACGGCTACCGGTCGCAATCGGTGGGGACTTTAATGCTTGGGCGACGGACTGGGGCAGCGCCAAGACCAACGCGCGTGGTCGCGCACTTCTCGAGGCGTTCGCTCTACTGGGGCTGGAGATCGCTAACACAGGGACAACCCCGACTTTCACCAAAGCCGGCAAGTCGTCCATAGTCGACCTCACCTTCGTCGATCCAAGATTGATGGGGGGAGGGGGACTCGGCTGGAAAGTTAGCGATCGTTACACGGGTAGTGACCATCAAGCACTCGTGTACCAGCTCCAGCTGACCAGCGGGAGGACAAAGAGAGCAGGAAGAGGAGCAAGAGAGAGATGGGCACCAGCCACGTTTGATCGTGAGACGTTCCTCTGCTCCCTTGAGGGGGAAAAAGTGGAGGGAACCGCCGAAGAAAAAGCACGAGGCCTCACGAATGCCCTAACAGCGGCTTGCGATGCCTCTATGGCCGTGAAGTTTAACCCTCGCGGCCGCCCACCGATAATCTGGTGGAGTGAGGACATCGCAGAAAAGAGACGTGAGTGCCTGCGTGCCAGAAGGCTGCACCAAAGAGCGAGGGGAACACCGCGGTTCCAAGATCGTTCCGCAGAATACGAACAAAAGCGGAGGGATCTCAAGGTGGCCATCAAGACTGCCAAGAGAAGGTGTTGGCGGGAGCTCTGTGAGGAGGTGGACCACGACCCCTGGGGCAGACCGTATAAAACGGTTATGAATAAGATCAACCCCGGGGGAGCTGTTGCACCCACCGACCCAGTTTTTCTGGACGGAGTCGTCCGCCACCTGTTTCCAGAACATTGGAAAAGGGCAGTAGAGACGGGCCTGATGGCCACCATTGGTGCAGCCGAGTCGCCAGACATTAGTGAAGCCGAACTGAGGATGGCCGCTAAGGGTATTTCCGTACGTAAAGCTCCAGGGCCTGACGGAATACCTGGCCTGGCCGTCAAGACAGCGGCGATGAGTGCTCCGGGCTTGTTCCTGGACGCATTCAACGCATGCCTAAGAGAAGGTTGCTTCCCGGCCCAGTGGAAGACGCAGAGGCTGGTACTCCTACCAAAAGGAAACAAACCCCCGGAGGAGCCATCATCTTACCGCCCGCTCTGTCTACTGGATATAGTTGGGAAGCTCCTGGAGCGGGTGATCTGCACCAGGCTTGCAGAGGCCATCGGTCGGGCCGGAGACCTCTCCGACAACCAGTTCGGCTTCCGAAAGGGTCGATCGACCATGGATGCTGTAGGCAGAGTTGTTGGCATAGCCACAAACGCCATCAATGCTGGTCGGAGTGCAAGGCGGATGTGTGCCATCATCACCTTGGACATCCGGAATGCCTTCAACTCGGCCAGATGGGACGACATCATGCTGTCCCTGCAGCACTTCCAAGTGCCACTCTATCTCAGGGAGGTCACCTCGAGTTACCTGACTGACCGTACTCTGCTCTACGACACCGACGACGGTGTGCACTCCCACAACATCACGGGAGGCGTGCCGCAGGGTTCGGTCATTGGGCCCCTACTCTGGAACGTTGTCTATGACGGCCTGCTTAGGCAGCAACTTCCGGAGGGTGTCTCGATGGTGGCTTTCGCGGACGACGTGGCGCTAGTGGTGGTCGCAAAGAGTGTCGAAGAGATCGAATATCTCGGAGACGTCTCTATAGAAGTGGTCGCCACTTGGTTGAGAGACCACGGACTTAGTCTGGCGGCGGAAAAAACGGAGGCGGTGCTCATCTCTCGCACAAAAAAGGAGAGGACCGCCACCTTCACGGTAGGTAAAGAACGGATACGGTCGGTGAAAACCTTGAAGTATTTAGGGGTCACACTAGACGCGCGGCTGTCGTTCAAACACCATCTCGCGAACGCGGGCTCAAAGGCGGCAAGGGTGGCCCGTGTGCCATTTCCGTACGTAAAGCTCCAGGGCCTGACGGAATACCTGGCCTGGCCGTCAAGACAGCGGCGATGAGTGCTCCGGGCTTGTTCCTGGACGCATTCAACGCATGCCTAAGAGAAGGTTAGGTTGCTTCCCGGCCCAGTGGAAGACGCAGAGGCTGGTACTCCTACCAAAAGGAAACAAACCCCCGGAGGAGCCATCATCTTACCGCCCGCTCTGTCTACTGGATATAGTTGGGAAGCTCCTGGAGCGGGTGATCTGCACCAGGCTTGCAGAGGCCATCGGTCGGGCCGGAGACCTCTCCGACAACCAGTTCGGCTTCCGAAAGGGTCGATCGACCATGGATGCTGTAGGCAGAGTTGTTGGCATAGCCACAAACGCCATCAATGCTGGTCGGAGTGCAAGGCGGATGTGTGCCATCATCACCTTGGACATCCGGAATGCCTTCAACTCGGCCAGATGGGACGACATCATGCTGTCCCTGCAGCACTTCCAAGTGCCACTCTATCTCAGGGAGGTCACCTCGAGTTACCTGACTGACCGTACTCTGCTCTACGACACCGACGACGGTGTGCACTCCCACAACATCACGGGAGGCGTGCCGCAGGGTTCGGTCATTGGGCCCCTACTCTGGAACGTTGTCTATGACGGCCTGCTTAGGCAGCAACTTCCGGAGGGTGTCTCGATGGTGGCTTTCGCGGACGACGTGGCGCTAGTGGTGGTCGCAAAGAGTGTCGAAGAGATCGAATATCTCGGAGACGTCTCTATAGAAGTGGTCGCCACTTGGTTGAGAGACCACGGACTTAGTCTGGCGGCGGAAAAAACGGAGGCGGTGCTCATCTCTCGCACAAAAAAGGAGAGGACCGCCACCTTCACGGTAGGTAAAGAACGGATACGGTCGGTGAAAACCTTGAAGTATTTAGGGGTCACACTAGACGCGCGGCTGTCGTTCAAACACCATCTCGCGAACGCGGGCTCAAAGGCGGCAAGGGTGGCCCGTGCGCTGGCGGGCATCATGCCCAACATCGGGGGACCCCAGCAACCGCGAAGGTCTCTCCTTGCCTCGGTGGTGAGCTCCGTAATTTTATACGGAGCTCCTATCTGGGCTGATGCCCTGAACAGGCACAAGAGCTTTGGTGCTCCGTGTCAGAGAGCCTGCAGGATAGCTGCGCTAAGGGTGGCCCGGGCGTACCGAACCGTATCTGACATTGCGCTCTCGGTGATCGCGGGGACCGCCCCCTTCGACCTCCTGGCAGCCGAGAGAGCTGAAAGACACCGTGAGGGTGGGCGACGCGTAGAAGAGAATCGCTGCCATAACCGATGGTCATTGCGGACCGTAGAGGAGTGGCAGCGGAGATGGGACTCAGCCAGGGACGGCCGCTGGACCTACCGCATAATCCCGCGGATCCAGGAGTGGGCGAGCAGGAAACACGGCTTCGTCAGTTTCAAGCTTACCCAGGTGCTGACCGGGCACGGATGCTTCCGTAGCTACCTATTTCTTATAGGGGTCTACGGCAGCGCAGAGTGCCCGGCTTGTCCAGGGGTGGACGAAGACGTGGAACACGTCCTCTTATGGTGTCCTCGTTTCAGGGAGGAACGGGACCAGTTTCAAGTCACTTGGAGCGGTACCCTCACCCCTGAGGGCAACGGGGCGTGCCTGCTTGACTCCCAGGAGGGATGGAACGCGGTAGTGACCCTCTGTACGTCCGTAGTGGCCAGGCTGGGTCTCATCAGAAGAGAAGAGGAGACAGGAGTTGCGATAGCAACAGTAGTGGGCTAATCTAGCCGTGCCTCCCCCGCGAAGTAATGCCTTGCGGCGGTTTCCACGGGGGAATAAAGGTAAGAAAAGAGGTGGAGTTTTAGTGGGTATGCCTATCGACATCCTTCGGTAGGAGAGTCCCACACACGGGGAGTCTCGCATGGCTCCAGTCATGGTGCATTAAGCATTTCTCCACCTCTTCGGGAAAAAAAAAAAAAAAAAAAAAAAAAAAAAAAAAAAAAAAAAAAAAAAAACACACACACACACACACACACGCACACGCGCACAGACACACTTATATATATGACATACGTATATATATCATATAAATGACATATATATATAACATATATATGACATATGTATATAACTTATATATGACATATATATACATATATATGTTGAATTCTGAATTCTTAGACACGGCGGCGGCGGCGGCGGCGGCGAAATATTTATATATTATAGAGATATATATATCTCTTTGCGGCCACTTCTCAAACAACTTGCTAACAGTATTTACCTCTGTAGGCGACACATTACTACAAGTAGGTTTTTTCAGCCTAGTGCTTTTTCCTACTTAACGTAAGCTTCTGCTTACTTCTGTTTTCTCTAAACGTTCTGTAAACTCATCTTTTTATTATTGTGCGAAAATGCTAACTTTAGCAATGCACTTTCACCTCCCACGCGATTTTTCCTTCTTAAGGAGAGGTAACGGGATTGGAGATATGCCTCCCGCCGTGGATATCATCCACGACGGGGACATATAAACAATCTTCCGGGCTGGACGTACCTCACTGGTTGGGGCGACGGAGGGGCCCCACCATCCCCCCCCTTTTTTTTTTTTTTTTTTTTCCTCTGTAGGCGTTCTCTCACGGGATGGAAAAAATTTCGTCTCTTTCTATCTTTCGCATCTCCCATGACGCTATCTCTTTTTGTTGCCATCGAATGAAAAAGAAAGTGGAAATAGCAAAAATTCGAGAATCGGAATTCAGCAAGCAACTTTAATAACAACGAATTTCTCCACTATGCACTTTTGAATTCAAACCGGATTTATTGTAAAGTGAAAACTTATATAAAAAATAGATGTGAGATTTGTAATTGCATAAATAGATAGTATAATTTTAAACGTACGAAAATATAAAAAATCTGAGGGGTTAGTTAGCTGTATAATAAGGGCTTACGCGCCTGCATACTTGCGTGCAGGCGCTATCGCGCCTTTTGATCTTCACAGCAAGCTTAATATGAAAGAACAAACGATTGCGATTTTCACTTGTACTAAATATGGAGTAGTGCATGAGAATGGTTTTTTATGTTGCAGTTGACCAACCCAAACATATTCTTACTTTGCCTAATTTATTTATCTTGCTGTTGATCTATGTGATTGCTCAGGAATTGATACTGCGAATGGCGTCTAAGATACGATCTTTAGTAACATAAATGTAAGAAAGTTTCCCTAGTACAGATTGAGGACGTAACACCTAAATTAATTCTCTTTATTACTGCTACGAATTAAATATACCGTATTATTTATAAATATCTGTGATCGACCAGGTTATCTTTCTTGACCGAACGGACGACAGAGACTGGTATGTCGAACCCATACATATGGTCTTTCCTTACATTTTCTAGGCAAGCTTCTTTAGATAAAGGCTCAAATGTTTACCTTCTCGTTTTACATTTATTATGTATTATCAATTGTTCCAGTCAACCCACCTCTTGAGAAAGTATCTTCCACAACATTCCGATTCCTTACTGATGAGTTCAAACTATTGCAAGTGCATTGTATTCAGAAGAGAGGGGTTGATTGCGGGGTAGTTTATTAAACCTGGCAAAAATATTTTGCTTATTCGTCGTGATATTCTGCTCCAATAGATTAAACTTGACCTATACTTTCAGCAAAGTGGCCACATTATATTTTTTAGAAATGCATCGTTTTTCTGAAAGTATAGGTCAAGTTACATCGTCTTGCACATACATACGGATAATAAATAACTGACATACTAACATAGCGGTAGAGCACAATTTTTGCGAAAATTCGGCATCTTATTGATCAGGATAATTTATTATGTGAAATTAATTAAAATTAATGAATTATATTATTTATTTATACAGACACATAACGAAACCGCCATGATGGTTAAATTAATCTTCACAGCAAGCTTTATATGAAACAACAAACGATTGCGATTTTTACTTATACTAAATATGGAGTAGAGCATGAGAATGGTTTTTTATGTTGCAGGTGACCAACCCAAACAGGTTCTTACTTTGCCTAGTTTATTTATCTTGTTGTTGATCTATGTGATTGCTCAGGAATTGATACTGCGAATGGCGTCTAACATACGATCCGTAATAATATAAATGTTACAAAGTGTCCCCACTACAGATCGAGGACGAAACGCCTAAAATAATTCTCTTTAACACTGCTAAGGATTAAAATATACCGTATTATTTGTAAACATCTGCGATCGGCTACTTTATTTTTCTTGACCGAGCGGACGACAGAGACTGGTATGTCGAACCCATACATTTGGTCTTTCCTTAGATTTGCTAGGCAAGCGTCTTTAGATAAAGGCTGAAATTTTTACCTTCTTGTTTTATATTCTTTATGTAATATCAAATGTTCCAGTCATCCCACCTCTTGAGAAAGTATCTTCCACAACATTCCGATTCCTTACTGATGAGTTCATACTATTGCAAATGCATTGTATTCAGATGAGAGAGGTTGATTGCGGAGTAGTTTATTAAACCTGGAAAATCTTTTGCTTATTATTCGTGAAACTAAGGTCTGACAGCTTAAACTTGACTTATACTTTGAGCAAAGTGACCACATTATAATTTTTAGAGATTTGGTACTTTACTGAAAGTAATGGTCTAGTTATATCGTCTTGCACATACAAACTGGTATTTAATAACTGACATACTATTATAGCGATAGAGCACAATTTTTGTGAAAACACGGCATCTTGTTGATCTTGATAAATTATTATGTAAAATTAATTAAAATTAATGAATTATATTACTTATTTATACAGACACATAATGAAACAACCATGGTCGTTAAATTAATCTTCACAGCAAGCTTTGTATGAAAGAACAAACGATTGCGATTTCTCCTTCCCTATCGTTACTATAGATTCAGGACGAAACGCCTATTATAATTCTCTTTAATACTGCTGTGTTCCTGGCGACAGCGAGCATCTTTGCGAAATAAATTAATTGTGTGCGCGGTATTAGGCAACGCAGCCCAACGGTCATTATTAATTATAAACATTAATTAATTTCACCGGGTGCGCGAATACCACGTCTCAAATGGCGACCGTAACAGGACGTATGGTTTCGTCCTCACCGATTTTAAATTATGAAAATTTGTCGGTCATCTTTCCGCGCGCGAGCAGTTTTGCGGCGAAACGTAAGCGGGTTGAGTGAGTTAGAGCGAGAGAGACAGCGTGTGAGATGCGTTTCTATACCGGAGTATTCCCCCTCTTGCTCGGGTATCCAAGAAGAGGTGTACACCGGTATATCGGGATAAATTTCGCGCGCGACCGTGTTCAGCCGGTAGCGCCCGATCTCACCAAGTTGCTGCGTAAAGGCCAGGCTTGGGATTGGGGCGAGAAGCAGGAGGAGGCATTTCGTCAGCTTAGAGTTGCGTTAGCTGAAGCGCCTGTATTAACCCGTCCTGACTTTTCTAAGCCATTTACCGTCCAAAGTGACGCTAGTGACTTAGCAATAGGTGCGGTGTTGACGCAGTGGACGACGAGGGTTTCGAGCATCCGATTGTCTACGTCAGCCGATTGTTAAATCGCGCTGAACGTAATTACATGACAACGGAAAAGGAATGCTTGACTCTCATATGGGCTATTAAGAGATTGAGACCATACATTGAGGCCTATCGATTCACGGCTGTGACCAACCATAGTGCTCTCAAATGGCTCGAGAATCTCAGAGAGCCGTCGGGTAGATTGGCACGATGGATACTTGAAATGCAGCAATAAGACTTTGAAATAGTGCATAAGAAAGGAGCCTTGCACTATGTCCCGAACGCGCTTTCTCGTGGCGCTAACCCAGACCCCGACGAAGAAGAGATTGCCTCATTCGAAGGAATTACAGATCCATGGTATATTTCTAGATTAAACGATTTGCGCTCATGCCCTCAGAAATTTCCAGAGTGGAAAATTGAGGATGACGTGCTATATCGTTTTACAAGCGATAAACTCCTAGACTCTATAACAGAACGAGAAGAAGGCTGGTGCCTTGTTCTGTCCTTAGAGCAAAGAAACCGAGTCTTATTAGATTCTCATTTCCACCTATCTATGGGTCATATGGGAGTCGAAAAGACTTACGAACGTGTTCCAAAAGATTACTTTTGGTCAGGTATCTACCACGATACCCGCCAATTCGTTCTACAGTGTCTGATTTGTCAGAGCTACAAGACGTCTCAAGCAGGTTCTCAAGGCTCGATGGGTAAACGGAAAATTGAGAGACCCAGGGCTGTTGTGGCAGCAGACGTAATGGAGCTTCCACATAGTAAATGTCAATACAGATACATCATAGTATTTCAAGACTTGTTTACAAGGTGGATAGGGCTCAAACCATTACACACGGCGACCGGTAAGTCGTTGTCGCAAGCATTCGAGGAACTCGTAGTCTTCCGTTGGGAAACATCAGATTTCCTAATAACGGATAATGGGACTGAGTTCATCAAACGAATAATGTCGCAAATGCTGGAGGATTATGGCATGAAACATGTCAGAACCCCTCCTTCCCGGCCACAAGCCAACCTGGTCGAGAGAACTAATAGAACGTTAAAAACGAAGATTGCGACGTTTGTGGATTCGGATCATCGTGGGTGGACACACACTTGTACGAATTTTGACATGCAATAAACACGGCAATGCAGTCAAGTACAAAAGTCTCACCTGCGTTCTTAAACTTCGGGCGTCATCCACAACCTGTGAAGAGTCTCCGCAGGGAAGTGGAAAAACAGGACTTAAAGATCCTGGACAATCCCTAAGTATGACTAGATCGACTTAAAAGACTCGATGCTCTGCGCGACACTGTCAAGAAATACATTGACGAGGAGTAAAGACGTGAAGAGAAGACCTACAACAGAAACAGACGTATTGCCTCGTTTCAGGTAGGAAATCTATTCATCAGGAAGTGCCGAACGCTTTCCCAAGGTGCGAAGGGCATATCTGCTAAGCTGGCGCCAAAGTATGATGGACCCTTTAAAGTTAAAGATGTACTATCTCCAGTAATTCTGAGACTAGAAAAGTTTGGTCCGAAAAGGAACGAGGTACATATATCTGATGTGAATAGATATGTACGATCTTGGGTTGTCAAGTAGAGCAGTAAGGGTTACGTAACGGTTCGCATGAGAACAGTTATAGAAGGTTGGGCCTGGTAACTGTGTGCCATTTATTCAGAGTGTAATGTTCGAGAATATGTGTGGTAGTGAATGGGCAATCCTCCCTTATTCGTAATTTTCTTTTAATTATAACTAATTAACCTTTTGTTTTCTTTAAGCCCCCAGATGAACCAGAACCGAGACCTGGAAGCAAGGAACGGTGTTCATCCATCGTCACCTCCGATCATTCTGCTGGGGGAAGACACTCTGACGTCGGGTGTTGCCGAAGGGGTAGTCGGAGTGATTTCCGACTGTCTCTAGGTGCCCGTCGATGACCCGCTCGCTGGATGTGACCAGTCCGTGCGGGAAATCAACGAAGTACTCATCGAGATGGAAGAACATCCCGGACCTCGACGATTGATATCCCGTCTTCGGGTGATACGACCCAGATGGAGCAGATGGAGATGGACGTACCTGCGGTGTTAGCACAGGGGTCGTCGCCAATATCTGCCCCGCCGACTACGTAGAAGATTTACGCGAGGTAAAACGGGAGCAGCAAAAGGCCGCCGCCGGTAATCGCCCACACCGCAAGAAGAAGAGCAGCGGCAGATGACAGTTGACGATGGATGACTATGAGTCAGGAGTTCCAGCCAACCCTCAAGTGACGGATAGCCCGTGCTTGAGGGAGGGAGCTATATCCGTTATAGTCCCATCAACCGCAGGCAAACTCGATGTTGGGGTCGAGACCCTGACGGAACGAGCCAAGACTGGGCCATCGCCATCCGGTCCAGTCATCACTAGGGGGATCATCCTTCGTCGATTGGTTTCGTTACCTTTGGATCGGTCCATTTGGATTGATCCGCCTAAAATGGCCTGTTTCAACTGTTGGGCGATGGACCACAATCACCGGGAGTGTGCGGTCCCGCAATAGATTTATCGTTTCAATTGCGGCCGCCGAGGGGTGGCAGTAAATGAGTGTCCAAGATGCTCTCGATCCTATGCCACCTAGATCCAAGAGCGGGGATACTTACCGTTCTCGACGGTTGTTTCCTCAGCAGAGACCGAAGCGATCGAAGCAACGGAACAGTCAGAACTAGTCTAAAAAGCGGCGGATAGAGACGCCCACCCGCAGGGAGGGATCCAAGAAGGGCTCGTTTGTGAAGCCTTCTGGGCCCAAGCCCTCCTATGCGGAAGTGGTGGTGAGTCGCCGGCAGGCTGCTGCCTTCGGCTTAGACAGCACGGGGCCCTTCGAACAAGTGAAGGCTGCCCTAAGTGTTGTCATCCAAGCTAAGGCAGACCAGAAGTTGTGGGAGTACCAAGAGAGTCAAGCTACTCCCTCAGCCAACGAGTCAGCAGCCGGATCATCACGGCAGGGACAAGAAGAAAGCGGTACTCAGCCAGTCCCTGCCCAACCACCAGTCAGAAAGGAAAGGACGGTCACCCCGTCCCTAAAGCCTCGTAAGTAGCAGTCACCGAAGGCTGGGCTTAGTGGCTTGCGACGACCAACCCGATGGACGTTGACGCCTCTACGAGCATGGTTGGACCACCTCGCAAGCCGTCACAGAAACGGGGGGTTGGGTTCGAGTAATGTACTGTCCCAGAAGTACGGGCTTCATCGGCTGGGTTATCGGCGACAGCCGACCAATCCAGAAACGAGACGGACATTCTCAGGGAATGTCGTCTGTTTCTGGAGGCCGCCGCCAACCTCCCTTCCGACGTTGCACGAGAAATAGGGCAGGAGGTGGTCCCGATCCTTAGGGACCGTATTCCTTCTCGACCGTAAGAAGAGAAGCGTACAGCGCTCAGTCGTGGATAGATTGTACCTTTCTTTCGACTCGGCTTTCCTGAGAGAGGTGGAGTCTAGGGGGGGCTTTGTGACGGAAATCATCACACAATCTATTCACGACGAATAGAATATTTAAATTCGCGAATTGTAAGTCGTCAGAGCCTTTCGTATGTCAAGGCCAATCGACGACACTTGTTTGTTTTTCTACGAGTGTACAATTACGCGCGCGCCTATACGTAGGGATGAGAGCGCGAAAGAGTGTGTGAGTTTCCCCATTTTTATCCCTTTTTCGGGAAATTAGGCAATCGCCTAATCAGTGTATAATAATCCGTCGATCGGGACGGATTATTGTATCTTGTACTTAATTTGTACTGCTCGTGAGTGCCGAGAGTGCATCCCAAGCACCTCTGCATTAAGCTCTGTCAACGGTTGTTACGGAGCAGGGCTAAGTGCGGAGACCCGGGTGGACGTACACTTGTGTCCCGTGAAGTTGTGTGTGTGTGTTTAAGGACGGGGTCGTCTCCTTGTCCAGGAGGTCGACCACCTGCTGAGGATCGGCTGAACCATCCCCGAGGAGCGTCACCGGTAAGTGTTTTATTACATTCGTGACCCCCCCCCCCCCCCCCGTGAGTGTGTGTGTACATCGGGAGTGTGTTCGGGTACGCCAGTACTCGAACAGCGGTTCTCGATCCGACAGGTTTCCCGGAACTTCCGCCCGCGCGTATCTAAATTGTCGCGGCACACGGCCTGAATGGCCAATTGTTAATAATCGAAATAAATGTGGCTTTTATTTTTATTTTATCTTTTTATTTATTTAATGTATTTCCCCGCTCCCGCCGACATATCCTTAATTTAATATAATCGATTCGAGGTAAGGAGGATCGCCCGAATCCTCCATACCGTGCGTCCCAGCGAACTCGTGTTCCTGGCGACAGCGAGCATCTTCGCGAAAGAAAATAATTGTGTGAGCGGTATTGGGCAACGCGGTCCAACGGTTATTATTAATTATAAACATTAATTAATTTCACCGGGTGCGCGAATACCACGTCACAAACCATTACAGTGGTACTTTCCTTAGATTTGCTAGGCAAGCTTCTTTCGATAAAGGCTGAAATGTTTACCTTCATGTTTTACATTCATTATGTATTATCAATTGTTCCAGTCAACCCATCTCTTACGAAAGGCATCTTCCACAAGATATCAAGTTCCTTACTGATGAGTCCAAACCATTGCAAGTGCATGGTATTCAGATGAGGGAGGTAGATTCTGGAGTTGTATGTTAAACATGGAAGAATTCTCTTGCGTATTCGTCTTGATACTATGGTACGACAGATTAAACTTAATCTATACTTTGAGCAATTTGGCCAAATTAAAATTTTTATACAATAGGCCAATTGACTCAAAGTATTGATCTAGTTATATCGCCATATATACGGGCATTGAATAACTGACATACTAACAGAGCGGTAGAGCATAATTTTTGTGAAAACAGGATAAATTATTATGTAATATTAAGTAAAATTAAAGAGTTTTATCACTGAGTAATACAGACACATAGTAAAACATACAGGATATTCAAATTAACCTTCACAGCAGGCTTTTTATGAAAGAACGAAAGATTGCCATTTCTCCTTGTATTAAATATGGAGTATTGCAGGTGAATTGTTTAAATGATGCAGTTGACCAATCCAAGCATGTTCTTACTTCGATTTATTTATATTGCTGTTGATCCATTTGCTGGCTCAGCATTTGCTACTGCGAATGGCGTCTTCGAAAGGACCAACTGGGTTATTGAGGTAACCCAAAAAATTAGAAGTAGGTTGCTTCAAAGAAGGAGGATCTTTGTCGATTATCAATCTTGTAAGGTACGGGACTTTGTACTAGTCTCCAGGTGCTTTAGGTGCCAGGGATTTGGTCACACAAGTAAAGTGTGTCATAATGAGGTATACTGTTTGCATTGTGCCGAAAAGGGCCACTCTTTCGACAAATATCTGAAAAAACAGGAAAGCAAGAAATGTATAAACTGCGCCAAAGCCAAAAAGAAGTCGGATCATAATATTCTCGACACGAAATGTCCGTGCTATACCAAAGCACTTGAACGGCTAGTCAACAATACAGATTACGGGGAGTAACAAACCCTGTATTCTGATTACACAGTTTAATGCCAGACGAGCACAGCGAGTGGTACCCGAAATAAAGCAGAAAGCGTATGAAAAGAGAGTACACGTTATTATGCTACAGGAACCATATACAAGGAATAATAGAGTCACGGGATACGGTATGGGTGTAAGATTAGTCTCCTCCATAGAAAATCTGTGAGCAGCCATAGCAATAACAGA
The DNA here is from genome assembly GCA_026168455.1 of Theocolax elegans. Classification (NCBI taxonomy): domain Eukaryota; kingdom Metazoa; phylum Arthropoda; class Insecta; order Hymenoptera; family Cerocephalidae; genus Theocolax; species Theocolax elegans. The sequence continues at coordinate 19,053,092 of CM047426.1, read as the reverse complement.
CCCGAATGTGATAACGATGCAAATCACTAACGTATGTTCATCGCACTTCGCAATAGCAGAAATATCAGTACCATATAAAGTATATCTGACTAGTGGATATTTCCAACTAAAAGATGATATTGAGATACATCTAAGATCACTCCAAGTGATAGTGACGGCTTTACAAGGAAAGAGCTTTATAATTGGTATCGATTCGAACGCAAGATCTCCACTATAGAGCCCAATAGAAATGGATTCAAAAGGATAGAAACTAGAAGAATTTATACTCCAGAATAATGTCAGAGTAATAAACGATTCCAATAGTATTGCAACAATCGCAAATGAAGTCGGAAAAGGATACGTTGATGTAACTTTAACTTCACCAGATATGACACAAAGAATACAAAACTGGAAAGTCCAAGAAAACTGGACATCAAGTGACCATAGAGCAATGACGTTTGAATTAGTGGAACAAGCTCAGGGAAGTAGATACAGGAAGCAAGAGTACATCAAAAGCTATATAACATGTAAAGCGGACTGGGGATTGTTTATTAACACACTGAGAAAGAATTGGAACGCCCAACCGCACCGACAGGATATTGGTTCAACAATCGCATGTGACAAAGCTATACCTACTAAGAACAAGACGAGTAGAAAAGTTCCATGGTGGAACGAGGAATTGACAAAGGTCAAAAAACATACAACCAGGCTACGCAGACAATTTCAAAAGGAGAGAGATCCGGACATAAGAGAGTGCGCAAAAATAACCTATAGATTGGCCAAGCGATAATACACAAGGCTAATAGACACAACCAAAACCCAAAAATGGGAAGAATTTGTGACCATACAAGGAAATGACAACCCATAGGGCTTACCATACAAACTGGCTACCAGAAAAGCTAGAGTCAAAGAAATCGCAAGTAACGTAAAGACAGACGATAGCTACACTATGACCTGGAATGACACAGCAGAGCAAATTCTTCATCAGCTCTTTCCAGACGATAATCTGGAGACAAAGACGAGAGAACAGAGAGAAGTAAGGCAACAAAATTAAAGATACACAGACGAATACAGCGAAACCGAAAGTTTTACAAGGCAGGAAATAGTGCAAGTAGTAAAGAAAATGAAACTAGGAAACGCGCCAGGAATCGACTGTTTCGATCTGAAAATAATAAGAGTTGCTCTTACAGTAGTTGGTGAAGAACTGTTAAAGCTATACAACAATTGTCTAAAACTTGGTATATTTCCGAATACTTGGAAAAAAGGCAAAGTAATAACAATCAAGAAGGGAAGAGAAAAAGATCCTGGTCTAATTAGCTCATACAGACCAATATGCCTGCTACCAGTTTTAGGGAAAATTCTGGAAGGTCTGATAATCAAAAAATTAGATCAAATTGTGGAACCACGTCTTTGTCAGATAAACAATACGGTTTTAGAAAAGGAAGATCAACTGAAGATGCGATAGTGTACTTAAAGACGAAAGTACACAACTTAAGCAGTAGATACGTACTCATAATGTTTCTGGACATTAAAGGAGCATTTAACAATGTATGGTGGCCGGGAGTACTTAAGAATTTGAGAGGCATGAACTGCCCCTGGAGACTGTACAATATCATTAGGAATTACCTCTGTAATAGGAAGGTTATTATAACCGAAGGTAGCAGGGATTTCTACTAGGACCAATTCTATTCTATTACCAAGTCTATTCAAGCTAGACAGAGAAGGACACGAGACGATAGCCTATGCAGATGACCAAGCTATTATAATCGAAGGAGAATCCCGTATAGAACTGGAACGGAAAGGACAAATGGCCATAAATATAATAGAGAAATGTAGTGAAAATGTCAAAATGAAACATGCCACAGATAAGTGCGCAATGTTACGAAGGGAACATTCTATCAAAACTGTTACCCACTAATCAGAATAAACGGACAAAGAATCAATAGTCAGGAACCGTTTAAATATCTGGGCGTTTCTTTCGGCAAAGGCCTCAGCGTACAAACGCATGTTACGGAGATCTCAAAGAAAACCAGAGGAATTTTCGAAAGGCTGGCCTTCCTAGCAAGAGAGGAATGGGGCTTAGGCTATCGATCTCTAGATATAATATACAAGGGAGTGTTCATACCCATAATTACATACGCAGCAGCAGGTTAGTACGGGCTCACAAATAATGTCCAGAAAAAGAAACTCATAATGTCGCAAAGATATGCCCTGATAAAAACCACAGGAGCATACAGAACCATCTCGGCTGAATCTATTACGACAATCACGGATCACCTACCGATTAACTTAGAATGTGAGAGAAAGATCGGATTATATTGCATAAGGAAAAAAAAGAATACCGATATAAAAATTTCACAGTCCAATCGGAGGAAAGACTAACAGAAGGAGGCACACGAAGAGAAAGAAAATTGTCGATAGAAAAGCTAAACCAGGAAATAAGGAAGGAATGGCAGCTGAGTTGGGACAATACGATAAAAGGAAGACGCACATATGAGGTTTTACCCAGCATAGAAGAAAGACTAGCACAGTTTTGGTTTAGACCGAGTAAATGGCTAATCCAAATACTCAGTGGACATGGGAATTTCCAATCTTTTAGGAAAAGATTCAATTTCGTCGAGTCCGAGCTATGCAGTTGCGGAGAGGCAGATACCCCTGAACATGCTCTATGGGCATGTGTGAAGTACGAAACAATGCGGCATAAATATGTACAGGATATGGAAGAAGTAGCTAGAAACACGAAAGCGATGATGACGACCAAAGAGGGAATAGACAAACTAACCATGATAGTTAAAGACATTATTCTTGTAAAGATTGCTACCTAAGATTTAGAAAAAGACTTGGCTTTAACCGCGACTATAGCAGAATTAACAGTTCCAGAAGAAGACGAAGTATGAATGATAGACATAGGCTCAGTTAATCTTCCAGAACTAGAAATAGGGTAGAGAGAAAGGAAAAGCATAAGTGAGCAGAGGGAGAAACTGAATGAGTGAAAGACGGAAGATAGTAGATAGAAATCGAAAGTCGCCCTAATAAATGTCGCACTAACAGTGGTAGTAAAACAGAGGTAATCAAGATATACTAGAGACGTTGTACTAACAAAAGCAATGACTAACATTCCGGATAGGGAAACAAGGGTTTTTGTGGAATGAAAGTTGAGCGAAAGGAAAGGATGAATGTAAAAGCTCAGAATCAAAGGTAGGGTGAGTGAGAGAGTAGATAGGAACTCCTTCTTTTAGAATAGGAGAAAAACAAGGAAGAGAGAAGAAAGAAGAGAGAAGAGAGAAGGGAAGAGAGAAGAGAAAGGGAGAGAAGAGGAAAAGCCTCAAGAACAGTTGGTCTTGCTCCCCTGAAAAAGTAAAGAAATAAAAAAATAAAAACAAAAAATAAAAAATAAAACCGAAGCAATAAATAAGAACAAGTGAGAAATGTATAATCGCAAGAGCAGGAAAGGCTAAAGTGAACTCCTTATGTTCTGTAGTCCAAATAACCGTCACAGTCGAAGGTATGAAACAGATGTAAGAAAGCAACAGACGACTGACATGGACGACCGCCGGTATACCAGAGGCGAGGTACGGCGGCAATGATCGATGCATTAGGCATCAATCTAGCTCGGTTTTTTTGTTTTTTTTTTGCGAATGGCGTCTAAGGTACGATCTTTAGTAACATAAATGTAAGAAAGTATCCCTACTATAGATTGAGGTCGAAACGCCTATAATAATTCTCTATAATACTGATAAGGATTAAAATATACCGAATTATTTGTAAACATCTGCGATCGACTAGTTTATTTTTCTTGACCGAAAGGACGACAGTGGCTGGTATGTTGCACTCTGGCAGATGGTGTTTTCTTTGATTTGCTAGTTAACCTTTTTTTGATAAAGGCTGAAATGTTTATTTTCTTGTTTTACATTCATTGTGTATTATTAATTGTTCCAGACAACCCTCTTCTTACGAAAGGTGTCTTCGATAAAATATCCAGTTCCTTACTGATGAGACCAAACTGGCCGTCGAAGACGAAACGTACATAACTACATTATTATACGTTAGTAATCTTGTAAATACCAGCAGCCGTAGTCAATAAAGCTTTAATAAAACCTCAGTTTCTTTATTGTAATATATGATAAAAACTGATATAATAATATGTTTATATTAATAAGGAATACTGAAAGTGCCGAACATCTCGGTATATTTGCAAAACTAGAGGTTATAGTGTGAATGCTTAATTGAGTTGTAGGAAAATGACGAATGTTAGATAAAATTCTTTAATTTATTGCTCACTAGCCTATACTGACGCATACATGGTGTTTGGAGAACTCTCAATTGCAAATGCATTGTATTCAATTAATGGATTGATTAGTCGCCACTGTTTCCTGAAACATAATGTTGGTGAATCAAGATAAATCCCCACGTAAGAAAAACCGCTCAAAAAATCATTATGACTGAGTGCTTCATGGTCGTTAGTTTGTAGGCACGTGCTTTAACGGTCTATAATTTTTTGAATGTTCGACTGCTAAAATTGTAGTGAGCGTTTCTTTTTGCTAATCAAACACTCCCATGCTCCGCGCATTTGAGAAGATGTGGGTGGATTAAAATACTAAAAAACTATATATTAAACCATATGTAGGTAGCGTATTGTTATTTATTTTTAACAATGCCTGCTTAATTTCTTGATTTGCCCTTTTAATGTTTACTCGAGTATAGTTATTACTGCGCCTGTAGTATTACTGCGACATCTAAAATATATTTTAAAATATAAATTATTTAAAGAAATAAGTATTTAAGAAAATTGTGAAATTTATTTACCAATTAACGTAAATAATTTCAATATAATTTCTTAGTATAGTTGATATTTTAATTAATTTTAAAATACGTTACCGACTCGATAAAATATCAGAATAAGACGCTGAAATATGAAAATCTGAAAACACTTATTATTTATTCATTTTTAAATATATAATTGCAACTTCCCATTTTTGTTCAGTATTGAAAATATTTTTAATTTTAATCAAATTAAGGAGAAAGACTGTTGTCGGGTAGAGTGTAATAATAAGAACAATTAATACAATATTGAATTTGTAGAACAATTATTGTTGGAGAATAACTACAAAAAAAGTTTTCTTCAATCAAATATAAAATCTAGAATTTTAAAAATCAATAGTGACAACACCAAAAAATTGACAGTTTATAAAAAACCTCTTTTGACCTTATCCTTTCCTTTTTTTCAAAATTTTATTAATAAATGTACATCAATGTTAAGAAAATATAATATCAGAATAATTTCCACGGTTAAAAGAAGTTTAAGTTCTATTATAAAATTAGGGAAAGATAAAACTGATAAATTTGACAATAATAATGTAGTATACAAATTCTCTTGCAATTATTATTCAGCGGTTTATATTGGAGAAACAAAAAGAAATCTGAGTGTTCGTATCAAGGAACATAAAAGTAATCGAAATAGTGAATCTGTTGTTACAGAGCATTGTAATCAATTTAACCATAATTTTGACTGGAATAATGTTATAATCCTTGATAAAGAACCGAATTACAAAAAACGTCTAATTTCTGAAATGCTATACATTAATAGTCATAAGGATGTAGCGATTAACCGAAAAGAAGACGTTGAACTTTTAAACCTTATATATAACAAAATTCTAAGTAAATTTTAACATTTGAGACTTGATACAGACGCTATATATAGACTTTTGTTTACCTCTTGACTGTCAGTTTGACGTTTGAAATTGTCATGCCGTAAACACATTTATTGTATATATTTATGTAAGTGGTAAAGTTTGAATTTGTGATTCTGTTAATTGTTTGTTAACGAAAAGTTTTTTTTTTTTTAAATAAACAGTGCCTGATGAGGTCGACATCTTTGTCGACGAAACGTCGCAATTTCTATATTGAAATTTGTGTTTTTTTGGTTTCTTTAACATCCAACCAACCTGCCCTTATTCAGTTCAAGAAAAAATTCAAATTTTATAATAACATGGAGGGTGAAACTTCAATCTACTCAAAACAATTAATACATTCAACACATAAATATATATTTAATAAAAAATTTATTCTACATCTAATGTACATTCAATTATATTATTTCTACATCTATATTATACATTAAAATAATCTGTAAAAAAATTTAGTAATTTTTTTATAATTTACAAAAACATATAGTATATTATATTTTATATTTATTACAGCCTATATATTAGGTCCCCATAAAAGTTTTGCTAATATATAGGTTATATGGGATAGAAAATAAGGTATCGCCATGTCCTCAATATTGGTATCATGATTTTCTAGGAAAGGAATGGATATGTTTTCAGTAAAGATACCACTTTATTTACTAAAAGGTGTTCATATGTGTATATGTAGCGTCGAGAGCTACACAATCCCCGCACGTTTGTATGTTTTCGTGTTAGGATGGGAATGACAGGTATAATTAAATTCTCTCTTGATTTGAGCCAGATAAATAGTTGATATTTATTGGCTCTAAGGAGAAAACCCCGAAGGGAGAAAAACTCCTTGAAATTACAGAGATAGGGTAGTAGAATAGAACGAATTTGTGAGAGAGAGAGAGAGAGAGAGAGATAGAGATATCGAGTTTGTCGACCGTGTGGCCGTTTATTCGGGAAGTCGTCACCTCCGGTGGGGAAACCGTCGTTTCCCGCTTTAGTATGTGTTTGTGTGTGGTGTGTGTGTGGTGTGTAACGCGCGATGGACGGACGACCGTGACGCGTACCGAACCGACGCGTATCGCACCGAACGCGTAGAAAAGAAAATGAAAAGATTTGAGAAAGTGAAAAGGTTGATGGGATCCCGCACTCGATAGAACGCGCACTAAAAAATCCGCACACGAGACGCGACGTTACCGGGAGGGTTGCGAGCCCCTAGCTCGATACGCCCGAATCTCCAGGAGATGGTCTTGGTCCTCAGGGTGGTTGATGCTCACGGTCCAAAGTTCGTGGATAACCGCTGAAACCCGGGTGAATTGAAGTAGTGTTGCCAGATAGAGGTGTTTTTTCTTTGTTGCACTCATACAGTATGACTTCATTTACATTAGATAATAGAGGACAGAAAAACCCTAAATGGTAACCCTGAATTGAAGGCTCCCCGTGATCTCCGTGACGGCAGTTGACACCCGGATCACCAGAAGGCTCTCTCCTGATCCCTTGGCGTTGCGGCTTAAATTACCGATCGCTGAGTCGTATTACAGCTGGGCTCATGCGTTGCGTCTTAAAACACCGATCGGAGAAAAGTCACTGCTGGGCTGATGAGTCCGGCTGTTGTTGATGTTGATCCTGTGACTGCGAGTGGAATAATGCTCGCGCGTGGATACGCGAGTTAATTATACTAGAGGAGCGCGGACGTTGGAAGCGGCCGCGGCGGCAAATACGGCGAGTATAGTTAGGCGAGCGCGGACGTCGGAGAACGCCCGCGGCGGAAAAAAACTAAGAAAGGGGAGGATGGTGGGGCCCCTCCGACGCCCCAACCAGTGAGGTACGTCCAGCCCGGAAGATTGTTTATATGTCCCCGTCGTGGATGATCCCGTTACCTCTCCTTAAGAAGAAAGAAATCGCGTGGGAGGTGAAAGTGCATTGTTAAAGTTAGCATTTTCGCACAATAATAAAAAGATGAGATTACAGAACGTTTAGAGAAAGCAGAAGTAAGCAGAAGCTTACGTTAAGTAGGAAAAAGCACTAGGCTGAAAAAACCTACTTGTAGTAATGTGTTAGTTAAAAGAATGAAAAATGGGATGAAAGATGGAATGGATATGAGATTGAGTGGAAAAAGAGAAAGAGAAATAAATAGACTATGTGATGGGGTGCATTGATGAGCCGAGCAGGGCCATTCTACAGAGCTCCAGCTGGTTCTTCCGGCGAAATGCCTACGAGAAGCAGCCATCCACCCTGCATATGTTTCCTCCCCATCCCATCAATGTCAATTAAATAGAATTTATTTTTGAATGACGAATAGTTGTTCCTACGGGGCGGACAGAAAGTTCTTTGGTCGCGCATGTTCGTTTTTAGGATCGAATTCGTATTTACCGAGGTTTTTTATTAGAGCGTATTTTGATTTCGCGGAGTTTTCGTAGAATTTTTCGGTTGAAGTTTTAATGAAATTATGTAAATATTCTATTTCGAGTTTTTTATGGATTAATGAATTTTTAGTGCACCGTATCGCGTTTGTTATTTTTCGTAAAGTTGTATTTTGAATTATTTGAAGTTTATTAATGTTTGTTTTACACGTGCCGCCCCAGATTGCTGAGGCGTATGTTAATATTGGTCAGATTAAGGCTTTATAAATTATTATGCCGTTTTTTAGATTTAGAGACGAATGATTTCTTAAAAGCGGATTTAGTTTAGTTAAGACCCCGATGGCTTTGTTACGAACGTTAGTAGTGTGTTGTGTGTAGGTGAGTTTACGATCGAGTGTTACGCCGAGATATTTTACCGCGGGTTTCCATTCTATTGGTGTTCTATCGAAGTTAGGTGGATTTAGGTTTGAAGTTTGAGATGACTTTTTAGAAAACATTATTGCTTCGGATTTAGTCGCGTTGATTTTAATTTTCCATTTACTGCAGAATTGATGAATGTCGTTCAGCGCGTTGTTAAGTAATTTTACGATTTTTTCGTTACTTCGCGAGGTCGCGTATATTACCGTGTCGTCCGCGTAGATCCCGATATTTACGTTGTCGGTCGAGGGTAGTTCGTTAATGTAAATTAAAAAGAGCAGAGGTCCCAACAGGCTGCCCTGAGGGACTCCCGCTTTTATAGGAAATTCGCGAGATTCTGCGTCGTTTAGTTTAACTTTAAATTTCCGGTTGTTTAGATAGGAAGCTAAAATGTGAATTAGGTTAGAGATTATTTTATTTTCGATTAGTTTGCAAAGGAGACCGTTTATCTAGACGCTGTCGAAGGCTTTCTCGACGTCGAGAAGTACCGCCTCGGTGTTTCGTTTCCAGTTAAAGTTCCGAGTAATGTCTTCGGTTAGTCTAAGTATTTGGTGTTGTGAAGAATGAGCCTGCCTAAAACCGAATTGTTCCTGTCTGATCGTTAGGCGGTCAGTCATGTCGTCCCGAAGTCTAGTTGCAGTTTACGCATGAAATAGAGACTAACGGGCGTATACATTTTTTAGAAGTTTCATTAATTAAGAATAACAATATACACATAATTGCAAATTGGTACCGGAAAGATACTTTCTCGGTACGGTTTTTACATTTTAAATCTAGTCATACTATCCAGCAGAAGCGAGCAATGGTCTATACATTAGTGGACAAGGCTATCTTGTTAGCGCATGAGAAATTTCATATAACGATTATTCGATTAATTACAAACTTTTTATAGAACAATAGTTATCCAACAAAATTTATTAATCACAACGTACGAAAAAGATTAGAAAAAATAAAATAAAATTATAATAATGCGCAACCAAATAACAAAGCAATAACAAATTACAAAGCTACTTTAAATATTCCTTTTGTACCCGAATTTTATGAAAAAGTATCAGGCGCTATAAAAGAAAAGGCTATTAAGGTAATACCAAAAATTTGTAACAAGTTTGGTAATGTTATTGTAAGAGGCAAAGATGCTACAGATAAATTAACAAAAACTAATGTTGTTTACAAGTATTAGAAGCGGAAAAGAATTGGCGTAAAAGACTGATATCGGAAATGATCCATATCAAGTCAGAAATTAATACAATTAATGTAAAAGATGATACAAAGAATCTTAGCCAACATTATAATAACATTACTAATAATATTAAAATAAAATCTAAATTGTGAGAAATAATATCTTTCTTTAGTGACATAACCTAAAACTATATTTATCAGAAGGTGCCTAGCTATAGATCAAGTTGCGCGTTAAGCGATTGCAAATATGCTCGATTCGCAATCAGAGCATGCGCCATTGACAATTGAAGCATGCGCGATTGACAATTTGAGCATGCGCGACGCGGCAAATTTAAAAAGTGAACTATTACAGTTTAACACACCAAATAAATTCATTTATTGATCATCTAAGCTAATAATTTATAAATAAATTATCATATGAATTTAATCAAATTTAATAGCAGATTCGAGTCATTTGTGTTTTTTTTTAATTTATTATGTACATGTAAGAATTTCAAATTTTCGCGGGGAGTGGGGATGTCTGTTCGATTGATCTAATTACGATTGATCGCACAGGTGTCTCTAAGAACACAAAGCGAGAGATTTGAATTGTTGTTATTAACCAAGTGGCGGAAACCTGCTCTCAGATTCCCGGGAGTTAGGTGAGGGTGAGTGACTCGGCCCCCATTTCTGAGAGTTCGATTTTTACCTCCTGCGACAGTGGAGGAAGAGGATTGCTTTTAGTGCGCCTCGAAGTCGAGTTGTTTCGCCGAGCCTGTGTTGGCGATCAACTGTCCAATATGCTATATGATTAATACTCTAACACGCTTAATTTATTGAACACATGTCGTTGGCGGCTATACAATTCATCAGAGCAACCGCCGGTCATGGAAGACTTTACTCCAGACCGCAACCGCCGAGATGTCTCACAGATGTGTGTTATCGAAATGACGGGAAGCCTTCCAGGCTTTTAAAAGTATTTCTCCCGACGTTTCCTTACGTAGGTTCAATACACCAAAAACTCGCACGAGAAGGCATTAAGAGCGTCAAGCTCCGAGCCCGATCATGCCGGCTACACTATTTTTCGAAAATGAATGAAGTCGAAAACCCTCTTGGCCGGACTCTTTTATATTGTTCCGGCTCGGTGTATACCGGGGTGGGAATAACCTAAAAATGCCTTCGAAAATTATTGTGTAGTTCAGCATACCTTAAGGACTCAACTCAGTCGCTGGCAAGCTAAAGCAGGAGACCAACTGAGGGCAAATTCCTTAGGAATACGTTCCACACGCCTCGAAAGGGGCGAAACCAGCATTGTGCAGAAAGTTGTTTCGTGAAAATGGTCCAGGTAACTCGGGTTTACTCGGGTAGATAATAAATTTCCGCCTATCGCCTAGCAAGTGATGGGTCCACTACTAAGGATCTTCCTTGTAGCTGAGAGTTAGTAGGTTCGCCGAAGGCTCTTACGAATAAGTCCTTTTGATTATAGTGATGGGTTAGTATGTTCATCTCGAAACTAGCTCGTGATTTGTTCTCTCCGGAAAGAACTCCTATCTTCGGATATACAGAGTCTTATATACATCCGCCCGGATGGGCGGGTTTTTGCATTTAAGGAGATTTTTGAAAGTGACGAAAAGAGCAATCATGAATCGGACACAGAGTTGAACAGAAGTTTCAAACTATTTCAGTTAGCCATGTACAAGTAAGGAGCCTGGTGCACCCGAAGCGTACAAAGGTAAACACCAACCTGGATTCCTAAATAGGCCACTCCGAAAGGAAGACCGAAACGAACCAGGATTCGAACAGCACCGGATGATCGAAGAAGGGAGCTCCGATGATATGAGGAACCCAACGAAGGTCTCTAAGTGCGATTCAAAGCCTATGCAGTTTGCCATGGCGTCTCACAAACAAACTACCACGTCCAAATACCGATTGCGACTCAAAAGGCAGGCTATCATACCTAGCCTTAATCTTGTATATGACAAAACTGCCAACGAGCAGATAGACATAAGCGAGAAATCCTGTAAATATAAAGAGCCGGAATACAATTAATCAAGTTGTATTTTGGATGCGCAGATTGGCCAGATGCCACGTAAATACAAATCTAGATCCAAAGACAAAACTCAATCAGAGTCAGAGAATCAGAGAGAATCAAAGAGACCCATTCAATGGGCAGGATGAAAACAAGTGCATAATTTGAGGCTATAGACTTATAACAAATCAATCATAAAGGCAAAGCCTAAGTCATAGTCGATGATAAAAATGGCACATACGAGATTAAGCTTATAAAAAGTAAGTATGAGATTTAAATAACCTTAAGTAGTAGTATAAGCTTGTAAATATGTATATAGTGTAAATAGTGTAAATATTAGGAAACGTTAAGGCAAGCAATCTCCTCGAGTAATCTCCTCGTGTATACTCGTGTCGTCGTCGTACCACTTTCTCGTAATTCTCTCTCGTGCTCCACGTACTGCGCAAAGACCGAGCGGACCGGTCGGTATTCCTAAGAGGCTCCCTGCGATAAATTTGTTTAATTCTTTTTACACTTTCTCGACTTTGTCTATAACGCTGCAAAGCGCTCAATACAAGATGCCCCCTTTCACTAAGGTGCTAAAGGCCTGGGCTTGTAAAAAAAAGAGAAGCGGAAGGTCCAGAGACTCTCGCCTCGAACGCACTAATGCGGAAGTACCTGGACAACCCTCTCTCACAAACACAAATATTGGAGAATCCTATTCCGACAGCACCTCGATCGAGCCACCACACTCAAAGGAGGGGCTGAAGGTTAGGATACTTCAATTGAATATGGGTAGATCGAGAATCGTCACGTATGTGGTTGTAAGCAGGCTTGACGGGTCAAGCGAAATTGACCCGGATGCCACTTATGTTCGAAAGCGAAAGACGGCGGGGAGCTAAACACCGCCGCATCCCAACCGAGGATTACGGCCACAGGCTAGCCGCCTAGTTGCAGTGGGCTCAAATAAAGGGTTTCGGTACACTGACTTAAGTGGCCTCTCATCGCGGTTAACCGATACCAGAGGAAGCTTTAGATAAGCTTGACCATTCGAATGCATAAATGACGAAGGCTTCCAGGACAGGAATACTGCGGATTGATGTGGTAACACTGCCCAAAGGAAAGACTCTAGAACAGTCATAGAATAATTGTTGTTATTAACCGTCTGTGATACAATTGACATTTCGTTATTTTACCAATTTAACTGCGTTTTGCTAAATATGTGTTATTATGTATAAAATTATTTTGCGTTGTTTTTAATTTATTTAACTTTTTGAAAAAGGATGTTGATTATGGAAGTTAACTACTATGGAAAGGTATACACATAACCTCACATATGGTCACACATAACCTCAATTTCTACGCAAAATTATAATTTATTTTAATAAATTTGCTTACTTTTGTTTTCAATTATAGAGCGACGCATCAGAGATGTTATTAATTATACGTTTTATACGTTTATATTAATCACAAAATAGTAAGTAGTGCTAATAATTTATAATGTTATACATTTGCCACAAAATTACTAATATGTATAGGAAGATGTTTTAAATAATATTATTATTTAATAATGATATTATTAATAAAGGTATAGCCTGATGAGGATGGAGGATATCCATCGAAACGTCGCCAAATAAAAACATACATGAGGAGTCCAAGCTGGAGATCGAGGACGAAACGCCTTAAATTATTTTAAAAGGCCGTGCTCTGGGAAATTCCACCAACCATAGTGGACAAAGAGTACAATGAGCCTACTTTATTCTAAAATAAATTATTTAGTTCAGTGTGACCGATAATACATATACATAAAAACATACATGGTTTGTGCATCAAAATCGAGGAAAAAAACCTAATTCCTTCTAAATATTTAAGTATTTAGATGATTTACATAGTATTTAGAAATATATAGAAGAGCTACTCTACTCTTATATTAAATTATCGACGTATGAATCACGTCGACGGCACCAGTCCTCGTCACACGCGCACTAAATCACCTCCCAACGGCGAAGACATCCGAGCTCGTGACGTAAACAATGGGCGGTCTCCTCGTATTCGTGCGGCGTGCACTATACATAGCAGTATGGCTGGCGAAGGCGGGGGGGGGGGGGACACTCGTTTGCTCTCACGCATCCACGGGCGGCCGATAATGGCGCGTCGCGAGGGGAATAACGCTTCCTGCAAGTATGAAAGAGAGGCGAAAAGGTGTAGAACGAAACAGTAGAGGCGCGCGCTCTATTTAAGTGCTATATCGTAATCGAGAGCGAAATCGCCACGATCAAAAGGTGAAAGAAGCTAAGAATAGAAGGCGTTGGGGATCTTTCCAGCGGAAAGTACGGCGGGGAAAATCAACCACGAATTGGTTGATGTGATAATGAAGGAAGTCTCTGGCGCTACGGAACGGACTGTCAACGTACGAAATGGGGAAGAAGCTCTTTCTCCTCCATTCTTAGCCGTTCCTTCCCGAGTAGAAGTCGCGCCTACCTATATATTGTGTCGTACGCCTGGGTGACGGGTGGTCCGTTTGACTTGCCTGGACCGACGATGTGGCGGTTGAGAAGGCGCGGAGGTGCTGGCAGCGCCGATGACGTTGTTGCTTCTGTGTGGGACGAGGGATGACACAGCACTAACCCCTCGACTAGCTCTCTACGAGCCTATCGAGTCTAAGTCTAGACTTAGACTTGGAAGACCGGTTGGTCGCCGGTGAGCCCCGTTCACGTTTAAAGTTCTAAGTGGGGGTTGGTGTTTGCCAACCCGTTGGTCGACGGCGTGCTCTCCGCCGCGGAAACGGGGTAACCGAGATTACCCTCGGCTTAGACGGTTTGCCCGATATCTCACTACTAGAGCTGTTATAGCCGTGGTGGGTGGTCGCCGGGCATGCGTCGGCTTCCGATGCACTGCTTCCAGGTGTTGCGGAATCGTTGGCAGCGTCACTCGTGGAGGAGGTATGTGCAACGTTCTGGAGTTCCCGGAGACAAGAGGCAGGCTCACCATCACCACTGGTACTCTTCCTTTCTTTACCAACCAAACCTGAAGTAGAGTAGCAGACGCTGGGCTATATATATTCGGGCCGTTGTTCTCCGGTGATGATCCTGGCATCTGGGTGGAGGCGTCCTGCTTGGTTGGAGGTCTGGTCTGGATGCCAACGGCTCGAGTCTGCTGCCTTTTGTACTCCAGAGTAGCCCGAGCTGTGTAGTCCTGAGCGAGGGAGAGCCCGATGTAGTCGCTCTCCGTTAATTGGTAGGACATGGATGAAGTTATCGGGGAGGAGAAAAATTTACTATCAATAGATTTGATCGTGATTCAAAAATAACCTTTTATGCGTTGTGCAAACGGTACAGACGGTATCACCTAAGGTGAGTATTTCCCGACAAGGAGAAAAAGCGTGGTGATATTGCTTCCCGGTCACCTATATATGTATTCTAGACCGGACGCTTTGATAGCGGGTGGAAACTGATAAAGACGTGAAGAGAAGACCTACAACAGAAACAGACGGTTTGCCTCGTTTCAGGCAGGCGATCTAGTCATGAGAAAATGCCGGACACTTTCACAATGTGCGAAGGGCATTTCTGCTAAACTGGCGCTAAAGTATGACGGAACCTTTGGAGTTAAAGAAGTACTACCTCCAGTAGCTCTGCAACTAGAAGAGTCTGGTCGGAAACGGACGGAGGTACACATATCCGATGTGAAGATATATGTACCACCTCGGGTTGCCATGTAAAGCGGTAGGGAAAACGTATCGGCGTACGTGAGAACAGTCTGCGAAGATTAGGCGTTGTGACGACAATTGTTTACGTTAACTCAAGTATACAATTACGCGAGAGTGTATGTGTGAGTTTCCTCTCTCTCATTCCTTTTTTCGGGAAATTGGCAATTAACTATTTAGTGTCTCGATCCGCCGTTCGAGGTGAATGAACTTCTCTCGGTGCCGAGTTAAAGTTTTATTGTGTACGGCCGAGCAAAGGCGCGTAAGGCGTGTAGACCGACGACATCCGCGTATCCTCGTGATTGGCATTGGGCTGGCTACCCATCACCTTTGCTGACAAGGATCTCCGCTGCCCAGGAGACCACCGGAACCGAGATCGGCTAAGCCATCTTCGGGGCGTCAACCGGTAAGTCCATTCTTATATTACCGTGATCCGCGCCTCTCCCCCCCGAGTGTATAATTGTTGAATGTAAGTCGGGAGTGTGTTCGGGTCCGTTGGTACCGGAACAGCGGCTTCTGGAAGCTAAAGTCTGCCGCAGACAAGGATCTCGATCTGGCAGGCTTCTCGAGACTTCCGCCCGCGCGTTTTAAAATTGTCGCAGCACGAGGCCTGGATGGCCATTCTGTTACTCCCGCCGACATATTTATTTTCTAATTTAATTATGTCGAGGCAAGGAGGATCGCCCGAATCCTCCACATCGTGCGTCCCGGCGAACTTGTTCCTGGCGACACTTGCCGGCAATCTTCGCGAGATAAATTAGTTATGTACGCGGTATTGAGCAACGCGGCCTAAAGGTTATTATTAATTATTAAAATTAATTACTATTACCGGGTTCGCGAATACCACGTCACACCTTCCACAATAATCCGACTTACCATTCACTTAATATATTCATTTATTATATTCATTGCGTGATTATAAGTTTTTACTGTTTTTATTATCCTAATCCATAAAGCATTTAAATTAAAATAGTTTTTCATAAGTATGTCAAGGTTTTGTGTTTTATCTTCCGATTCTACACAAAAGCTTTCCTTCATATTACAAATCAAACGATTGTTCTTATCATTTTAATTCTTACTTTTTGAATATATACCGTAAATTATTCAACCTAATAAGCAACGCGAAACCATAAAGACTGTGATTGAATTTTCTGAGCTACATGACTTACTATTAATTTACCATAATCTTGATAAAATAGCAAATCCGGTGAAACCTTATACGGATTAACTCTAATACCCATCTATTTGATGCAAAATTCCCATACTATAGCACTTGAACTTTGAGTTGAAAATCTAAATTATTTACACCTAATAAATTGTTTAAATTATTTAAATTATATTATTGAACTATGGTTCATTATACCTTTCAAAGAAATATTCATATAAGCAGATTTTGTTCAAATTATATTAACAATTTTTTTGTTTAATACTGATATCGTCGATACTTTATCGAGTAATGCGTATGTTAATCTAGACCCACAATTGATACTTCAATAATTTTTAAGTACACCCGACCATAAGGTATATTAGATTTTTTATTTTTTTAATTGACCATTGAAACATTCTCAATACAGTCTGTTTTTACTTGAGCAACGGCGGAAGGATTACTTATAAACACGTTATTGGTATTTTTTATCGGTTGACAATTTGTATGTTCTTCCCTTCGTGCACTAAAATACAAAAGTTAATAGATTAAGACTTAAGAAGAGATTAATATCCATGGAATCAACCTCGGGCAGCACATCGTTGTTGTAACCATTGTCATCGTCGATAGAAGGGTCGCGTACACGAATTATGACAGTTGTGAGGTAAACCTCACAAGCCATATTAATTAAATATATATATATATATATATATATATATATATATGGGCTATTTCACGTCAAGTAGTATGATGAAAATTTTAAATCGCACCAAATTTTGAGAACAGGCTGGAAATATTTTTCAGAAAAAACAACAAAAATTTTAGGTGTGAAAAATAATTTGACTAAGAGTTATTCCACCATGAAAAATGGAGATTTTCAATTTTTAGAAAAAATTACTATTTTCAAAGCTATTTATCTCAAAATCTATTGAGTTTTTTGAAAATACATAACATACAACTTTGGTTCAAAATAATCTTTAGAACATATCTACCCTGGTTATAATTCTTAATTTTAAACTCTCGAAGAGGTAGGACACCCGGAAATATTAATTATCAAAAAAAGACGACCACGCCACAATTGATTTTGATCTAGCATCGCTCAAAAGTTCACATTTTTCAAGAGTTTTCGAATGACGGTGGTTAGATTGTTCGCCAAGGCCACTAATGAACAGGTGCATTCTTTGATCCTTTCTTTCTTCCTTTTACAACGATTGTTGGAGAGGCAAATGTTTTACAAGAATCCGATTGTGTACTAGTTTTACTTATGGCGGCTTGCTTGGCCAGAGACGATTTTGTTGGCCGAGGAGTTATCAGAGATAACGCTGTTACTAATGCACATGGGGCTTCTTCTTCAGGAATCATGTTACAAGGATTTCATGACAAGGTGTCGGCATTGGTGTTAAGTTTGCCCGGATTATAGCGAAATTTATATTGATAACCACGTAATCTCACCCTCTAGTGATTTAATCTGCTCATGGGATCTTTTATAGACTCTATCCATGTCAGAAGTTCGTAATCTCCGTAGACTGTAAAAAGACGTCCATATAAGTAATGCTTAAAATATTCAATAGCAGCGATTACTGCTAAACATTCATTTTCACTAGTTAAATAATTTCTTTCATGTTTATTTAAAGAGCGTGACATATACGCTATTGGCTGTTTTTCCCCCGGTTCACCTTGACTTAAAACAGCCCCTATAGCCATATCTGACGCATCTTTGGTCAGAATTGAAGGTTTTTCCTGATTTGCACATATAAGTACAGGAGGTTCACATAACGCCTGTTTTAAAGTGTCGAAGGCAGACTGCTGAGTATCCATCCATTCAAATTTCTTTCCTTTCTGCAGAAGTTCATTTAAAGGTTTAGCCTTTAAAGAAAAATCTTTTATAAATTTTCTGTAGTAACTGGCTAATCCAAAAAAAGACCGTACAATAGTTATTGTTTTAGGAACTGGAAAATTCATTCCGCAAAAAATCTTCTTTTTGTCTGGTTTCACTCCAAATTCGCTAATTTTATGACTTCTATAATTTACCTCAGATATTAGAAATTCACACTTATCTGTTTATAGTCGAAGGCCTGCAGCATACAGTCTTTCAAGAACTTTAAGTAATTTTTCTTTATGTTCTTTTAATGTGAGGACGAACATAATAATATCATCTAAGGATACGAAGATTTGAACTCCTTGTAATCCCATCATTATATAATCCATTAATCGTTGAAAAGTTCGGTGTGTATTTGATAATCCAAACGGCACTCTTACGTATCATAATGACCATAGGGAGAACTGAAAGCAGCTTTCTCATGATTGCTTTGTTCTACTTCAACCTGGTGAAAACCGTTAGCCAAATCAAGAACACTGAAGTATTTTGAAATTGGCATAGTTTTTAAAATTTCGCCAATATTGGGTAATGGGTAAGCGTCATATATTGTTTCTTCGTTTAATTTTCGATAATCAATAATTAGACGGTAACGTCGGCTTTCGTCCTTTCCACTTTTATTCGGAACTATCCATAAAGGAGAATTCCAAGGTGAAAATGAAGGTTGTATTACACCATCTTCCAGTAATTCACTTACTTGTTTACGAACCTCTTGATGTAACATAGGTGGGTACCTATATTGTTTTACATTGACAGGTATGTTGTCCGTAGTATTTATTTGATGATTGACATAAGAAGTCGTAGATGGTTTATCTGTTTCAAGTTGAAACAAATAAGGATATTTTTTTTATTATTCCCATTATTTGGCTCTTTTCTTGTTCGGTATGACGTGAACGTGACAATTTTTCCATTACTATTTTTTAACTTGTAACACATACTTCTTCCGTTCCCGAATCGAAAAAGTCTTCAGAGTCGCCCACATCGAAAGGTGTCAATTCTTGTGGAGCTATCTCAATTCCCACTAGTTCGGTTTGAGTATTCATTGCCATATTATAACATATTCTCTTATTATTATTAACAGCGGCTTCTCCGATAATTACACCAGGAACTGTAGGAACAAATTTCCTTTAAGCATCATCTTCTTTAGAATCTTTTGTGACAGGTATTTTAATGGGTACACGAGTACGAGCTGGGAGAGTAAAAATTTTGTTTTCGTTTAATTTAAAACCATGACTGTTAAAAGATTTACATATTTTTTCTTTTTCATTTATATTAGGCGTTTTTGTTTTTGAAAGAGGTAAATCTTTAAGTTGAACTAATTTCTTAATCTTTGAAGTGTTATTAACAACATCTCTTCGTCACTTTCTGTCATATTTTTATCCACAAAGAAAATTAGATCTATTGCTCTATTTGCTGTTACAAGAGTTCTTAGGCCAAAATCTACTTTTACTTTTACATTATTCAGAAATGGTTATCCTAGAATTGCATCATGATTAAAAGGCGATTCATCTAGCAATATATGAAATACATGTTCTGTACCAAATATATTCATATCTATAGAACCTAACGTTTTAATAGACTGAGAGGATATTACTGCCACAACCACAGTATCAAGGAAGTTTACTTGTGTTTCAGGCTTCAATACCTCTTGTCTGACCGCATTTATATTTGCACCAGAATCCGACACAAATAAACCTTCGCCTTGAATTAAACAGTCTATTTTTAATCGGACGACCGGTCCGGTGTTGCTTCCGGCGTGGTAAACTCTTTTACTTGTAGGAATTATACTTGAACGCGTTAGTTTTGATAGTTGCTCGCCGCTGCGCTCTGACGACGGGCATTTTGGTAGTTTAAATGCTCTGTCATACTGGGTAAAGCTTGTGCCTTCTCTGCGTGACATGCTTCATTCTGATTACTATTATCATCTGGTCCAGGGAAATATGGCACTGGCATGTGTTTTGAATTTAAAGGTGGGGCATGCGGATAATAATTTTGAAAATAGTTAGATGGCATAAAGTAAGGTACAGGTGGATTTTTGTAATAGGAGTATGGATTATAAATGGTAGGTATTGGCATATAATTATGTTGCTATGGTTGTGAAAATGCCATTTGTTGCCCATACTCAGGTTTGTACTGATAATTATAATCGTGATCTCCATAAGGAGAATGAGGCCTATGATTTGGTTTTTGCAAAATACTGACTGGCTGTCCATGGTACTGTTGTGACTGAGCTTGTATTTTATCTTCTTTCGTAATATGTGTACGAGGGAACTCTGTGTCATTTTTATTATATTGATATGGTATTCCTTGACGGTTATAACTATTACTTTTATGATTATCATTTCTATACGGGGAAGCATTACGCCCGTGTTCTCTTCATCCATTACTTTGTGGTGTTACATCAGGGTTAGGATGAGGCGAATTGCTTTGCATATAACGTATGTGTAAACGATCTTGAGGCGCACTTACGTGATATTCTTCTAGATTAACTGCTGTTTCAAAAGCCGCATCGAGTGTTGCTGGAGCGGCTATGATAGACTAGCTCCATTCATCCGGTAACCCTCGAATAAAAGCTACCAATGCTAATGATTCTAATTTTTTATTTGTTTCTGAACTTACTAAAGACGCTAATCGTCCATGAAAATCTCGCACTCTTTTATTATTCCTCATGTAAGTATTCATTATATTTTGTACATAATAACCATAAAACTTTGTTGGTGCAAAATATGCCTTTAAATGTTCCTTTAATGCGTCTATATTTGCGAATGTGTGATTTAATGTTGATTCTCGTGCTTTTCCCTTCAATTTTGCTATTACGCTTCTCAAAAATAAATTTTCATGTACAGATGAAATTAACTGTCTCCCATTTTCTACGTTTTGTATGAAGTCTTTTAATGGTATACTATTTCCATCCAAATATGGAATAAATACAGTTGCTGCCTGTAAAGTAAAACTTGTAGCTAAAGATGCTAATGTGTCTGTTGATGTATTTCAATGATTTATTATCTGTCGTGTACAATCAGCATCAAAATCTGCTAGTTTTTGTGGTTTGGTGCTGTTGGTTGAGCCATTATTGATAAAAATATGGTAAACTATAGTTATATAAAATTTAGAAATCGTGAGACCACTTGTTTGACGTTATTTTTAAAGTGTGACAGTATATAAAGTGTGACACTTGAATTTATCTTGGATGTAACGTGATATACATGACCAATATTAAGTGTGACTCTGACAGCGTGAACTAACAAGCGTTATGCGTTACATATGTTGCTACATTCTACTCTAAAGATATTAAGTGTTACAGCGTTATCCATAACTCCGACTAACAGTGTAACATTTAAGCTTTCAGTCACATCTGTTAGTAACACTTTACTATACTGTCATGATATAAAGCGTAAATCGTTACATTAAAATAAGTGTGACATATAATTTATTAATAACGCTATCCTTAATAGTAACACAAGGGTTGTTAATTGTTATGACCCGACTCTTAAAGTCGGTGTCAGTGTATACGGCTCCTGAGCCTTTCTGTTATCTTTTACCTACCTTACGTTACTCTTAGTGTTATATTTAGTCGTTACTTTTCATGTTATAGGTTAAAATCAGTTTGTATAAATTTAATTATTTTTTTTTATTTTCTTTCTTTAGTATTTTATTTAAAATTTCTTATTTCATATAAGTCTATATTATTCTATACATAAACTTAGACTTAACTGTACTGTACTTAATGTTTAGACGACTTTGTCGTGGCAAAAGGGTTTTTTTCTAAAGTAAGCTCTTACTATTTTTCCAAACTGAAGGTCGCTGGGTTTGGTAAGAGCGGGCGTCCTTTTTGGGCGAGGGCATCGTCCAGAATTTTGTCACACTGGTGATTCCTACAGTGGGTTCCTATAGATTCTTGATCCACTATCGTCGGATACACAAAAGTCACACGTGAACTCGGAAGAGTCAAACTCGATAATCGAATTAAGTTGCGACTGTAGGCGACATTGTAAGACCTTTCTTTTGGTATTAAAGTTTTCGTAAGGTTGTAACATGTTTATTTCAAAATTTTTATAATAAAAAATATTATGTATCGCAGGACAAAGGAGTTATAATTTTACTTCATTTGTTGTCTGCCATACACAAATTAGCTATTCCTCCATCGGTAAAATTTTGGGCGCAAAATCTGAAATTTAAATAGACTTTAACATCTATTTTTTCCAACTAAAAAATTTGGCTACAAATATTAAATTAAAAATCTCAAAAAATTATTATATATTGTTTAAACTAATTACAATATTCTGCTTGGGTTCATTTTACAATAACTTGAAATTCTTCAGTTTAAGAAATAAAAGAAATTTTATTGAACAACAAATAAAATAAGGGTCACTAACATTTATTTACAATCTAAGGGTAAGACGTCAATGTTTGCAATCGTGGCTTTATGCAGCTACGAAGTTTTGTGTATTCTATATTATTATTTACATTATTTACGATAGCACGAAAAATTCATTAATTAAAGGATAATTCTTCAATTAAAAATCAATAAATGATTAATTTGTTTGAAAATCTATGATATACTAAATATTGGAGAGTATATACATCTTTAAAAAGTGGTATGCATAGTTGCCGCTACATTTGAATCGCCACGGATCGCATTACCGCACGAAAGATTGCCCAAGTTTATTTAAAGCAAAAAAAGTTTACAGTTATTATTACTTAACGTATATTTATTTCAGCAGTGTAATAAGAGTGTCATGGATCGAAAGACAACGTTAATATGTTTTTATTGTGTATGTATTTTATTGTGTAATAGAATGTTAATATGTCTATTATTGTTATAATAGATGTTGTAATGCCATGTTAATAAAGAAGCATTGTAAAGTTAATAGTTTGTCGAACGTAACTGTTAACAATTCAGCAATTATTATGTATATCTTGTAGGAAGCGTATTGTTAAACTGGCTTTATAATTGGAAAGCAGTAGTAAGTTTCTTTATTTAACGTTTAATTATTACCAAATTATAAATACAATTAATTTTTTTAAATTAATTTTAAATAAGTTTTTTATACAAAAAATATTGAATATTTATTGTTGTTAAAATGAATTCTTGTTATATCTCATGAGAATAGATTGATATAATTTTTAGTATATTTGTATGCAATATTGAATTTTTTACTAGCTAAAGCATCATCTTAAAATACTAAAACAGGCATTGATTTGTTTTTAAATAAATAACATTTCTTTTGAAGAATTCACAAATATCATCCAATAAGCTAAATTTTCATTTATTTAATTTGTAAAGTAAAATTGTTAATAGCGCCGTAAATAAACGTAAATAATCGCCGGCTCCGCCCGAGGACGAGAGCGAGCACGTCGCTTCGCGGTCTATTTATAGACCCGCACTTTGGGTCCACCATCGCAATTAGCGAAATTCAGCGATTCGTACCATCGATTCTTCAAGACTTTTCTCTCCTTCGCACCAAATTCAAATCGCCCGTTACATATTCCCCCTTTTCTGGGACGATACCTAATTATCGCAGGAATACCCAACTCGACTATATCCAATGTGATAGATATTATAAAACCGCTCAAAAAAGAAACAGATCATGAATAAGTTAATCTACGGTCCGATGTTTACAAAATATACGGATTTTCTTTAATACGACTACATTATTTTGTCTGCTTATGTTTACCTATCACCATAGGCTATTCTTTTTACATCTATTCTCCGTATAATATCAATATTTGCACACACACACTCTCATTCCCCCTATTGTATAACCGATCTCGGGTCTTTCGTCAATTTGTATTTTCTTATAGGGTAGAATGGTACAATTCCGACCAGGGTATAATTCCGACCAGTACAAATATCTCGAGAACGGCAACACAAATAAACAAATGACTTTCATGTTTTGATGCGCCAAATTGACGCTCATGTTTGGTAAGCATGGCCTTTAGCTTTCAGTTAGTAACAGGGGCTAGAGAGGAACAGACGTGTTCTCGCGATATTTGGACTGGTCGGAATTGTACCATTTTACCCTACTAATGATTTTGTATCTATTTACATAATTAGAAAATAGATCGCATAGTATTCTCATGTCTATTTAATATATATGGGTCATTCCAATACTTTTTTGTAAAACGGTCCGGGGGGGGGGGGGGTCAACCAATCGGGCTAAAAATTTAGTATGTTATTATACTATAAAAAAAGTAAGTGAGCCAAAATTGTAGCCTTCTAAATCAATTAAGGTCGTAGGTATGCGATTTTAAACATTTAAAAATATGCTATTTTTTATCATTTTTTAACATTTTTCAAAGTAGCACCAAAATTCGAGAAATTAGTATTTTTTATCCAGTCCAGGGCAAAGTCTTCGTATTACTATAGACTTTTAATCTAGCTATATAGAATACAATTCTTTTGTAAACAAAAATTTTGACACAGCTAAATATAAACACTTGTTTTTTCAAATTTTGCACATTTTCTAAATGCTACCAAATTAACAGTTTTTGATATTTTAAAAAAAAACCCAACGCGTTTAGATTTGTATTGGTATAAGCTTTCTTTCTGTTTCAGGTTTACTATAAAAAGTTAATTTGGCTTGAAGTTATGCTTATGTAAATTTGACCTGAAATGCAAAAAACACGTTTTTTGGTATTTTCTAATGCTCACAACGTCGGTCTACCTAAATTTTTTTTTACCAAAATTTGGGTGAAACTCGGTTTTTCTAGGTAGAAAATGATTCCGTAGTTACTGCAATGGATATTTGACCTTGGTACACGTTTATTAACGTTTGAAAATATTTTTTTTTTGCATTCTTGCGCAAGACTTATCGGATTATTGCAAGGTCTAAAATGTCTTGTATTTTGAGTGTTATCACAGGTAACATCCATACTATAGGTAACTTTTAAAACTAATAGGAATATAGTTTAAAGAAATTTTTATTTTTATTTTTTTATAACAATTTTTGGCCTGTTTTCTCTATTTTACTCGTTTTTGTACATTTATCATTACAATGCGTCGAAAAACTTGTCATTTGTACAATAGGAAAAAGGTTTGTGATTGCATGACAAACATTTTGTGTATTTACGTTTTTTAAATTGGCACAACAGATTTTGAGATTTTTGTACAAAAACTGATTGTCGCGAACGAAACGAAGTGAGTAATAAATCGGAAAATAAAAATAATAAAGAATAAATATTAATAAAAATAAATGTAAAAAAAATTATATCTATTATATTATCCCTTGATGAACCACGCGGAAGACGCACGAATCATACCTCTCGGCGTGACTGTCACGGCCGTATAACCAGCTAGGGATAATGCGGATGATTATCCCGAGGTGTTAGGTCTCCCGCGGGAAGCAATTCCTAGCAGATATGAAGACCAGATGTGCGCGATTTACCTGAAAGGTAGATTCGCGGCCATTCAGGTTTGGAGGTACGGTACGGGCGAAAATTCAAGCGAGAGTTAAATAAGACGCGTGGAGAGGGAAGAATTGCTATATGTGTATGTACATAAATTTGTTTTTCCGATTTTTACATGTTTCGTTCCGTTTGTTATTTGTTTAAAAACAATTGCGTTAAAGTGGAGGGGCGAGGAAAGGCCATCGCCCTCGAATTTGTTCACGTTACTTTGGAAAAATTCATTCGCTCTTCTGCAACCAGATAGAGCACATACAAAATAATAAAAAAGTCATTTAACCTTAAAATTTTGAATATATTGATTTCACCTTTTACACTGATTTTATAGAATTGTAAAAAGTGTCAAAGCTTAAACATATTACTGTAGGTCTAAAATAAACCTCGTATTTTATAATATCATGTTAATATTACAGGTGACTTTTAAAATTAATACGGTATTATAGTTAAAAGAAATTTTT
This sequence comes from Theocolax elegans, assembly GCA_026168455.1. NCBI lineage: Eukaryota > Metazoa > Arthropoda > Insecta > Hymenoptera > Cerocephalidae > Theocolax > Theocolax elegans. Next base: position 19,026,904 of record CM047426.1, on the reverse strand, counting down.
ATTCTTTCTAACAATCAATTAATCATAATTTTGCATTAACCATTATTTACTGATGTTTTCATAATTATTTATAACTTTTAAATTAAATAATATTTAAAGTATATTATTTGTACGAATCTGAGCATTAGAAAATACCACAAAACGTGTTTTTTTGCATTTTAGGTCAAATTTACATAAGCATAACTTTAAGCCAAATTAACTTTTTATAGTAAACCTGGAACAGAAAGAAAGCTTATACCAATAAAAATATCAAAAACTGTTAATTTGGTAGCATTTAGAAAATGTGCAAAATTTGAAAAAACATGTGTTTATATTTAGCTGTGTCAAAATTTTTGTTTACAAAATAATTGTATTCTATATGGCTAGATTAAAAGTCTATAGTAATACGAAGACTTTGCCCTGGACTGGATAAAAAAATACTAATTTCTCGAATTTTGGTGCTACTTTGAAAAATGTTAAAAAATGTTGAAAAATAGCCTATTTTTAAATGTTTAAAATCGCATACCTACGACCTTAATTGATTTAGAAGGCTACAATTTTGGCTCACTTACTTTTTTTATAGTATAATAACATACTAAATTTTTAGTCCGATTGGTTGACCCCCCCCCCCCCCCGGACCGTTTTACAAAAAAGTATTGGAATGACCCATATATATCTATACACTATTTATTTATTTATTTATTTATTTATTTATTTTTCACGCTATATACATTAATATGATTACATATCTATATCAGTAATTTTCTTTAGTATCGCATTAATCGTCAGTATATAATATTCATCGCAAAAATATCGGCGCAAATTGCTTCGATTGTATGTACCAATAGTTTGATCAGTATCGGATTCGTTTAAGACAAACGCAATGTTACCTCTGGGGCCTTATTCAGTAATTTTAACGCAAGCGCTAAGTACGATTTAACGCCAGAATTTGTTCGTTAAGTGACTTATCGACAAATTTCGGCGTTAAATCGTACTTAGCGCTTGCGTAAAAATTACTGAATAAGGCCCCTGGCAGTATGAACTCGATAAGGTCCCACATATAATGGAAAAAACTTGTGGGTTACTTTGTCATTAGCATTTCAGAAATGCCGCAACAGAACCAGATCGCCGACTTTCATTTCAATTTTGGATGATTTCTTTTGTTGTTTTTTACGCGTTTCAAAATTTTTCTTTAAATTTTCCCGAGCTTTTATTATCATCTCTTCCCGATTACTTTTCTGCGTCATGGGATGCAGTTCCCATGGTGTAAATCCGGTGCTATAATGAATAGTAGTTCGGTGCTACACCGAAATTAAGCATTGATTTTCTTGTTTATTTATTTGATATAAAATACCTCCGATTTTGTGATCACTCGCGTCTGTTTGTACGAAAAATTTTGAATTCGGTATTACGTGGCTTAGACTAACGCATTTCAAAAATCTGTTTTTAATATATCGAACGCTTGAGAATGTTTTTCGGTCCATTTCCAACGGTTGTTTTTCTGTAGTAATTCTCGTAATGTATCTACATCCCTTCTATGAGTAAAGTTGAATTGCCGATAGTAATTACACAGACCCAGGAAACTCTGTAGTTGAGTTATATTTTTTGGGCATTCGAATTCTTTTATTCCGTTTAATTTTTTAGGGTCCGGGGATATCCCTTTTTATTTAATATAAAGCCTAAAAACTGAATCTCCGATTGTAAAAATTTACATTTACTAAAGTTAGTGTCAAATTGTATTCTTTAAACCTTGGATAAATCATTTCTAATATTTCTATGTGTCGCTCAAACGTCGGTGTGCCAATTAATTTATCGTCAATATATACCGTTACTTCTTTTCGTTTAGTACTATTTTTAACGCTCTCATGAACCCCGGCCCTGCGGTTTTAATACCGAAGGGTAATCGACAAAAATGATACATTGTATTATTGAATATAAACGCCGTATATTTTCAAGACTCTTTTTTTAAATTTATTTGCCAGAATCCGTGTAATAGGTGGGGCTTTGTAAACAAACCCGCGCCGTGATATTGTTGTATTAGCTCCGCGATAATGGGTGGCGATTTAAGGTTATCTTCGATTATCTCATCACCTTGTCGCGCATCTAGACACACTCGTATGCATCCATCATCTTTCTTTACTACGCGCAAAGGATTACAATGTGGGCTTGGCGAGCGCTCAATTATTCCAGCCTTTAGCATATTATTTATTGTTTCTTCGACTTGTTTACGTAATATAAATGGTACCGGAGATGATCTCCACAAAATTCTTCAATTACACTTAATTTTTAAAACGTGCTCGTATTCTTAAGCTGGACCGTTTTTATCAAGAAATACGTCTTTATTTTTATATAGAAGATCTAAAAAAATCCGTTTCTGCTCTTCACTTAGTCCGATAAGCTTCCGCGCAACCACTTAAAATTCTTCGAAAAGGGCTTCGGTTTCTTCAACTCGCATTTCATTTTTATTTCTCATAGATATACTGCAAAATTTTATTTCTGAATCTTTATGATCATTATATCCTTCGTATATCTTATTCTCGAATTCACTCATCTTTTCATTTATATACTGATTCATTTTTACCTTGTTACTCGCGTTTTTTCATTATTATTTACGGTTTCTAGGTTATTTTTTATTACCATGACATATGTTACATCATCCTGTTTTGACCATACCACCCTTTCCGAAGCCTTTCGTTCGAACCGAACCAATGATTGCATTAACGTATTCTTTCTAATCAAAATTTTTGCGTTCTCATAATCGAGTATTAATCCATTTTTCTCCCTCCTAGTCATCTCCCAATATCATATTAGTTGTTAAATAAGGTACAACTAAAAATGAATGCGCGCTGTGGTATTTATCTATTATAATTTTTAACCATACTTGTTTTTTATAATCATCATTTTTTTCCAATTGCAACTGATACTACTAAATTTGATACCGGTAATTCTCTTAATGGATAACGTGCTATTAATTTTGTATATAATGATTCCGATATACACGTCGCACAACTTCCCGTATCTATAAGAGCCCATATTTTTTTCATTTCCGCCGTTTTTTTATTATCACTTGTGCCTGAGGACATCGATATTCGGCTTTACTATTTTCGGATTGAGTTTGGCCCGTATTTTCTATATCATAACCTATAGGCTATCAACTAAATCAGTGTGATCGCGACGCGCCGACGGACCAGGATTCAACGCGTCGATGTTTTGTTTAAATGTACTTGTTGCCGTTCTTCGCTATTATTTGTATTTCCCCAAGTTTCAAAATAATGTGTCGGTCTGTTTGTGTTACCCTCTGGCTGTCTTTCTGGTTGTCGTCATTGGTTGGCCTCGATTCCTTGTTTAACTTGGTTTGACCCTCAAAGATCGACATTTCCTTCTTTTCTTAACCTACAATGGAGGGTGTACAAAATTTACTATTTTCAAAGCCATTTACCTCAAAATCTATTGATTTTTTTAAAAAACATTACAAAAAATAAAACTGCCGACGTTTCAGACGTTTTGTTAAGCCGTCCCTTTTCAAGGCAATAAAAAAAGCGCAGAGATATTAAGTTAACATATTGGGTGAATCACAACTCTCCATCAATATCGCACGTAACATCGCACAACCCTCCACTTAACATATCGAAGAGAAACGAGGACCTCCCCGAAGGGAGTCCTGTACACTAGTGTTAATAAAAATTGAGTTCGTGGAGATCAATTTGAGTCTTATTTTTTATTAAACTATTTTTGGACGAACGATAACTTCTTTTACCATCAAAAAACATTACAAACAACTTTTGTTTAAAATAATCTTTAGAACTTATCCCCCTGGGTTACAATTCTTAATTTTAAAATCTCGAAGAAATAGAACACCCGGAAATATTGAATATCAAAAAGAGGCGACCACGCCACAATCGGTTTTGATCTATCATCGCTCAAAAGATCATATTTTTTGAGAGCTTTCGAATGGCGGTGGTTAGATTATTGGCCAAGACCGCTGGTGTAAGTTATGTCTCATAAACCTTATAAAATCACTAATTTTCATGTATTTTAGGGCATAACTTACACCAGCGGTCTTGGCCAATAATCTAACCACCGCCATTCGAAAGCTCTCGAAAAATATGATCTTTTGAGCGATGATAGATCAAAACCGATTGTGGCGTGGTCGCCTTTTTTTGATATTCAATATTTCCGGGTGTCCTATCTCTTCGAGATATTATTTTTAACACCTAAAATTTTTTTTCTATCTTCTGGAAGATATTTCCAGCCTGTTCTCAAATTTTGAAGCGATTTAAAATTTTCATCGTACCACTTGACGTGAAATAGCCCATATATATATAACTGGGATACATAACTCACTGTCCCGCAAAGGGTTGAACGCGTGTGTACGTGAGCGTGATAATCTACATGTGCTAAGGGCGCCAGCGACCCTTAGCTATGTATTATCTATACCTAATCTTTACACACGAGCAATATAGTGCGTCTTATGACGTTGTTCCCCCTCTCCAAGAATACGTTGTCTCGTTGTTTCCCGAAAATAGACGAATCGTAGGTCGCGCATTAATTTTGTGTCTTTCCCGTCTATCGGCGGCATTCGAGTGTCGATGCTCTCTCTCATACGGGTACCTATTGTCTTTTTTGCATTTTTCATTTTTGTATGTATATTTTTTCTCGTGAAGTAGCTATTTTCATGCATTTTTCTTTATTGTTTTTATCGTTATCAGTATTAGTTATTAGTACTAGTATTAGTTATTAATTATTGTTAGTGCATCAAAGCATAATGGAACAATCGGAAAACATACCAATTATTCTAAAAGTGGAAGAAAGGACGGGATGGTGAAACCCACATATTCTCACAATGGTTACAGCTTTAAAATAAGTAGCCGTAATCCGACATATTCTGAAATACTGTAAGTATATATTCCAAAGAATAAAAAATTACCACGCAGAATATCTCATAATCATTTCATCGAATAGACTAAAATTTTAATGGTAATAATTAAATATGATATAAACTACTTGAATAAAACAATTAGTATTATCATTGCAATTAGCAAATTTTACTGTCAAAATTATGATACGAATTTTAGTATTTTTTTTTGGAAAACATTTTGAATTTTTGTAAATAAATATTTTGAAAGTATTTACAATTCTTTTGCATTTAAATAGATTAAACTTATGTTTTGTTGTTACACTGTTTAAATATCAGTCTCTTCGATGAAGTGGTTCCTGGGATATCCTGTGATAAGTGCATTATGGGAAAAATCACAGTACGGAATCTCATAATGAATCATAGTAGACAAGTTGCTAGTATATAAGAGATAAAAAATGTTTAATAAAAGGAAATAATAACACAATTCAGTTAAAAAATTAAGAAATATTGTCATTACAACAAAAAGTATTTCTTTTAACAATTCGTCATTTTTTTGACCTAACAAATAGTAGTTTGAAATGGTTTTAACTAATTTATTGTAATATACTTGAATATTGTCATCCCTTAAGAGACTCTGCACTCTGAATTTTCGACATAATGTGTTTACCACAGGATATCTCAGAATCCTTCCATCGAATAGACTGAAATTTTAACAGTAACAATTAAGTATAATTTAAACTACTTGAATGAAACTTACATAGAACTTAATTAAAAAGACAGTTGATTTTTTTTTCTTTACAATTCCGTTTCAATCATGTGGATTTGATAAAATAGTTCGGAACATGCCTTGCGATATACTGTGACAAGGTGGATTTAATCCACTTGTCATATAGATGCCAGCATTAACGACACCGCGAGGCGGCGCGGTATCGGTAGCATATAAGAGCAATAAGCAGGCGTTACGACCAGTGCGGGCGTAGCGCAGTGGTTAGCGTGAACGCCTTCGGATCCAAAGAGGCTTCGGTTCAAGACCCGACGCCCGCTTCATTTTTTTATTCAGCGCTTAAAATTCTCATGCCACAATGGCGCCCAACGTGAAAAACCCACCTGCATAAAACCTGTCCATATCCCTAATCCCTTCCTAAGCAGCCTTCCCCAGCAGCAGCTCCTAGAATAATTTGGGGAATTATTTCTAGTGAGCAAAGAGCAAAAAGCAATGCCTCCTCCCCAGCCTATAAATACGTCTCGATGTCTTACAGACACTCGACGGTTTGGTGGGGGGGATTGTGACAAGGTGGATTTAATCCACTTGTCATATAGATGCCAGCATTATCGACACCGCGAGGCGACGCGGTATCGGTAGCATATAAAAGTAATAAGCAGGCGCTACGACCAGTGCGGGGGTAGCGCAGTGGTTAGCGTGAACGCCTTCGGATCCAAAGGGGTTCGGGTTCAAGACCCGACGCCCGCTTCATTTTTTTATTCAGCACTTAAAAGTCTCATGCCATAATACTTACTATGTCAAAAATTCAGAGTATGAAGTTCATTAGTGCTTAAAATAGTTATGTTGCAAATAAATTCGTTAAAAAATTTTAAATGAAAATTGAATATAATACAATTACTTCAGATATTAAGGAATCTGTAGGCCATTAAAAAATATTAATTATTAAAAATATTGAATATGTACTCAAGCTTCGTCTTTTATATTGAAAAGGTACAGGCGTGTACAGGATTTAATGGAAGTAACCAGAAATGTAAAGCCTGAGCAATAGTATGAAAAAATGAATGGGAAATAAACAATACTATTTACACTTGCGAAATCGATCCGGAAAAAGAAAATGATACAATTTTTAAAACATATTTGCATCAGCTTTATGTCCAAGACATTGGAACACTGAAACAATGCTACGATAAAGCAAAAGTAAAGTAAGTTAAAGTTTACAATTTAAGATTTTTTTAATACACTCCTATGTTTTTGATAAAAATTATACATTTTGAAGAATTTTAGAATTCTTTAAATTTTTCAACTGAGTTTCAAAAATTAAGAAGGAATACTCTTTTATATAATATAACATTTTTTTTCCAAGTTTTAATTAAAAATCATATTTTTTTATACTTACTAGATATCCCAGCTCTAGCATAAGAATGCATATACAAAGTTTATACACATTTTTCAAAAACAATTAACATGTTTTAAACTACAATGTCCCATTTGTAAATGATGAAAAAAATTATTCAATAAAATGATATTTTTGATTTTTTTAAATGAAACAATATTTTTAAAGTAGGTGATAATGAACACCTTATTCTATATGATAATAATCTTATGCATGTCGCTAGAGACACACGAAAAGTCTTTACGGATGCGACATTCGATGTGGTTCCGAAATTGAAAAATGTTTCTCAGATACTGACAGTTATGGTGGAAAAATATGGCACGGTAAGTTATATTAAACAAGGCAAATTTTTCATCATACTATTTTTTTTTGTATATACGTGTATGTATATACATATATGATGACTTACAGAAACTAACATCTGAGTTTAGTATAATTTAGATAGCTTTTTGAATAAAGTCTTATTTTAGGCATTACCAATATGCTGGATTTTAATGACCAAAAGAACTGCTGTAGACTACGCAAGAATATTTAAACATATTCAATCAGGGGTACCCCTTGTCCTGGATACCTTCATGTCCGATTATGAGAAGGGCATGCGTAAGGCTGCCGAGGACGTATTTATGTCAAAAAATATTAGTGTGTTTCACTACTGCCAAGTGCGTTTTAATATAAACTTAAATATATATAAACTAATAAAAATAATTGTTTTAAAAGAAAGGTAAATAAAGTTTACATTTTTTTTCAATTTTACAGACTCTTTACAGAAACGCCATAAAGTTGCAGGTAGCAGTAAAAAAAATAGAGAGTTGAATCCTAGTGGGCACGCTACATTAAAATTATTTATGGCGCTTGCCTATTTACCACCAGATAAAATACCAGTTGCCTATGAACAATTAGTAGCGGATTGCCGAAAAGAGCACGGCGATCAGTTTAATAGATTTATATCTTATTATAATGAAGAATGGATTTGGAAAGTAAAACCGAGTCGGTTTACAATATATCGTTTATCGTATGCTAATAACAATCATTTGGAATCGTACCATAGGTATCTTAAAGATAAATTAAAAACTAAACCATCGATAAAAAATTTAATCAGTAAGTATTTGTAATATATTATAAGAACTTTTATAGACATTACTCTATTAAATTCTAAATCTATTATTACAATTACAATTAATTTCATTTTTGATGTTACAGAAGTATTGAAGGAATTATGCATAAGTAATTGGATAAACCTCAAAACATTGGAACAAGGTATCAATCCAAAAATTACAGCTATAAAAAACATTTAATTAATAAAGAAAAAATCAAAATGTATTGGAGTATGTTGGACGATGGAAGCCGAACGCTATGTGAATTTTTAAGACTTTGTGCAAATGTCAATTAAAATGATGGAAGTTTTAGTACCACTTGCGATGCTGATTACGATGCTAATGAAGAATTATCGCACATTGAAGAAAATTGTTGGAATACTCAAATGGATGCTGCACACCAAATTAATACATCTACCAGTTCGTATCATTTTTGCATAACAATATTATAGATAGTATAGTCTAGTATTACAAAATTTAGTACTTATATTGATTAAAGGAAATTTAGTAACGGTTCCTATTAATGAACGCTTTGTTTCATCTTTAGCTTTTAATAATAAATTGAAATACACATAAATGTTAGAAATTCCGGTACCATTCAAAGCGAGTATTCTTTCTATTCAATGCTTATTCAAAACACAAACCCTTCTATGTATATATTATGAATCGCCTTGAAAGCCAGAAGAAGATTTTAAATAGTTTAAATCAAAATTCAAAAGCGACTTGTATTACAATAAAATTAACCCACGAGTTTAATTGACACCCCTACATTATATAGATTCAGTATCTCTTTTTTATATATTTTATTTTAGAAGTTTAAATACTTATGAATAAGAAGGAGATACACATATTAGAGATTCGATTGATATATATTTAACTAGCATGCATCCGTGAATAATTTAAGTTTTTTTTGTAAAAACCTAACCATAAAGTGCTTTAAAGCAGTTTGAAGGTTTAATTTCTATCCAAGTAGATAAATTATTAAGCCTTCATTTATTTCGTAAACAAAGTTGGTAAACTAAATTATTTAAAAGAATTTAGTCAAAGGAAGGACAATGATGTCCTTATTTGCACAATTTGCTTTATTTATTTAACCAGATAATATTCTGTAAATATTCTGTATCTCATCCTCTTAAGTAATTGTGATAAAAATTGTTTGTCAATATTAGTGTTCCCTTTGCATTAACGGGATGTCAAAGTCAAAAAATGGTCATCTGTTAAAATTTTTTTAATAAAATATAAATGAGTTTATAAAAAAATCCCAAACGTCAGGTCCTCTGGGATATTTTAAACAATACACTCAAGCTTTTCCAGATTTTAAAATTGTTAATTTTATTATGATTTTTAAATTGAAAGATTACGCCTTTTTTTACTTAAAATTATCGACCGTACAATGTTTATTCAATTATTATTAGCAAAAATTGTTTGTACTTAAAAAAATCAAAAAATCAGTCTTTTATGTTTTAAGCTATCCGTATGAATTTTTTCAAATTTTAAATTCAATTTTTTTGATAGAATTTTTAGGTTGAATGGTATAGATACCTGTAATTTGGCTCTGAGGTCCCCCCAACTGAGCAAAAAAAGATAATTATTACATTTATTTGAAAAAATACGTATCTTTTAGTGGATTTGGGCGCGCTACGTGCGCCGATGTTTTGTTTTCAATTGCTTTTCGAGTTTTTAAATGTTCGATATCGAGATTCGAGATCTTCGATTCGAGAGCTTACTCAATTTTATAATAGGAACCCGAACACGGAAGCACTAAATATTTAAAAAATAAGTCATTCTACAAAGTTTCAAGTCACTACGACAAAAACACCCTAAAAAATTTCTGCACTGAAAATGTTCGATTTTCCGTGATTATCATTGGTAAATTAACATTTAACAATGATCATAATGAAGTGTATAATATTGCAATGCAGGTAATTGAAATAAATGCTGTAACGTGGTATTTCGTCCTAATACCAGTTACAAGTTATTTATTAATTTAAACAGGGACGACGGCCCCGAAGAACGTGTCTTTGTCGTCGCCGTGGGTTAATAGTTAACCCGTCGGGACACGGTAGCGGAGATAGGACGTTCTCCTACGTACCGACACACGTGGCGGGAAACTCGGGAATCGGAAGGTTGTTTGCGGGTTAATTTATAATTAAATGATAATAACGCGACCGTTATATAAAAACAAATAAACAATATTTATTTATACTGATTTTACACGGAGTTACCCGACAATGAATAAAAGGGCGTTCTCCCGGTCGCGTGGTATACACGCGGCAAGCAGGGGCTGTCCCCGTGCTCGCCCCGCGCAATACCTAATCGGTTTCGGTAGCACCGGTGTGCTATCGAACAAACATTCATGCACGCACTCTCAACACACTCTAAATATATACCGACCAATGTCGGGTACTTACCGGGCTGGTTTATCCATAGGCCCTGGTGTCCGTCGGCGCCCCGACGTCTGCTGGCCGGTGGAGTCGGCCCGGTTTCCCGTCGTCCTCGACGGTAGCCTGCAGGTGCGGCCTGATGCCGCGGCGATTCGCCTACCTCGGGGAACACTCAACCCGAGGTATTTGGTCCTTCGCACTGCACTCACACGAACTCACGAACACTCGCGTACGGCTTCCCGGAGCACGGACGAACCTAACGTGACGATGTGTAAAGGATAATGCTGTCGCGGTCAAGACCGGCAGCGTACTGAGCTTTTCGGAAATTGTCGCATTCCCGAAAAGTACTTAACACACACACACACAATAACAATTGTATATACGGATGCTCGCACACATCCTCGGTCGTCGACATAAACACGCGTGTTTCGTGGCCTTGAAGAGGCAACGCACGAAACAATAACAACGTGCGAGATTTTAAGATATAATATTTAATACATACTACGAAATAATATAATACATTAAGTATATTTATTCCATTGCAACGACGTCTCGTCGCAATGCATAGCCTTTTTTCTGCAGAGAATATTTATGTAACATTTTTTGTGTATTATATATATCTACATAATTTATCAGCGAACAAACTACATTAGTGTATTCATTTCTTTATAAGAAGATCGGTTTCTGAAGATCGACAGTTACTTATAAATTAAATTTCTACATTGTATTCAATTTAAATATTTAATATAATTATTCCTTTTTCACATACTTTATTATAATCATATAATATATTGATAGAATGTTCAAATTAAATTTTCACCCTGATCATCTAAAAAGTTCACTATATTAACCTCTACGAGTGAAGTAAAATTGCATTTTATTCCTTCGATCACTTTATTCCCTGTAGACTCATTTTGTTCCCTGTAGACCCATTTTATTCATTGTAGACTTACTTGTATGTTTTTAACACATAGTTTACCCTTTTCAACAAATACAATATTAAATATATTATATTACACTAAAAATATCAAGTATTAAAAAATTAAAAATTTTAGAAATAAGTTTTATCGCAGAAAGTGACTATTCAAATGATTAGGGTAGAATAGTTATGTATGCATTTTGGGAATAAATTGGGATTTATTCGCGGGATGAAAGTTGCTGTTTCCTCGCTTTAGCTTTTGGGAGTAATTCATCCAAGGGAATAATCGCCTTTCACTCCCGATGTTTGGAGTTGAGAGGAGAAGCAGGTGAAGAAACAACAAGTTACACAAAGTTTATATTGTCTGTTACATTTTATTACAGAATCGCGTGACGAGAGAGAAAATACAATTTACAGGTAGTAGTCCGCACGGGGTTGCGTGTTGTACTGACTGCTGCCGTCTCGAGAGGGGCCGATCAGGGCCCGACCTCAGATGTGGACGGCTGTGGCGACTCCTGTCGGCTGGAAGTGGGGTGAAGGCTGTGTTGGTAAGACGCTGAAATGCATAGATCATACACCCGAAGTTCATATAAAATTTTTCACACTAATCATTCAAAAAGTCACTTTTTACAATAACAATTTTTTTGAATCTCTAAATTTTTTGAATATTGTAAAATTTTTTGATATATTTAATTAAATATAACAAATTGAACCTTAATTAAATACAATTTTACTCCAATCGTAGACTTTAGATAATCAAGATGAAAAATGTTTTATGCACTACGGGAGTAAATCGTTGCCTTAGTGCAAGAAGGTTTCAATTCAAATTATATTTGAAGAAGGGTCCAATTCAAATAGTTTTTCAATAAGGTTTCAATTTAATTATCCATTTTGTAACACTACAAAATCGTGACAACACATTAATGCTCAAATATAATTAATAATTACGACGTAATTAATAATTTTGACACGCGTGTGATTCAACTCACACTCGTGTCAAAATTAATTTGATCGCACATATAACAAGTATCGTGATTTATCACTGGAAGTTATTAAGATTGTATTCGTCACAAGTTCTTCGATTGTTATTGATGCTAGAGCCATAAAAACGTTAGAAAAAAACCCGTTTTTATGTCAAAATATCATAAATTTTATCTATTTCCCAAATCAAAAAAGGGTGTAAAAAGAAAAAATGTGTTAAATGTGTTGTTGTGACTCGGAAAGATCGACAAAATACATCATCAAGTATTAAAAACCACCAACCCCAATGGAAATGATAAATGTATGAAAACGTACTGAAGTGTACACTAATGTACGAAATTGTAAATAAATGTTGAATTTCGAACAATTCGTACATTTTTATATATTTTCGTACATTTTTGTATGTTTTTGTACATTTTCGTTAAAATAATGGTATAGTATCAATCAACGTAAGTTTTAAAAAGTGTGAATGTCAAAACATTATTAAACATAAATTAAACATCATTTTTTTTATAATTTTACAATGCTCTCTTTTTTGTTTATCTACGAAGAAGCAACAAATTGAATAAAGTAATAATATGCTACTTTGTTAATTTCTACACCTGTTTTCTTTTATAATAAACATTAAAAGTTTAAATTAATAAAATCCCATTGTGAAAAATTAAGTAGTTGCATAAAACGTTGTCCTTCCTTCCATTTTGTGTAAACAACTACCTGGACATCCACTATTCGTCAAACAGGCTTTCAAGTTTGTAGGCTCTAGCAGTCCATCAGGCGGTATGCGTCGCATATTTTTTTTCGACCTACGATGAGTACTCGACTTTACCACACTTCCTACTTTAATTCGTACTTATTAGCCCTATGAGCAATTTAACTTTTCTTTATGTTTTTTATTTTCCAGTACCTAGTTTTTACTATTCATGACCAAGTATTTCTTGTAGCTTGCTTTCACTTTTAATTTTAATCTTTTCAAATTCGATTCCAGCTTTCTTTCTATTATTTTATTCTCTCGTTTGCTTGCACAAACAAGATATACCTTTTCCACCAAATAAAAAATTACTTATTTCATCTCCAATCTGCAAGTAAAGCATATTTTCGTTATCATCTATTATATTATATCTATTACTTTGTATCATAACACACGATAGTGCCTGACGCAAGTATAGGCGCGAGAGCCATAGCGAAGTGTTAGTTATTGCAGAAAAGAGAGAATATAGATAAACTTAGTCAACTTGAAAATTATACAATATACTTATTTTCTGTGACCAATATTGCAGCTACTTTTTAGCAAAATGTTTTTTTTACATTTATAAATTAGTGCGCTCTTGTTCTAAATAAAGGTGTAAATACTGTTCCCATGATAACCATAACCAGAGAACTTTCCAGTCCATAAAGATTTTAGATCCACCAATTCTTTATTTTATTTGTAAGTTTAAGAAGACTAAAACATGTAAAGAAAAAGACATTTGAAGTATTGGATGCATTGGCTTCCTCGAAGACAACTCTTGGTGTTAGTGCAGTGAATTTAAATGACATCTTTCAATTTTCTCTCTGCATCTAAGTGTACTTGGAACTGACAGATTTTCTTGCACTGCTGAGTTTGCAGTTTGTGAATGTTAGTGCCGAAGATCTTGATCATAGTGATGACCTGATAGCATCGAGGGAGCTCCAAGTGTTGGATATATTGTTTCATCTACTTCAACTAATTGGATGCTTTCAAATTTGGTCGTCGACTCCTGTCACTTTTCTACTTTCTGCATCTGATATAGCTGAGCTCAGTCAGCTGTCAAGATGCGGGTCTCCAGTTCTGATTTTTTGCTTACTTTAACATCCAAGGAGTGCTTGGGCGTAACAAGCAAGGCATATTAAGAATCTTGAACACGGTAACTAGGTGATAGTATCATGGCAGATTCCAGTGTTTTAAAAATGACTCGTCTCTTTGAATAGTTAGATGCTTTCAATTTTTTACAACGACTCTTGTCACTTTTCTCACTGCATCTGATATATTTTTTTTTATTATTATTTTAACGTCGCTCTTTTTATGCTTCCAAACCGGTGCTAATCAGCGACGGAAGTCATACGATGTCTTGGTGAAGAAAGCACTTGTTGAAAATACATTCACCAGTGGTGTTTGTATCAATCGGCCGAGGCCGGGAATCGAACCTGGGACCTCCAGATTACGAGCCCGACGCCCTACCGACCGAGCCATCGCAGGCCTCAGCATCTAATATAGCTGAGCTCAGTCAGCTGTCAAGATGCGGGTCTCCAATTCTGATTTTTTGTTTGCTTTGGCATCCAAGATGTGCTTGAGAGTGACGGATAAAGCATATTAAGAATCTTGAACATGATAACTAGGTGATGGTATCGAGGCAGCTTTCAGTGTTTTAAAAGTGACTCGTCTCGTTGAATAGATTTGGTGTTTTTCACTTGAGATATGAAACAATTCTTTTCCAATCATTGTCGAATGGGATACATTTGAAAGATAATTAATGTAGTTAGCAGCTGACGTGATGACAATACCAAAAAAATTTATCTAAAAAAAGTTGTGTTTAGAAATATCTCATTTTTGGATCATTTTTTACTCGCAAATCTCTTATACCTATTTTGTTGATTTTCACTTAATATCTCAAACAATTGTTATGCATTTGTAAGATAACTAATGTAGTTAACATCTTACTATATTATAATATTGAAAAAATTCATTAAATAAAGTTCTTCGTAATTATTAATTATTTGAGCATTAAGGTGTTGTCACGATTTTGTAGTGTTACAAAATGGACAATTGAATTGGTACCTTATTGAAAAACTATTTGAATTGGACTCTTCTTAAAAAATAATTTGAATTAAAAACTTTTTAAAATAAAAATTTGAATTGGACCCTTCTTAAAAAATAATTTGAATTGAAACCTTTTTAAAATAAAAAAATTGAATTGGACCCTTCTTCAAAAATAATTTGAATTGGAACCTTCTTGCACTAAGGCGACGAAATGGCGATTATTCCTTTGGATGAATCACTTCAGCAACTTTCTGAGGATAAACTCTTATTTTACTCCCTAAGTGCATAATTAACTACTACATCCAGTATTATCTAATTAATAAAATACAAAATTTATTTTAGTAAACCATTAGCATGAATAAAATTAAAATACGAATGTATAATTTATTTCCTTTATAAATGAACACCGTTCAAAAATCTCATGCCTTATTCATTTTTAAAGTATAAATAGCTAAAAGTATATATAGGTATCAGTTTTGAAATATAAAAATATAAAGAATGCTAGAGTTATGGACACTAATGCTTTTTCTTACGAAAGTTACACACTGGTAAAGCAAATTTTAACCCTTAGAGGGCCGCGCACACATAAATGAACCGTGTGATTTACGCGCATTTGGTCCCGTTGGTATATAGCCTTTAAATCTAATACAATTATACTAATCACTGACTATATAGTTACACACGAATGGATGAATTATAACAGATAGATAGATAGATAGAAACTTTATTAGGTTTTAGGGGTAGAAACCCCATAAACACAAAAATATACATCGTTGAGATTTACATAATAAAATAAAATAAAATAAAAGAAAATACTAAAATATAATAAAATATATAAAATAAAATAATAAACAAATAATTAATAAATATCACAGCGCATGTTTTAAGCATTAAGCTTCGGCGTTCTCTTCATTTAATATCGACAGTTCGCTTACATTACTAATATTACATATAATACTTATATCACTAAAGTCGCTTAAGTGGGGACGGATTAAATTTTCGCGAGTTGCTCTTTCCTCCCCAGCTATGGAGTCGAGACGAAGAAAGTGAGCGAAAACAGATGATTTGAATGTGATGATGTGGGATGGGTCAAATGACGTGATGGAAAGTGAATTTAATGGTAGGTAATAAAGAATAGTCGTCTCGACTCGACAGATAGCCAGCCCAACTTCAACCTATAGGGCATCACATGATCAAATGTACGCAAGTTTTCCCAAACACATCTGACGCAAGCATTGAGGAGCCTCTGGAGCTTTAAGTTTCTGGTCTGGTCCAAGTCGTTATAGACCGCGCAGGCGTAGTTAAAGTGAGGTAGTATTAAGGCTTCGACGACAAATTTACGGGTGCTTCTGGAGAAAGCGCGTCTATGAAAATGTAGTGAACGTAAAATCCCGTGCACCCTCTGAGATATTGCTAATACGTATTTGGACCAGTCCATAGTGGGAACTAGCCAGACGCCTAGTGATTTTACTTGATTTTCGTAGTGGAGATAATTATTCAAAAGCTTAACTCGCGGGGCAGTGGTTAGATCTATACGAGAGACATATGCCTTACTACCCAGGATCATTACTTTAGTTTTATTAACGTTTAGGTCTAAACCATTAAGGGAAGCTCAGGATGCAACCGCATTAGCATCATGTGTGATTCGCTGGACACCCACTTCGAATTCCCCTGGAGGAAAGGAGTAGTAAATCTGAGCATCATCGGCATAGATCATATGATTACTGAATTCGAGTACATACGGGAGATCATTAATGAAAACTGAGAAAAGCAAAGGACCCAATACACTGCCCTGCGGTACGCCTGAGTTGACCCCGAGCTAGTCGGAACATACGCCCAACTCGTCCACCACCGCTTGCAAACGACCAACCAAGTAGTGAAAAAACCACCTTGATACCGTGTTCGAGCAACTCACATTACGTAGTTTAAGCAACAAAGGGCCGTGTGGTACCGAATCAAACGCCTTGGAGAAATCGAACAGGGCCAAAATAGTGATCATGCGCGAGTCAATGGCCCTTCTGATGTCATCAAGAACACCCAAAAGAGCAGTCTATGTGCTGTGGCCTTTGCAAAACCCTGCCTGCCTGTCAATCAGTTTGTGATTTGATTCTAAATAATAAGATAACTGTGAGTGTACCAACTTTTCAAGTAATTTAGAGACCTCACAGAGCTTCGCAATGGGCCTGGTGTCCGAGCAAGATACGATCCTGTTCGACTTCGCCAATGGAAAGAGCAAAGACTTCTTCCAGCAGTCAGGAAAAAACCCGAGTGACAACATTTCGTTAAATAAATGTGTAAGTTGCGGCGTTAATTGTGGTTCAAGCAGTTTGAGCATCGCCACAGATAACCCGTCCGTCCCCACTGCCCTTGATTTTGCATTAAAAAGAGTACGCCGAACTCCCGAGGAACCGACTGCATTAAATTCAAAGTAATGCGAACTAGGAGGGTCGGAAACAGAGGAACAAATTGTGTTTAAAAAGGAAGATGAAAGCGGAGGAACCTGATTGGAAATTGAGACATAATGATTGTTAAGTTGCTGGGTGGAGAATGTATCCAGTGGAGATATGTTGGTTTTGGCGCACAGACCAAGGTTTTTTAGTTCCCTACATTTAGCTTTCGGGTTTGCAGCATTTTTTAATTTGTTTGAAAGAAACTTATATTTATTACTATCGAGAAGGTTTGAAACTCTGTTTCTTAATGCTTTGAATTTCTCGTAGTCTTCTAAGCGGTTAGATACTTTGAAATTCTGAAATGCTAAATTCCTGGATTTAATAAGCTTTCTAACTTCCGCTGTCACCCAGGGGTTGGATTTATTGCTAACAGTTGTAAGTTTAGCCGGTGCAATGGAATCAAAAGCAGAGAGAGCTGATACCATGAGATGAGATACGGAAGCCCGGAGGTGAGAGGCTGAATCACCGTGAGAGTAATCATGAATATAAGAAGAAGAATTGCCATCGAAAGGAGAGGGTAATGAAATTTGTGGTACCGAGCCTAATGAATGATTGTTATGAGAAATGTGTAATAAGTTAGGTGAAGATATGCTGAGTGAGTGAGAGTTATGAGAAGTGAGTAATAAATTAGGTGAAGACATGCTAGATGAGTGAGTGTGAGAAATGGAAAATAAATTAGATGATGACATGTTAAGAGAAGTAGAGTGGTGAGTGGAGATAAGTGGATAAGGTGGATGAGAGTGACGTGAATTATTGATGGGAGAACAAGACAATGAAGACGAATTCCCATTTAAATTCAAATTCAAGTTCAGATTCGAATTCAAGTGCGAAATAAATTTCAAATTCCGGTCAGGCGACTCTACAGGAAATGAAATATGAGGTTCAGGTAAAAGATGAGGTAAGAGGGCTATGTTGCAGTTATAAATAGTATTGAATGTGTTGGCCAGTTCTTGGAGGTTGATCCCTTCCAAATCACGTGACCAATACCTTTTTAATTTGGGCGGATCTCTATTAATAAGTAATTGAAGTGCTATGAAGTCATGGCCCGCAGCAAAAGGAGTTGTTGATTTATAGTAATTAAAGTCAGGTGAAGGATCGCTAATAAGGAAGAGATCAAGCCATGTGTGTGAAAAACCGAGAGATGTGATCGCATGATGAGTTGGTTCGGAAACAACGAGAGATAAATTGAGGGCTGTTATATTAGCTCTCATCATGTCTGCCGCAGCACTTGAAGACTTCATAGCAATATTGAAGTCTCCAGTAATAACAGCAAGACTATGGGAAGGAAGGAAATCAGATAGTAAATCAAAGAAAGTGATGGGGTAGGATGCTGTTGGCCGTCTGCAAACAACACTCAGAATCAGCTAGATCGATTTACCAATGATATGCAGTATAATAAACTCGGGAGAATTTGAGAACAGTTCATCAGATTGGGCCAACAAATTAACTTAGTTAATTTGTACTCATCTTTAACATAAGCAGCAACTCCCCCTCCTTCCTTACCCACTCGGTCAAGTCTGTAGAGAGTGTACCCAGGCAATTTTACTATATCAGAGGAATCCGATTCAGTAAGAAAGGTCTCTGTGAGTGCGATCACATCGTAGGCTTGTGGATAAATTAATGATTCAATTGATGAGAAGGATTGACCGGTAGAGAATTTGGTGGTAAGGAAAGGAGTTCGGCTTCGGAGTAAATGCGGAACAAAGCACCCTTTTTTTCTTTTCGCATGTATACCGTACAATTCTTAACAATCGGGCGCAAATAACCTAATTCCTTCGCTTTGCGTAGAGATTTCATCCATAGAGCGTGGACTGTCCTCGGCCATACAGGCCTGATATATAACGAAGATTCTCCTCCTATGCCGAAAATACTAGACGTCGTAGCACCCTTTAAAAGATAGGCTTTCTCAACGATTAGGTCTCTGACGGCTGGTGAAGAAACCTTGCAGAGATAGATAGATAGATAGATAGATAAAACTTTATTAGGTTTATAGGGGTAGAAACCCCGTTAACACATTATTACAAAAAATCTTATAAGCATTTACAAAAAACAAAAAGAGTTATAACAAAATAATAATAATAACAAAATTAGCGCAATAACAGAAGATAATTTTCATCGCTTATAACTACACCAATAAAAAGATAAAATTAACAATAAAGCCATAATATAATATAAAATACAATAATAAAGATAAAATAATAAACTTACGCACATAAATCGGCCTAGCATTAAACAATCTGAGGACATATATGATTCTCACGCACAACTTTGTCCTCCCAGGCTGAACAGTTAAGTCTAAACAAATGCTCGAATAAGGATGATTTAAAATGATTGATATGCGATGCATCAAATGGAATGAATGAATTGAACTAAAATGAATTTAACAATTTAGAGGCAGTTACTATAAAAGATTTATTTAAGGATTCTGTACGTGGAGGAAGATAGGTTAAGGGTTTAGAAGGAAAATGAGAAGGATATCTAAGATGATCTACTGTATGGTCGATTTGAGTGAAATGTTCGGCAAGATAATGAGGCGAATTTCGAGCAATAACAATATAAGCCAACGATCCAATAAAATACAAACGTCTAGAGTCGACTGACAGCCATCGCAAATGTAATCTATACGGTGTTACATGATCCCGTCTACGCAGAGTTCCCCATACAAATCGCACACACGCATTAAGGAGTCGCTGAAGTTTTAGGTTCTGCACCTGATCAATATTATTATACACAGCACACGCATAATCAAAATGAGGCATAATAAGTGTCTCCACAAGATATTTTCTAGTGCTTTGAGAGAATGCCCTCCTATGGAACCACAATGAGCGCAAGACCCCATGGTCCCTCTGCGATATTAACAAAACCTGCTTTGACCGGCCCAGGGTGGGGTGACAACCAAACACCCAACGATTTAACCTCATTCTCGTAATTCAAATGAGCATTTAACAGCTTAATTCGGGGAGCAACAGCCAGATCCACTCGCGAAACATATGCCTGACTGCCTAGGATCATGACCTTTGTTTGTTTATATTCAAAGCAAGACCATTTGATACTGCCCACGAAGCAACCGCATTCGCATCCTGTGTAATTCGATGCACACCCATCTCAAAATCCGCTGGTAGAAAAGAATGATAAACCTGGGCGTCATCAGCATAAAGCATGCATTTACTAAATTGAAGGACATCCGGTAAATCATTAATGAAGATGGAGAATAATAATGGACCTAATACACTGCCCTGTGGCACTCCCGAGTTCACCCCAAGCCAATCCAAACAACCACTCAAATCATTCACAACCGCCTGCGTACGACCTACTAAATAATGATAAAACCATCTCAGAACAGTATCAGTGCAACCCAACCTACGCAATTTAAGCAGAAGCGGCCCATGCGGTACAGAGTCGAACGCTTTAGAGAAGTCGAACAGAACCAAGACTGTTATCATTCGGGAATCTATAGCCCTTCTAATATCATCCAGGATCCCTAAAAGTGCAGTCTGCGTATTATGACCTCTGCGAAAACCCGCTTGTCTTGGATTTAGTAATTGATAGTTTTCTAAATAAGACGACAACTGAAAATGAACTAAACGTTCCAAAAGTTTCGAGATCTCGCAGAGTTTGGCTATCGGTCTAGTAACAGAACAGGTTCGAATCCTGCTCGACTTCGCCAGAGGAAACAATAAGGTTCGCTTTCAACATTCCGGGAAAAATCCAATTGTTAATAATTCGTTAAAGACTTCAACTAAGTGCGGAATTAATTGCAATTCTAAAAGTTTTAGCATTTTTATCGATAACCCATCAGTCCCCATAGACCTCGACTTTGCTCTACCAAGAACACGCTGAACTCCTCTAGGGTGTATGGTATCAAACTCAAATCTAGCAGGAGTAATACGCTCACCTTCATTCACCTGAACAATGAATCAAGAAAAGATGGAGGAAGAGGTGCAAGGCGATTCGAGAGGTAAAAAATTCTAATGGTGATGAACCAAGATTAGTACCCAATCCCAACCCTTTCAGCTCTCTCCATTTGGCCCTAGGATTTGTAGCATTCAACAGTTTATCAGAAAGATATTTGTATTTATTGCTATCAAGCATATTAGAAACTCTATTTCTTAGAATCTTATACCTTTCATAATCAGCTGTATGTCGTGAGACTTGAAAAGTCTTAAAAGCCAAATTTCTAGCTTTAATCAGATTCCTGGTCTCCATTGTAACCCACGGCTTATATTTATTCCCAATGACTACTAGCTTACAAGGCGCCAGTTCATCAAATGTGGAGAGGGCTGATGCCGAAAGATGAGAAATCAGCAATGTGACAGACTGAGATCTGTCATCATAAGCAGAAACATGTGTATATGAGGATGGAAATGAGGAAATATTAGCTGGATGAAAATTATGAGAAATATGTGAATTAGATGAAATGGAAAATAAATTAGATGATGACATACTAAATGAATTTGGTGAGATGGGGAATAAATTAGGTGATGACATGGTAACCGAAGTTAAGGAATTTAATGAACTTGCATTATTAGGTATGACATTATGAGTGATAGTTATATGACTAGATGATTGCATGCTTGTAACTATGTTTGAACTTATATCTAATGACAACAACGGACTAAATACATCTGACCTCTCCCAAGTTACGCGTCCAATATCTCCTTACCTTCGTTGGCTGTCTAATTATTTGCATATAAATTGTGATAGAATCATGGCCCGCCGCAAAGGGGACCAATGACTTCACAAATTTAAAATAAGGTACCGGTTCACGAATAAAAAAAAGATCTAGCCACGTATGAGATGTGCCCACTGATGTGACCGCATGATGAGTCGGCTCCGAATCAATAAGAATAAGATTCAGAGCCGATATATTTGCCCTCATCATGTCCGCCGCACCGCCCACCGATTTCATATCTATATTAAAATCACCCGTAATAACAGTATGGCCATGCGACGGAAGTAAATCCGACAATACATCAAACAATTCTGAAGGATAAGCTGCCGTTGGCCTTCTATATACAACTCCGAGAACTAACGACGAAAATTTACTTGAGATATTTAACAAAAGATATTCCGGTGAGTTAGAGAACCGTCCATCAGAATGAGCCAACGTAACTACTTTATAATCGTTTCTAACATACGCAGCTACGCCACCACCTTCCTTACCCAAACGATCAAGTCTATATAACGTATAACCCGGTAACTTAAGAATATCTGAGGCGTCTGATTCCTTCAAAAATGTTTCAGTAAGCGCAATCACATCATGTGTATGTGGAAAAACCAATGCTTCTAATGAGCTAAAATGAGTCTTAAGTCTATAATTATTAATATGAATAATTGAAAACAAACTTTTCGCCTGACCAACATCGCCTCATTGCGAAGGACACCCGGGATTAGGAGGAAGGGAGAGGAGATCAGCTTCAGCATTTCTACGAATCATTGATCCCTTCTTCTCTCTTCTTAAATAAACAATTGAATTTAAAACTATCGGCCGCACAGATGCCAGTTCTTTCGCTTTACGCACGGTTAATGACCAAAGCGCATGTACTGCCTTTGGCCAAAGCGGTCTTATAAATAGCGACGAATCATTACCCTCTCCGAAAACACCCAAAGCAGTTTTCCCTTTCAATAAATAAGATTTTTCGACTATAATGTCACGCACCCAAGGCGAAGTAACTCTAAAAACTAATCCTCTCGAGAGCGTAGGGCCAGCAGACACTGCTGAGGTATCATCGGGAACACCCTGCATAAACGAGGTATTAACTACCCTTTTGGAGCGCGGTATCCACGGATGAATCTCAACAAGATGTGAGTGAACGAGCGGCAAATTCATAACATCTAGAATTTTTCTATAAGCGAGCGATCGTCTAGCTTAGATATTAGTGGTAAGCCCAAAAGCAGTAGCTCACAATCATCTTTAATAGATTTTATATTCAAGGGAGGATCGGCCACCTGCGACGTAGAATCACACGCACTCTCACGCAAAGCTTCAACACCATCCTCGAGTCTGGTAATACGGCCGTCCAGCTCATTGATACGCTCATTCGCAAAGGATTCGATGCCATTAACACGCTCACGCAATGAAAATAGTTCACTCATAGAATTTAATTTTGAATCAACAGCATCAACCTTACTTTCAACTCTCTCCGTGAAAGCCGAAAAAGAGCGCTCGAAACGAGTAAACCACGCTGATGGAGTATCCGCCATCGCAGCGGGATCCGATGAGCCGCCCAATTGACTAATACTGGTCGCAATGGGCGTGTTCGCGCGAGGTTGTTTGGCAACCTGCTTCAAAGATGGTGATGGGGCGAGGCCAAGCGCTTTCATAGTGGGGGGAGATGCGAGAGTCCCCGCAGCTGTCCTGCTCACCGTCGCGCTCACAAATTGCGACCCATAGGTGCTGCTCCCGTTCGGTGCAAATCGCCACTAACGCACGAAATCGCAGACGTGCGTGCTAAATTACAACAGCGCCTAATATTAGTATCCGGCAAAATTGAAACGCAGTGTGCGTGCGTGATATTATTGCACGCCGGGCATACCTCAGAATAATCCTTGCGTGTAATGCACATCTTATAGACGAAACAACATCTCGCGGAAGCCATTGTGTCAATATTACTGAGGTGATGTGAAGCGATACAGAGCTGGCGTTATGTGTGACGTCACCACAGGAGCGGCGGCGAGATGATGGGCCGTAGTTCCGTTAGAATCCAAGAGGGGCGCTCGCGTAGTTGCGCGAATAATTCTGCCGCCCAATTGCCACTCCAAGCGAAAATAACCTCGAATGTTGACAGGATTGTTTGCAGCGAAAATCTAGGTGGAAAGTCTAACTGCTAAAGCGAACTTTATCGAATAGTGCAAGCTGCAGTCAGTCCGCCCACGTAAAGTATATACTGTAAAGCTCAGGAACAGATGTGAGAAGAAGGCAAAGATATAAATACGGAGCAAAAGTGAATAGTGACTAGACGACGGCGAGAGCGAGAGAGAGAGATTAGATTAGATTAGATTACGTTTTATTAGGCTGTGAGGAAAACCCCCATTACAGCACATAAAGATATGATACAAAGATTTACATATCGTCGGTACGTGCAATGTGCAGCATTTACAGAATCAGCACAGGGAATCAGAATAATGCGCTAGCTGCAGAATTACTGACAAGTTGGTAAGTAGCACTTTGAATAGCAAAATTAAATGAACTAAGGCTGAACTAAAACTATGAATGACGATACAATCTTATACAATAATTCATAAACGGTTTAGTGTGAAGCAGAGTTTTTTACAATGAATAGACGCAATTTTCGCAGTTTTCGGACCATGAAACTGCAAGGAGCAAAAATATCACTTTTAATAGTTGTTATTCCAACGAGTATTGGTCCAGGTAAAGTAATTACGCTAGGTTAAAACTAAAAACTAAAAGCTAAAAACTAAAACTACAGTTACAATGAAGAGGACGGTCTTTCCCAGTCTTGACGGTCGAACCCAAGCAAATAGCGGTACAGGCAATACTTGAATGCATCGATTTGATCTGGATCAAAAGAATAAGGGGCTATCGCATTTATGAGTTTGGTGGTAACAATTGTGAAGGATGAGTTGTAGGCTTCGGTAGGTGGGGAGCGGTATGTGAGAGGTTTCATGGGAAAACGAGACGAAATGCGCAATGACTGATTTGATGAGGTTAGGGTGAAATGACATGCCAGGTATGCAGGTGAAGAATGAGCGAGAATGTTGTATGCCAGGGACCCCATGAGGAATAATCGCCTGGACTCGACGGTAAGCCAACCCATGGCAAGTCGGTATGGACTGACATGGGCTCTTTTGGGGATATTTCCCCAAATATATCTGATGCTGGCATTTTGCAGTCTCTGCAATTTTAAGTTTCTTGTGGCGTCCATGTCGTTAAACACCGCGCTCGCATAGTCCAGGTGGAGCCACACCAAGTTTTCGACAAGTCCTTTACGCGACTTACGGGTAAGCACCCGGCTGTAGAAACGCAGTGTGTACAGCATGAAATGTACCCTCTGAGAGATGGTTAAGACTTGCTTGGACCAGTCGAGAGTAGGGGTTACCCACAAGCCCAGCATCTTCACCCCACCCTCGTAAGCCAATGGAGTACCATTTAGGGTGACTCTACGCAAATGCCCAGTATCCAACATTGCAACATATTGTTGGCTGCCCAGTAGCATGACTTTCACTCCGAATGTTCCAAGACCGTAGGCACTAGCGCCAACGACCTTCCACCTAGAAAGGTTACCCTCTTCGTCTTCGACTGCCTGCGTAAGGGCCTGATGGTAGGAATAAAACCACTCAATAACACGATCAGCGCAACCGACAGCCCTGAGTTTAGCAAAGAGCAAGTGATGGGGAACCGTATCAAACGCTTTACAAAAATCGAAAAGCACAAATATGGTGGTTTTACGTTGATCGATTCCCCGCCTCACCCCCTCCACCACCCCAAGCAGGGCCATCTGCGTGCTGTGGACCGTTCAAAAACCAGCCTGCCTCGCCAAAAGTATCCCGTTTGACTCCAGGTGTGCTGTAATTTGTGCGTGGACTATCATCTCCAGCAACTTCGATGCCTCACACAAGCGCGCAATGAGCCGTGTGTTTGATAAGCTACTAATAATGTTGGTCTTTGCTAGCGGTAACAGCAGGGCCTTTTTCCAGCAAGTTGGAAAAATGCCCGACTTTAAAGAAGCATCGAAGATACTGACGAAAGTCCCTACGATTTGCGCACCTGCCAACCTCATCATACGCATAGAAAGCCCATTACTCCCCACCGCGCGAGATTTTGCACACCCTAGGGGCTTAAGTACGGCATTCGGTGTAACGCGAGAGAATGAAAAGGACGGTAAATCAGCTGGTAACGGCAGCACTAATGTCGTCGCAAGGGACATGAGAGTGAGCGAAGTGTGACTCCGGGAAACTCGAGAAAAGTGCTCATTGAGTTCATCGGCAGAGAAGAGTGTGAGAGGAGATGGTTTTGTGTGTCCAGTAAGACCATAGTTGCGAAGGAATCTCCACTTCTCCCTCGGCTCTGTAGCGGAGAGAGAGGAGTGAGAGAGTCGAAGGAAGGGATATAGAATAGGCGACCGGCGCCTAAGAGTGGGGAGCAAGCCGAAAAGTCCCGAACGCAGCTAAACTATTTTTGGGTCTGCTCGTGCTTCCCTTCCCTTTACTTCCCAGAATTTTGCTGGTTGTCCGATTGTGCTGAGTGAGTGATTCTCCCAACTAGGATTTGACATTGATCATTCACACCAGAAAACTGACTCTTGATACCTGCAAAAAAGAAGATCACAAATTAGTTTGTATAGAACTTATTCAGAGATTGTTTACAATTAAATAATGTTAATGAAAAAAAAATTAGTTTCTCATAAACTCTATACGCAAGAATTAAAAAACAATTTTCCTTATGAGATCTCATAAGCTAACTAGAATTATAGACATAGTCAAACTGTGCGAGTATAAACCTGCGTTTTCCTTCATTTCGAAAACAGAATGTAATACGGATTTGTAAGAGTAATGCATATAAGTCGTTACCGTTCTTCTCGTTCAAGTAACAAGAAATCGACCATTTCGTTGAGTCGATCGTTCACTGCCTAATCAAATTATTTGGGCGATCGTTTATGTGATTACTTGATTGTTTTCGTAAGAATGCTTCAGTCTCATAGATGAGTAATAGTAAACCTCGTCGTGACGTTGAAGAACAAGTCGAAAACTTTATGTATGGCAGTTATACATCGCGGTCAAGGAGTGCCTCCACCTCTCAGGGTTTCGTAAACCATTTCAGAAGGTTCGGCAAATTTCTTTGCATACATTGTTTTATCTAAAGATAGAAAAAATTGATCGAAAATTGTGCATAAACAAACCAACATTAGTTCTAATAATTAATAAATTAATATCTCCTTAAAAGTTAGTTAAGCATTTTAATATTTATACTTTTTCGATTTTTCAACAAAATTTTTTTTGTAAGATAGTGAATATATTAATTTATTATTAATCTTATTTAATTATTATTATTTATTCAGTTATTGATTTGATCGATTAGAATATATATGAAAGAAGGCAGATACAAGTGTTGCTTTGATAAAAAAACTTTGGTGTTTGTGAGTAAAATAATGCAATGCATAATAATCACATATTGGCTCATTTAAATATACATATCTGGTTTTAATGTGCATTTACATTAAAAATATAATTAAATTACTATAATAGAAAAATTGATACATATATTTTATTTTCATTCATTTTAATAAGTATTGATATTCAATACACTATTTTTCATAAACAACAAATTTTTAACACACATCAAAAACAAACGTCCAAAATAAATAAATGCAAAAATAAATATTATTATAATAAATATAATCTAACAATATAATATAATATATAATAATAATAGTAATATAGTATAATATAATATAATATAATATTAACAAATTTACTTATCCATTACTCATCCAATATTGCGGTCCATCATTTAATGTAAAGATATATAGAAGAAATAAAATTTGAAGTGCATCTCTAAATTTCAACAGCAAATCCCCTTTAAAAAAATGATGTGAAGCCTCTTAAAACGTGATATGATTGGTCGATTGAAAATGACGTAATTGCATGTATCTATGGAAACGGGCAAAACAAAAATTTTTAAAATGTATGCTTAGGAAAAGTACGTAACCTGCTTTAAAATTAAAACATTAAAAATATAAAGAAACTAAACATAAATATAAGGTGCGCGCTTGCGCGCCAGATGGCATCAAGTACCCTTTAAAATAAAAGTTTAATATATTTTAAATGATTATTTTTTGAAAAAAATTTATGTAAATAATATATATGTTGTAACAGTTTGGTTGCCGCACGGATATTTATTTTAATATCGCGGCTGCTCAGCGGTACGTTTAAAGTTACCGTATTTAAATAAACATATTTTTCCCGCAATGCGGCGACGGTTACCTGTCCGTTCTACCAAATCTGTTAAATGTTAGTCTGAAACCAAGTTACTATTTCAGATAACAACCAGGTAATTTACAAATCTGAAATTGACCGCGAAACAGGGATATCGCGTCGAGCACTTGTCAACCAGAAATATACGAGCTCTTAGGATTACGGAAGGAATCGTACGTAGGATAATTCAATTAACCGAACACCGGATTGAATTCTAATAATAATATGAATTTATTGAAATAAAGATAAAGACAAATAACAAATAAAATATCTGATTGTCGCCGAGGTCTACGCTTTTATTACAAGTCGGTAAACGGCCGACTCGTAGAGAGAGGGGAAGAAAATATCGCGAACTAAAATAATATATCCAGTCAACGGGACTGGTATAAAGCAACACGATTAAGTGCGAATAAAAACACGATCGCGTGAAGTGGTACCACTTACTTTGTACGCTGCTGTAGTCGTTGGTAAACAACGACCAGCCGATCGGTTGCTTTCTCTCTCTCTCCCTCTCGCTGCGGTGTTGGACGGATTGTCCGCTCGCCCGTGCACCGGGGTTGTGTGGCTGCAGGCAGATGCACGGTGTAGCACCACTCACTGCAAATGCAGGATCGGCCTGCAGTCGAAACACACACACAAAACGCACGGTAAATCACAGCACGGCGAAGCTGAACACGGGACGCGGGGGGATCACACCTGTCGCGTTAGAAGGTGGCTATCACTCTACTCAGTGCGCGCGAATCTCCCCCTTACCTCTCTAATCAGGTGCGTGCGCGAATCTTTCGCGCGCTAAGTCGATACCGCCCGTGTAGCCACGACGAACCGAGCCGAGCCGAATCTCGCCGGCTCGAACCGATGCGAACATTATGAAACTGTTCGCTCGTGTTGCTCGAATTCGTCAAACGGTGAGGTAAACAGTACCTTACCGTTACAATATATATATATATATATATATATATATATATATATATGTTACTTTAATTTTTTATACTGTAAATTTATACTTTTATTACAATTATTTTTAGTGTAATTCTAAACAAAATACGAAATAAAAGTGAATTAAAATTAGAGAAAATAAAAAGTATACAAAATCAATATGTATATATGGGGTATTCCACGTGAAGTGGTCCGATCAAAATTTTAAAATGCACCAAATTTTGAGTACACATTGCAAATGTTTTTCAGAATACAGAAAAAAATTTGTAGGTACTGGAATTTATTAGCTTAAAAGTTATTCTATCCTCAAAAAGTGAACTTTTTCCAGTTTTTTTCAACACCAGCTGGGTTCATCGCTATTTAACTTAAAAACTATGAACTTTTACTATACAACATTATATGTAACATTCGTTGCTAATTATGTGTAGAATTTATCCTTCTGGGTTAGAATTTCTAATCTCAAGGTCAATGTTACATAAACTACATGTCAATATTCAACTTAAAAAAAGTGTAAGTTCGCTACAAATGATTTTTTTATCCAAAAGTCTAAAAGAAAGCTTGGAGCAATACCTTTCAAATGGTCTGTAGCATTTTTATGGCCTTCAATTCTGTAAAAAGTTATGATAATTTAAAGAAACACAAAATTTTTTTAAAAATTTAAATGGGAAATACCATGTTAATTTTTGTGAATTTTTTGTCTTTCTTTAAATTATCATAACTTTTACAAATATTATTATACAATTATTATAAAGTGATTGACAGTAATATTTAAACATTTAATATGGTGCCGTGCTTTTGATTTTACAATCACTACAAGAATTATGATAGTAATCTGAAGGATTATTACAAAAGTATCAACATCATTATCATAATAACAGAAGATACGTATTTCTTACAAAAAAATATCTGAATGAATGAGTTCTGAGATTATAATATAAGTTTGTGATATTCTAAATTATATGCTGCAGAATAAAAAAATGTTTGATATAAAAAGGAAAAATTATTAAATTCTTCATTGTGTATATATTATCAAGTACATGGAATGTATGTACTAATAACGTTGTTTCTTAAAATAATATTATGCCATCAAATAAAAAATTATTAAATATTAAGACACGTTATTAAAATTAGTAATGCACAATGGTACGTATCATCATACATAAGAAAACTATGAAAAATGATACATACAACATGAAAAATAATATATACAGTTCACGTAAGAGTGTGTATAAAATATGTTTAAGTAAATGTCCTGAAAAGAATTATGTTTTAATAGTTATTCTATATTATTTAGAAAAAATTGGCCTCTCCTCGTCCGCGGGTCGCAAATGTTTTCTATTGCGTCGTACTAGACACTAGATTTTCGTTAATCTACCATTACCACCATACTTATTGCGAGATTACCACGCGCGTAATCTCTTCTCCAAGCCTGAACGGCCACGAAAACTCGTGCACGTTTGATCTACATTGCTGCTAGGGGTTGCTTCCCGCGAGAGACCTGACACCTCGAGAATCATCTTCTCTAGCGAGCTATACGGCCGCGAATTCGCGCCGAGAGAATTAATAATGCGCTTCTCGCATACGCAGGTGTTGAGAAAAATATTTATAATTTATTATCGAAAATCCCGCGTCTAGTCCTGTTCGCGACAATAACCGTATTCACAACTTTAAACTAACAACTGCAATTAGAATAACATAGCTTTTATTTCACTCATTTATCAAGAATACATAATGCTGCTTCTGATTGACGCCACTAATTTGTATAATTATAGAACCTTTATAAAACTATATTTCTTTACCTTTCTTGCCACCATAAAAAGTAATGCAGATTGATGACAGATTGAACTATACCTATTGACGTCTTTGGAAGTGCATACATGAATTATGTGCTGAAGTATCTGAAAACAAAACTCAAAATATATTTAACCACAAAGTAACAGCATTTTTGTATCAATAACTACTTGTATAAGTACATGAAAGAAAAACTTATCTGATAAACAGCTAAAGTTTGTTGACAGTAAATCACGTTAGGTTAAGTTTGTAGAAATTAAATATAGATATGTGTACTCGAGAGTTTTATTCTGCAACATATAATTTAGAATATCACAAACTTGTCATTGTCAATTTATCATATTAATGATTATAATCTCAGAACTCATTCATTCAGATATTTTTTTGTAAGAAATACGTATCTTCTGTTATTATGATAATGATGTTGATACTTTCATAATAATCCTTCAGATTACTATCATAATTCTTGTAGTGATTGTAAAACCAAAAGCACGGCATCATAATAAATATTTAAATATTAATTTCAATCACTTTATAATAATTGTATAATAATATTTGTATTTTTAGCAGCTTACAGGAGATTAGATAGATACTGGAAAAGATGTAGATGCTTTTTCTCTACTCCAAGTTAATTACATGGATTTTTTAGTAATGATCGTGTTGACAGATTCATTATCGTAGACAACAAATAAGCATGTAAATTCATATTTTGAACATTTTAGCCAGATATTTTGATTGAAAGTGGTCTTAATATTCTAGACCCACTCTGGAAATTTATAGGCACTTTCTGACTATAAAAAGACATGTTTTAGACAATATTTGGTTTTCAGAGTCCGGAGCGAACTTGCTGATTTTCATTATTTAAGGTTTAAATGGCTCATATGACAGTTTATTTATATGACTTTAAAAGTATTTTTAATGAAAAATTCAGAAAATTTTACAAAAAAAGTTATACTTATGTTTTTAGTGAAAAATGTATCCCCTGGGAGCTAAAAATTCATGAAAACGGCCATGTAATGCAAAAAAGTGCTAAAAAGTCAACTTTGACAGTCTATAACTTAAAATAATGGCACCAGAAAAATCTGAAAAAATTCAGGAGAACTACTGGATACCTCCAGAATATATTCCCACAGTTACAGCAAAATTTATTTTTTTCATCTTCGATGTCACACAGAACCACCCATATATATATATATATATATATATATACGAGGGGGGCTTAGCCCCCCTGCGCGCTTCGCGCGCCAACCCCCTATTTTTAATTTCGAAAACGGTTTTTCGTAATTAATTTATTTAAAATAATGTTTTAAATTGTATTATTTTTTCACTACCATGGACACTAAAAATTAAACAGATTCACACAACACCTTGGAGGTATTGCTATAGTTATTATAATTTATAAATAAAAGTTTACCAAAATTTAGTGTAATGAAATCAGAATAAAAATAATAAAAAAAATAGAGACATATTAAATGTTAACTGTAAATTTTAAACTATATGAATTCTTATAAAGCTTAAATTTATATTTTAATAATTATAAATGTTAATGAAAAATTAACTTACCAAAAATAGTAAAGTACATATACTTACTAAATTGTAGTATTTTAGTTAACAACTTATTAAAATTTTGGATTATTTTGAACGGTTATAAATAGAAATTCACCTCCTAAAATTAATTTATTTAATGACGAACGATCATCGCCAAAAGTTCTGTCATTAATATTTTGTACTTTTAGAGTAATAAATCTTTCTTCTTAATTAAATTAATTTTTGTATTAGTTTTAAAAAATTATTTATAAAATTTTAGCGCTATATAAATCAAAACCTGTTTCTTCCATTTCTCCCGTGATTTGTAATTTGCACCCTCTTTCAAAATTTGCGTTTTAATCCATAATTATATCCAATTCATTTTTACTATGCAGAGCCCAAATATTTATTTTGATTATTATAAACAAATTCATTTCTTAAATATCCTTCTATTTCTAATAAATACATACTTGTTTATTTAAAATATTGTGTTATATAAATATAAATTATCTACACACTTATATATCCATACAATTTTGAAATATTAATTTAAAAAATATTTAAATTAAATGCTCTTATATTAATAGTTTTTGAAAATCTATTCTGTTAAAATTTGAATTTTCTTTTGCCTATACTGTTTATAATAGAATTATCTTAAAAATGCAATAATTAATATATTTAATTTTTAACCCATTGTATATATCATATGGATATTTGGAAAAGTGTATGTTATACTTGTTTAATATTTATTTCATCTTCAAACAATTTTGCATCTGTATTTAAAGCATTACATTGAATTTTAGATCCGTTATTATTATTGAGTATACGTTTAAAAATTTTATGAGTTGTAACGAATCAATGTAATATTTGATTATATTACATTGCTCGTTACATTCTCTCTCTCTGTCTAGCCTGTGTATTAATCTTTACAGATGTTACAGGTCGACGTTCGACGATTTTCGGCGATTTTCGCGGACCTTCGTAAAGGTAAAAGTAGGGAAAGAGAGAGAGAGTTTTTGGTTCGTAAGTGCGAGAGCACTTAGACTAATCTCATCCGTCGAGAGACTAATCTCAACCGTCGAGAGACTAATCTCAACCGCCGAGAGATTAAAATTCAACCGTGCGATTAATTTCAACTGTCGTGAGAAACCTTGTGATTTGTTCTCTCCATATTTTGATCGCCCCGTGCTTGTGATCCTGGTGCTGTGCTGGTGATCCAGTGGAGTTATATTCGTTTGTTTGGCGACGACGCAGCCCAGGAAGCTAAAGGGTAGCGACTACGCAGACTTCGCCTGGTTGTTTAATCATCGACCGCAGCTCACGCACTGTAAGTGCCAGTTTTGTAGTCTCTCTCTCTCTTTTTCTCTCTTTATTTATTTCGCGTATACATCGACCTGCGTCTCGCGCGCTGCGACGCGCCTGTATTACTTTTTCTGAATACATTTATTTTAATTATTAATTAAATATTGCATTGTTGCTTATTTAGTTGTTTACTCCTTTTTCTCGCGTTTCGCTAAGTAAAGATTACCGCCGCCTCCGCCTATACGGCTTATTATAGTCGTATTATTACTGAGCGGCCGATCGTGTAAATGAGACTATTATTTTAACGGTTCTGAATTATTATTATTTTATTTATTGTTATTAAAAATAGCAAAACCGTTACATGGCGCCCAACGTGCATGGTAATTAGCGATACGCATATTATTGACAATTAATAGTCTCAAAATTTAATTTCTAATATTTAAAAGTTTTAATTCAGTCAATAGGCGTGTTAAATTAAGAGATCTTATTTCGAGCATTTCGAGAGCGAGCGAGCGCATTGTTTACGTTTCGCGGTGATTCGCAGTGTTTACGCTACAAATAATATTCGAATATTGTACTTTCTATACATTTCGAAAATATTCTTTTGAATCTTATATTATTTGAATTTTAAATCGATTTGTCTTTTCGTTTTAATTTTAGCGTATTGCGAATTTAATTATTTCGTGTTTTTTTTCATTATTTATTTGATTATTTAAATAATTATTAGCGACACCGCGGAAAATAAAATTATTGTGTTTTTAATAATTTTTCGTAAGCTGTATAATCGCAATTTAGGTTGAGTTAGTCTATTTCGCGTGCGTGCGTGTAAGTGTGTGTGTGATATACGCGGTAATTATAAGTATGGTAGCGTATCGCGGTACATGTATGTATGTGTATGTAAGCGTGTGCGCAAATACAGTAATTTAATTTATTAATTAATCAATTTAATTTTTTTTTTATTGTTATTATAAATTATTAAAATAATTTTATAGCGTTTCTTCGCAATTTAAAATTTTGTTTTTTTTAAATAATTATTATCTTAAAATAATTTGTTTTTTTTTTCAATTCTTTCAAACTTCTTCGAATATTAAATTTGTTACCTCAGTCTTATTTTATTTTTGTAAACAATTGAAAAATTTATTTTTAACAAATTACAGATTTGTAATATTTTGTTTTTTTTTACAAAGTGGTTGATCTTATTAAATTTAATTTGGTTAAGCGAATTTGCGCATAATTTAATAGCGATTTGCAATTATTTTGTAATTTGTTCGATAAATTTTTTTAATTGTGAGAATTTATTTTGCCAATAAGGCCTAAAATTTAAATTTTATTTAATTTTTATAATTTAAAATGGCGTGTATGAACGAGTGTGATTTCGATCAAACGTACGGAGTCGAGATCCAAGGATGGATTTTGAATCTAACAAGCGATCAATTCGATTCTGTACTTGATCAGCTAGAATTGACGCGCGACGGTACGCCCTTTGTACGTGTAGACAGGTTATATAGGCGTTTACGCGGCGATTATACAGCCGCGGATTTCGTCCAGTCAACTAGTGACGATGATTTAGTTTCGCGGACTCGTCGTGAACAAAGACTCTGCACCGTTTTGAAACATGCGAAATTTAGCGAAGAAGCGCAAGTACAGATTGCGCACAGACAATTTGAAAATCTCAATCGAGCGGATGAGAGCGGATTCTCTCCGCTTGCCAATAGCTCGAAGTCAAATGACGATCAACTTGCCGATTCCGATGCGGAATCGCAGCATAGCGAGGTTAACGCGGGAAATATCGCAGGGAACCTTGCGGAAAACGCGGCGGAAAACACCGCCGAAAATAATTGTAAATCAAATTTTGAATTGACTTCGATAAAAACGCTTAACACAACCATACCGGTAATGCCAATTCCTACCATTTCGACCGCGATGATAACGACCGCTACTACAACTACGTACTCGACGACGCAAGCAGCGAGTACGCATTTACAATCAAGAGGTGCGATACCAAAAACGGTATTTTCTTCAAAAGAAAATAATAAAATAGATAATGATATCGTTTTATGTGCATTAGCTAATGGCGTAGTCTACAACGCTCCAAGGGGTTTAGCCCTGGAGTTGAGTAGAACGCAATCGCTTGCCTTTCAACAAGAGAAGGAGTTGAATTATCTAAGGCAGCAATTAGCGGATTTTGCGACGAGTACGCAGCTTCCGACGCAAACGTCAATTGCGGCGGAAAAGCAGCGGAAAAATCGCAAAAGTGTTAATTTTCACGATACTTTTAATTTAAATTATTTTGAAATGAATAAGCATCCTGAAGCACCTCAAGCGGTATTACACACGCAAACGGAAAAGTCGCTTGGATCGCGTTTAAACGCAAACGCGTTAAATTTTCCGACTCCTACGTCAAATTTCTCGTCTCTGCCAGCTCCTGCGGATTGGCAAGAGTCTGGAAGGGGGGAAAATGTGCCTGTAGTTACAAGCGATCAACTTACGCAAATCTTGTCGAATATGTCGACTAGAGCGCCTATACAGTCACATGACGTAGGTCGCACAGTTCGCCAGTGGAATATTAAGTTTTCCGGCGAAAAAACGCGAAAGCATCGAGGAATTTATTCAGCGCGTAGAAGAATGTCGCAAGTTAGCGCATATTTCCGACGCGGATTTACTGAATGCTTTCTCGGAGCTGTTAACTGGCGTAGCGCTACATTGGTATCGCCAATCGCGGAAAGATTGGAATACTTGGGCTGATTTTTGCAATGCTGCTCGACGATGTTATGGCGTTGAGCAGAACTTTCAGCAGCGCTTAATGGCGGAAGCGCAAGCACACAAGCAGGGTAGAGAAGAGCCTGCTCGCGATTACATTTTCTGCTTGCTAACTATATTTAGCAGAATGAATGCGCCTCCAAGTACGCAGTTTCAGCTAGACATGTTGTATGCTAACATGTTGCCGTCTGTTCGGAAATTAGTTCCGAAAGAAAAAGTTACAAGCGTCGATAGGCTTGTGCAGCTAGCTCGTCAGGCGGAATAGCTTATCGAGGAAGAGCGGAATTTTCCCGCGCCTCCGCCGCCAGAAAAGAGCGTTCTGCCTTCTGTGGCTTATAAGCAGCCAGATGCCAGAGGTAAGAAGGGCGGAAAAGCTGCTAGCGATGATGCTACGGTAAAAGTAGCGAGTATCGCAGAACCTACAATGGAAAATTTGGC
This sequence comes from Theocolax elegans, assembly GCA_026168455.1. NCBI lineage: Eukaryota > Metazoa > Arthropoda > Insecta > Hymenoptera > Cerocephalidae > Theocolax > Theocolax elegans. The sequence goes on along the minus strand of CM047426.1, from coordinate 18,989,657 downwards.
CAAAATCTTAGAGAAGATGCTAGATGAGAGATTTAGCAAATATGCGAATTCGTTTGCGAATTCCGCCAATAAGAAAGGTCAAACCGCGCGTAATTTCCATAAACCAGGTGCGCCGAAAGGAGCAAAGAATGTTTCTGATAAGCCATCTGGCGTGACTAGTACCGAGAGGAAGGATGATGGTAAAAATAAATCATCCATTACTAATGGAAAATCCGCGCGTAGTCGCAACTGCGATAAGAAAGCAGGTCCCAAAGAGCATGTGTACTGCTATCGCTGCGGTTGGCCCGGGTATATCAAGACGGATTGTCCTGAGTGCTCGGGAAACGAGAAAAGGGGCGAATAGATAAGGTCCCTATCGCCCCAATTATTAGTGAGACCTCTGATGGTGATAAGTCACAATCAGTACCTGCGCAAACGGAAAAAGTGTCCTCGCTTTTGCCTGTCGGAATGGACAGACAATCAGCGGAAAAAGGTGTTTGCGATTCCCGCGCTAAAACGCCAGTGGAGGAGGAAACTCCGCAGTTTACTCGCTGGTTGCTGCAGATTGGAATCGGTGGATTTCGCGTACGCGCTTTGTACGATTCAGGGGCGGCTCGCACGGTTATTAATTCCTTAGGCTTGCAGATTGCGTCAGGCATTGCAAAACCGCTTACACCTTATACTGGACCAGGAGCACGACTCGCTAACGGTCAAAGTGTTCCAATCCTTGGACGCTTGGAACTGCCGTTTGATTTAGCGAATGAACGCCATTACTTGGACGTACTAGTGATGAGCGATCTCGACGCCGACTGCATTCTCGGTGCCGACTTTATTCGTGCATTTAATGCTGTTTTGTTGCCCCGTGAAAATCAGTTAGTGATTGAGAACGTGGCCGAAGCAATTCAGCTTGAAGTATCTGCTATCGGCATTGGCGATGTATGTACGCTAGCTGCCGTCGGCTTAGCAGATATTGACGAAGCGCAACGCAAACAACTCAATGAGATGTTGGAAAAGCGTTTGACTGCTCCGAATGCAAAGCTAGGCTGTACTAACTTAGCTGAGCATGAAATTGATGTGGGCGGTTCGCGTCCCATCAAACAGCGCTATTATCCGGTGTCTCAGAAGATCGAGCAAGAGATGCACGCTCAAGTACAACAGATGCTTGACGCGGGGATAATTCGTCCGTCGACGAGCGAGTGGTCGAGCCCAGTAGTCATGGTGCGGAAATCTAACGGTACCTATAGATTCTGCATCGACTACCGAAAGCTCAATTCCGTCTCGAAGACTTGCGCTTATCCGCTTCCCTATATGGAGATTATTTTGCGCAAACTCCAAAGGGCACGCTATATAAGCACGCTGGATTTGAGCAGCGCATACCATCAGATTCCGATGAAAAAGGGATCGGAACATCTGACAGCTTTCACGGTGCCTGGCTTAGGCTTATATGAGTTTACTCGTATGCCGTACGGCGTGGCGGGGGGGGGGGGGGCCGCTACGTTCCAGCAACTCATTGATAGGGTGATAGGCCCTGAATTGGAACCGTACGCATTTTCGTATCTCGATGATGTTATTATCGTCACCGAGACATTCGAAGAGCATCTCAAATGGCTTGAGCATGTCCTAAAGCGGGTTGCCGACGCCGGACTTACAATTAACCGTGATAAAAGCGAATTTTGCCGCAGTGAGGTTAAATACCTTGGCGTATTGGTGAATCGCGATGGATTTCGCCCTGATCCGGACAAGATAGCGCCGATCGTGGATTATCCCGCGCCAACTAACCTCAAAAAGCTACGCTCTTTCCTCGGCATGGCCTCATGGTATAGAAAATTTCTAGAGGATTTTGCTACGCTTGCGGAACCGCTTACTAAGCTAACAAAGAAAAATGTTTAATTTGAGTGGGGCGAGGAACAACAGTTCGCTTTTGAACAAATCAAAGCGTTGATAGCATCTGCGCCTATACTCCATCGGCCATCTTTCGAGCATCAGTTCGTTATTCAGACTGACGCTAGCGACACTGGCTTAGGAGCGGTTTTAACGCAAACTATCGACGGAGAAGAGCGAGTACTTAGTTTCGCCAGTCGTACGTTAAACGCGGCGGAACGTAACTACTCGGTTACCGAACGAGAGTGCTTAGCTGTATTATGGGCCGTGGAAAAATTCCGCTCATATGTAGAAGGTTATCGCTTTAAGGTTATAACAGACCATAGCAGTTTAAAATGGCTGTGCAACTTGCGTAACCCTACTGGACGCTTAGCGCGTTGGGCACTTAAGCTCCAAAGCTATGATTATAAGATCGAGCACCGCAAAGGATCTCTTAACGTTGTGCCTGATGCCCTCTCTCGTGCATTCGAAGACGACTCGGATTGCGACATCGCTGTCGTAAGTTTGCCGTACAATACACAAGATGAGTGGTATACGCAAAAACTTGCGAATGTCAGCGGAAATCCGGAAAAATACCAAGACTGGAAGGTGCTTGGAGGTAGATTATATCATTATAAGCCTGACCCTTCCATAGATGACTATTTTGAAGACGAAGACGCTTGGAAACTGGCGGTACCGCAGGAGAAACGTCAACAAGTTCTCTGTGAGAATCATGATGAGCCAACTGCTAAACATCTTGGCCGAAACAAAACGTATCAGCGGATAGCGCGATACTATTATTGGCCTTTCACGGTGCCTGGCTTAGGCTTATATGAGTTTACTCGTATGCCGTACGGCGTGGCGGGGGGGGGGGGCCGCTACGTTCCAGCAACTCATTGATAGGGTGATAGGCCCTGAATTGGAACCGTACGCATTTTCGTATCTCGATGATGTTATTATCGTCACCGAGACATTCGAAGAGCATCTCAAATGGCTTGAGCATGTCCTAAAGCGGGTTGCCGACGCCGGACTTACAATTAACCGTGATAAAAGCGAATTTTGCCGCAGTGAGGTTAAATACCTTGGCGTATTGGTGAATCGCGATGGATTTCGCCCTGATCCGGACAAGATAGCGCCGATCGTGGATTATCCCGCGCCAACTAACCTCAAAAAGCTACGCTCTTTCCTCGGCATGGCCTCATGGTATAGAAAATTTCTAGAGGATTTTGCTACGCTTGCGGAACCGCTTACTAAGCTAACAAAGAAAAATGTTTAATTTGAGTGGGGCGAGGAACAACAGTTCGCTTTTGAACAAATCAAAGCGTTGATAGCATCTGCGCCTATACTCCATCGGCCATCTTTCGAGCATCAGTTCGTTATTCAGACTGACGCTAGCGACACTGGCTTAGGAGCGGTTTTAACGCAAACTATCGACGGAGAAGAGCGAGTACTTAGTTTCGCCAGTCGTACGTTAAACGCGGCGGAACGTAACTACTCGGTTACCGAACGAGAGTGCTTAGCTGTATTATGGGCCGTGGAAAAATTCCGCTCATATGTAGAAGGTTATCGCTTTAAGGTTATAACAGACCATAGCAGTTTAAAATGGCTGTGCAACTTGCGTAACCCTACTGGACGCTTAGCGCGTTGGGCACTTAAGCTCCAAAGCTATGATTATAAGATCGAGCACCGCAAAGGATCTCTTAACGTTGTGCCTGATGCCCTCTCTCGTGCATTCGAAGACGACTCGGATTGCGACATCGCTGTCGTAAGTTTGCCGTACAATACACAAGATGAGTGGTATACGCAAAAACTTGCGAATGTCAGCGGAAATCCGGAAAAATACCAAGACTGGAAGGTGCTTGGAGGTAGATTATATCATTATAAGCCTGACCCTTCCATAGATGACTATTTTGAAGACGAAGACGCTTGGAAACTGGCGGTACCGCAGGAGAAACGTCAACAAGTTCTCTGTGAGAATCATGATGAGCCAACTGCTAAACATCTTGGCCGAAACAAAACGTATCAGCGGATAGCGCGATACTATTATTGGCCTTTCACGGTGCCTGGCTTAGGCTTATATGAGTTTACTCGTATGCCGTACGGCGTGGCGGGGGGGGGGGGCCGCTACGTTCCAGCAACTCATTGATAGGGTGATAGGCCCTGAATTGGAACCGTACGCATTTTCGTATCTCGATGATGTTATTATCGTCACCGAGACATTCGAAGAGCATCTCAAATGGCTTGAGCATGTCCTAAAGCGGGTTGCCGACGCCGGACTTACAATTAACCGTGATAAAAGCGAATTTTGCCGCAGTGAGGTTAAATACCTTGGCGTATTGGTGAATCGCGATGGATTTCGCCCTGATCCGGACAAGATAGCGCCGATCGTGGATTATCCCGCGCCAACTAACCTCAAAAAGCTACGCTCTTTCCTCGGCATGGCCTCATGGTATAGAAAATTTCTAGAGGATTTTGCTACGCTTGCGGAACCGCTTACTAAGCTAACAAAGAAAAATGTTTAATTTGAGTGGGGCGAGGAACAACAGTTCGCTTTTGAACAAATCAAAGCGTTGATAGCATCTGCGCCTATACTCCATCGGCCATCTTTCGAGCATCAGTTCGTTATTCAGACTGACGCTAGCGACACTGGCTTAGGAGCGGTTTTAACGCAAACTATCGACGGAGAAGAGCGAGTACTTAGTTTCGCCAGTCGTACGTTAAACGCGGCGGAACGTAACTACTCGGTTACCGAACGAGAGTGCTTAGCTGTATTATGGGCCGTGGAAAAATTCCGCTCATATGTAGAAGGTTATCGCTTTAAGGTTATAACAGACCATAGCAGTTTAAAATGGCTGTGCAACTTGCGTAACCCTACTGGACGCTTAGCGCGTTGGGCACTTAAGCTCCAAAGCTATGATTATAAGATCGAGCACCGCAAAGGATCTCTTAACGTTGTGCCTGATGCCCTCTCTCGTGCATTCGAAGACGACTCGGATTGCGACATCGCTGTCGTAAGTTTGCCGTACAATACACAAGATGAGTGGTATACGCAAAAACTTGCGAATGTCAGCGGAAATCCGGAAAAATACCAAGACTGGAAGGTGCTTGGAGGTAGATTATATCATTATAAGCCTGACCCTTCCATAGATGACTATTTTGAAGACGAAGACGCTTGGAAACTGGCGGTACCGCAGGAGAAACGTCAACAAGTTCTCTGTGAGAATCATGATGAGCCAACTGCTAAACATCTTGGCCGAAACAAAACGTATCAGCGGATAGCGCGATACTATTATTGGCCTGCGATGCTTAAAGATATCGCCGAATTTGTGCGGAATTGCTCGACTTGCCAGCAATGTAAAGTGCCACAGCAGGCTCCTGCAGGTTTAATGGGAAAACGTGTTATTTCGCGTCCATGGGAAACCGTTGCAGGTGATATCATGGGACCGTTTCCGCGTTCTTCGCATGGATTTGAATATCTTTCAATATTCATGGACTTATTCACTCGTTGGATAGAGTGTATCCCTATACGGAAAGCGAACTCGCATACCATTCGGCGCGAGCTGAATGAGCGCGTTTTCTTGCGTTTCGGCGTGCCTGATGTTTTTCATTCCGACAATGGCACGGAGTTTAAGAATGCTGCTATGGAGCAATTCTTAGCTGAACACGGCGTCGTTCATACTACGATTCCGCCTTACCATGCACAGGCGAATCCCGTAGAACGCGTTAATCGCACGATAAAAACGATGATTACTTCGTTTATCGAGGCGAATCATAAAACATGGGACGCTCACATCTCTGAGCTCATGTTCGCGTATAATACCGCCGTGCAAGATTCTACCGGCGCAAGTCCTGCTTTCCTAAATATGGGAAGAAACCCTGTTCCGCCGAAAAGCTTGCGGAAAACAGAAGATCAAGCCGTCGCCGACAGCGAAGCCGCAGCAGCTGTTCAAAATTGGCAACAGCGTATGCAAACGTTGCCAGAGCTGCAAGCTCAAGCTGCTGAACGAGCGACATGCGCACAAGCCCGTCAGGCCGAATATTATAATTCAAAACGCCGCGATGTACAATTTGCCGTGGGACAAAAAGTTTCTAAGCGGAATCGTATACTTTCGTCCGCTGCCCAAGGCATAGCTGCTAAGCTAGCTCCGAAGTACATCGGACCTTTTATTGTTTCGGCGTTACTCGGCTCAAACGTGGTGGAGCTCATCAGCAATGATGGAAAAGAAGCAGGTAAATGCCACGTCAATGACCTGAAACCGTATTATGAGGACCAGACAGACGTAACTGAGGAGAGTAAATTAAATCGAGAGGATGCGACGAGGGACAGCGAGGGATTAAACGCAGAGCGAAGAGCTAGCGACGAGTCCAACGATAATGATCCTGTGAGCGCGAACGCACTGCGTAAGCGAGGTAGGCCGCGCAAAACTCGGGTAGTTGTTAGTCGTATGACCGCGGTTGATCGTGCCCCTTCTAACGAGCGATTGAAGGCGAACGCTAATGTACACGCGAATCCTTCGACGACGGGAAATAGGCGCGGAAGACCGAAAGGGGTGAAGAACAGGCCCGTATCCCCGGTAGAAACGATCGAACGGCGCACTCGGTCGCGAAAACCGTAAAATTCCCTTCGAGCGATTGATGTATTTACGCGTACCGTTCTCTGAATCTGTAATTTTTATAATCTTTTTCATTCTGTCATTTGTATAAAACATGGCCTGATATTTACTAACCTGTTCCAGAATTATGTCTGATGAATTGCGCAAGTCGCTTATTGATGCGGATATCGCTGGAGACGCCGTGTCAAGCTCAGGCACGTCCACGCCTGAAACGGTAATCGAGGTGAGCGCCTCCGATCAATCAGGCCCTTCCGACCTGCAAGGTTGGTGGACTCAGTTGGAGGCCAAATTACAGCAAGTTCGCCAAGCCTCACGAGAACTTCGTCGGATGGAGACGGAGGTACTAGCGGAGTACGACCGCTTCTGCGAGAAATTTGGCGATGACGCTACTCAAGCGTCTGGCAATTGGCCTAGATCAATTGAGGTGCGAAGACGCTGCCAAATGGCCTATGATGCAGAGAGACAGCGAATTCGCGAAGAGACTGACCTCTCAGAGGCTGAAACGCAAGCGCGAGAAGCCATCAGTCGCTTCCAACGCGATTCAGAGCTCGGAGTTGCTCCCCTCTTAAATAGAATTTATCATATGGGGAAACGATCCGCTGAAGCGCGATGGGCGGCGCTAGCGGAAGGATCCGCTTCTGGCGGAGAGCAACCGGCAGGGTCAGACTCGGCAATCCAAGAAGCTGAGGAAGCACTTGCGACGTTCCGACGACAGAAGGAACGACAGGCGGTCTGCCTTCAGCAGCGGCTCGATGCGGTGTTAGCTCGGAAAGCTCAGGCAGAGGGTAAAACAGTGCGTAGTCGCAAGTGCTACGTCTGTGGGTTGCCAGGTGTAGCGCGTGGACGCGAATGCCCGAATCGGGTCAACCATAGCACCTATGAGCGACCACGCCAATAATTTTTTTTATACATTTATTTTTTTATGATTCTTGTTTTATGTATCGCCTAACATGTACAATAAAGAGAGAAAAATCTATACTGGGCTTTATTTTATTTATTTATAAATATTATTTATGTTAATTATCTTTTTCATTTTGTCTTCTGGCCTAGAGAGAGAGTAGAAATGCAGAGCTGGTACGTCTTCGGCTACCCAGCGTCTGGAAGGGGGGAGTGTAACGAATCAATGTAATATTTGATTATATTACATTGCTCGTTACATTCTCTCTCTCTCTGTCTAGCCTGTGTATTAATCTTTACAGATGTTACAGGTCGACGTTCGACGATTTTCGGCGATTTTCGCGGACCTTCGTAAAGGTAAAAGTAGGGAAAGAGAGAGAGAGTTTTCGGTTCGTAAGTGCGAGAGCACTTAGACTAATCTCAACCGTCGAGAGACTAATCTCAACCGCCGAGAGATTAAAATTCAACTGTGCGATTAATTTCAACTGTCGTGAGAAACCTTGTGATTTGTTCTCTCCATATTTTGATCGCCCCGTGCTTGTGATCCTGGTGCTGTGCTGGTGATCCAGTGGAGTTATATTCGTTTGTTTGGCGACGACGCAGCCCAGGAAGCTAAAGGGTAGCGACTACGCAGACTTCGCCTGGTTGTTTAATCATCGACCGCAGCTCACGCACTATAAGTGCCAGTTTTGTAGTCTCTCTCTCTCTTTTTCTCTCTTTATTTATTTCGCGTATACATCGACCTGCGTCTCGCGCGCTGCGACGCGCCTGTATTACTTTTTCTGAATACATTTATTTTAATTATTAATTAAATATTGCATTGTTGCTTATTTAGTTGTTTACTCCTTTTTCTCGCGTTTCGCTAAGTAAAGATTACCGCCGCCTCCGCCTATACGGCTTATTATAGTCGCATTATTACTGAGCGGCCGATCGTGTAAATGAGACTATTATTATAACGGTTCTGAATTATTATTATTTTATTTATTGTTATTAAAAATAGCAAAACCGTTACTGAGTTTTATCAAGAATGAGTAAACAAATACACATTCTTTCAAGTTATGTTCACAACTTTTTTTTTGCGCACGGAAAAAATACATATATTATGTATTCTTGAAAAAACAATTTTAAAATATATATATATTATATAATTATTCCGCCGCACGCACACACACCCACATACATACATACATATATATACATGTATATGGTCTATTTCACGTCAAATGGTACGATGAAAATTTTAAATCACTCCAAAATTTGAGAACAGGCTGGAAACATCTTCCAGAACATACAAAAAAAATTTAAGTGTTAAAAATAATTTGCTTAAGAGTTATTCGACCATGAAAAGTAGAAATTTTTCAATTTTTTAGAAATTTCTATTTTTAAAGCCATTTATCTCAAAATCTGTTGATTTTTTTGAAAAAAAATTACAAACAACTTTTAATAAAAAGTGTCCTCTATCGATCGTCACGAACCAATGGTGTCTTTATTTAAGTTACAAAAATATGCCGACGTTTCGGACGTTTTTACGCCGTCCCTTTTCAAGGCTAAAAAAATTAATAATTTACAAAATATATAAATTAATACCCAATAGTGAAATATTTACATCGATGTCACAAACAAATCACAACTCACCAAATTCTAACAAAACTCAAAAAAACCACATATCACTCGTGCAAATCTCGCAAAAGCCACTCTTCATTATTCCATATACATTCTATAAAAATTCAACGCATCACGTTTAATTCTCGAATTAAAAATTAAAAACAATAATTTTCAGTAATACCATTAAAAAAATATACAATTTAAAAACCTTTTTGCTAATTTTCACCACCCGCGCTGTTGTCTCCAGAACACATTGTTTAAAAAATATATATATATATCTATATACATAGGACCTCCCCGAAGGGAGTCCTAAGTCACAATTAAACTTCATAAAGTCTCCAGACTCGTGCCCAACCTTCCATCAATACATTTTACAGCATACACATACATACACACACATATACATACATGTACATATACACAACATACATATATACATACGTATATTCGCCCCATACATCAATAAATCCAACCAACGAAAGAGGGGAACATTTTGTATTACGAGGCTAAGTCGAGTCGAGAGCTCCTGCGTATCAGGCGAACATGCGCCGCGGAGAAGTGGCACGCCCCGTCAATCTTAATACTGCCGGGATTCCCCGGATCGCTCCGAAACTTAACGCGAGTCGCCCAACCTCCTCACTACACATAGTACGCTAATACTGAGAGCCAGTTGTTCTCAAGCCAACAAACGCAATGGAGAGCATAAAAACATTTATAACAGTTAAACAATATTAATTACAATATAGCTTCACAGTATTCAACGCTTCTTTATACATATTCTTCAAAAAATTCACATCTTCTATACGGTTAAGTGTGTTATCGTGTGTATATATATTCAGCATCTCCGAAAACATTCGTTTTTTCATGTTATTCTCGATATCAATGATAGAAACCTTATTAAAATCAATCCTGTGGTTAGTATTTCTCTTATGGACCGCTAATGCAGATCTTTCATTTTCATTGCGTACATCATTCTTATGCTCTCGAATTCGTGATTTTAATTTACGTTTACTCGTGCCAATGTATTGCGCTGTACAGTCTTTACAAGGTATTTTATAGACAATATTGCACATCTCCTGTTTTTCATTTTTATCCTTGCCTAATTTTATAATATTGCTAAATTTATTGATCATGCGGTTTATTGGTAGAAAATCAAACTTTTTTATGAGTACATTGAGGCACGGTGTTAAATCCTTAATAAAAGGTAAAACAACCTTTGGTCTCAAAATTAAATTTCTTTTTATAATGTTATTATTTATTAAAATATCATTAGCATTATGTAAAAGTGACAATCGTTTTTTAATGAATTTATTTATGAAGTCAAATGGATAATTGTTATTAAGTAAAAAGTTACGTACTAGCACAATATTGTCATCATGAAAAATCGAATCCGATAATAAAACGGCCTTGTCAACCAAATTATAAACCATTGCTATTTTTTGGGAACGTGGGTGATGTGAAAAGTAATTAAGATAACGTCCAGAAGCTGTGTCTTTACGGTACCAATTTGTCTTGCAAACAGCATCATCGAATCTATGTATTTTTAAATCAAGAAACGGTAATTCTTTATTTATTTCAGTTTCCACTGTAAATTTTATAGGTTCACAATAGCTATTGAAGGCGTTCAATATCAGATCGATCCTCTCATGATTGACAATTAATATCGTGTCGTCTACATACCTTTTGTACAAAACAATATCCTTTTTGAAATCTTTTAAACAACAATTTTCTAAATCTTCTAATACCATGTCCGCAAACCACGGACTTGTGCAAAAGCCCATAGGAGCTCCCATACATTGTTTGTAAATTTTATTATTAAATTGTAAGAAAGTTGAGTCCAAAAGTTGCTCTATCCCCTCCAAGAATTCATCTTTAACAATAGGAATATTACTCTCTATAAATTTCCATTTTTTAGAAACTGCTCGTATAATTAAATCTCTCGGTAAATTTGAAAAAAGTGAGACAACGTCAAACGATACTAATCTGTAATTTCCAGGCACAATTAGTTTGTCAATGATCTTTTTTAATTCTATACTATTTTTAATATTTGATGCTGGTTTTGGGACATACTTATTAAATAATTTACTAATAGCTTTATCAAAGGCATACGTAGGGCTATTTATAGCTGAAACAATGATCCGTATAGGTAAATCTACTTTATGTATTTTTATTAGCCCATACGCTTTCGGAATGTTTGTGTTGTCTAATTTTTGTTTAACGCTGTCAAAACAATTTTCTTTTTCAAAAACTTCCTTTTCCTCCCAATCTCTTATTAAACGTTGAATTTTAATTTGTAATTGTCTTAGCGGGCATTTTTCAATAACTTTATAATATTTCCCATCATTCAAAGATGTCTCCATTTTTTCATTATATTTCTCTTTTTCTATGATAACGCTAACCGCACCTTTATCTGCTTTCGTAAACATCACGTCTTGGTTATTTTTTAAAAATTTACATGTATCATTATAATTATGTAAGATGATTCTATCCGTATATTCCATGTGTCTTTTTCTTTTAATAAATTTATTTATACTATCAATTAGTTCCGTTTTTAATTTTTCATTGCGTGAGTACATTGCTTTAATATTCTTATCGTCATATGTATTATCATTATTATCATACTGAGACTGGATGTGAAATTCAATGTCTTTAAGTATTTCAAAAGCAGTGAATTTATTAATATTAGAAGTAAAATTAAATTTTTCACCAAGACGTAATGTATCACGGACCGCAAGAGGAATCTCCTTATCTGTGGTATTAACCACCCATTTTTCTCTAATATCCACATTGTCATCCACAATCTCATTGACATTCGTATTTTTATAAAACCTTCCTTCAAAACGCGCATCTCTGTTTTTTAAATTATTGATCTTTCGGAGTTTTATGTTCGTTTGTTTCTTATGAAAAATATCCAAAATGTATGAATAGTACCTTTCAAATTTTTTTATAAGTAAATTACCTATTCTATTTTCTATAATGTTAATCATGCTTTTTATTTCTTTATCTAAATATTTAAGATGGACATTAAAATCTCTAATCTCCAAATTAAGAATCTTTTTAGTAATGAACGTTGATAGATTATTCGATTTTTTTCTAATTAATCTAGAGTGAAACGAAATATTTTTCATAAAAAACTCAAATCTTTTTATGTGATTCGGAGTGAGTTCGAGCATTCTGCATTCTAAGAGAAATTTTAAATGATTCTGTGAAGTGATCTGATTTTTTAATAATTTAGTCAATTTTATAAAAAGATTATAAGTTGAATTGTCAAAACTACGGTAAATCAGATTGAGAATATATGATAGATTGAATTTACTTTGAGAGTCTAATGCAGATATAAGAGTTTGTTTATAGTCACGCTTAGTCAAATCATCGTGTGAGTTCGTTGAACCATCGGAGGGTGTTGTTCTGCGTAGTGTCATCGACCTCGTCTGTGTATATTCAGCCATGTCTCCTACTTCTCGTATTCATGTATTATAAACAGCATATAAGTGATCCAATGCCAAAGTATATTGTTTAAATGAATCTATCGTTCGTTCAAGTAATGTTTAATAAAAAGTGTCCTCTATCGATCGTCACGAACCAATGGTGTCTTTATTTAAGTTACAAAAATATGCCGACGTTTCGGACGTTTTTACGCCGTCCCTTTTCAAGGCTAAAAAAATTAATAATTTACAAAATATATAAATTAATACCCAATAGTGAAATATTTACATCGATGTCACAAACAAATCACAACTCACCAAATTCTAACAAAACTCAAAAAAACCACATATCACTCGTGCAAATCTCGCAAAAGCCACTCTTCATTATTCCATATACATTCTATAAAAATTCAACGCATCACGTTTAATTCTCGAATTAAAAATTAAAAACAATAATTTTCAGTAATACCATTAAAAAAATATACAATTTAAAAACCTTTTTGCTAATTTTCACCACCCGCGCTGTTGTCTCCAGAACACATTGTTTAAAAAATATATATATATATCTATATACATAGGACCTCCCCGAAGGGAGTCCTAAGTCACAATTAAACTTCATAAAGTCTCCAGACTCGTGCCCAACCTTCCATCAATACATTTTACAGCATACACATACATACACACACATATACATACATGTACATATACACAACATACATATATACATACGTATATTCGCCCCATACATCAATAAATCCAACCAACGAAAGAGGGGAACATTTTGTATTACGAGGCTAAGTCGAGTCGAGAGCTCCTGCGTATCAGGCGAACATGCGCCGCGGAGAAGTGGCACGCCCCGTCAATCTTAATACTGCCGGGATTCCCCGGATCGCTCCGAAACTTAACGCGAGTCGCCCAACCTCCTCACTACACATAGTACGCTAATACTGAGAGCCAGTTGTTCTCAAGCCAACAAACGCAATGGAGAGCATAAAAACATTTATAACAGTTAAACAATATTAATTACAATATAGCTTCACAGTATTCAACGCTTCTTTATACATATTCTTCAAAAAATTCACATCTTCTATACGGTTAAGTGTGTTATCGTGTGTATATATATTCAGCATCTCCGAAAACATTCGTTTTTTCATGTTATTCTCGATATCAATGATAGAAACCTTATTAAAATCAATCCTGTGGTTAGTATTTCTCTTATGGACCGCTAATGCAGATCTTTCATTTTCATTGCGTACATCATTCTTATGCTCTCGAATTCGTGATTTTAATTTACGTTTACTCGTGCCAATGTATTGCGCTGTACAGTCTTTACAAGGTATTTTATAGACAATATTGCACATCTCCTGTTTTTCATTTTTATCCTTGCCTAATTTTATAATATTGCTAAATTTATTGATCATGCGGTTTATTGGTAGAAAATCAAACTTTTTTATGAGTACATTGAGGCACGGTGTTAAATCCTTAATAAAAGGTAAAACAACCTTTGGTCTCAAAATTAAATTTCTTTTTATAATGTTATTATTTATTAAAATATCATTAGCATTATGTAAAAGTGACAATCGTTTTTTAATGAATTTATTTATGAAGTCAAATGGATAATTGTTATTAAGTAAAAAGTTACGTACTAGCACAATATTGTCATCATGAAAAATCGAATCCGATAATAAAACGGCCTTGTCAACCAAATTATAAACCATTGCTATTTTTTGGGAACGTGGGTGATGTGAAAAGTAATTAAGATAACGTCCAGAAGCTGTGTCTTTACGGTACCAATTTGTCTTGCAAACAGCATCATCGAATCTATGTATTTTTAAATCAAGAAACGGTAATTCTTTATTTATTTCAGTTTCCACTGTAAATTTTATAGGTTCACAATAGCTATTGAAGGCGTTCAATATCAGATCGATCCTCTCATGATTGACAATTAATATCGTGTCGTCTACATACCTTTTGTACAAAACAATATCCTTTTTGAAATCTTTTAAACAACAATTTTCTAAATCTTCTAATACCATGTCCGCAAACCACGGACTTGTGCAAAAGCCCATAGGAGCTCCCATACATTGTTTGTAAATTTTATTATTAAATTGTAAGAAAGTTGAGTCCAAAAGTTGCTCTATCCCCTCCAAGAATTCATCTTTAACAATAGGAATATTACTCTCTATAAATTTCCATTTTTTAGAAACTGCTCGTATAATTAAATCTCTCGGTAAATTTGAAAAAAGTGAGACAACGTCAAACGATACTAATCTGTAATTTCCAGGCACAATTAGTTTGTCAATGATCTTTTTTAATTCTATACTATTTTTAATATTTGATGCTGGTTTTGGGACATACTTATTAAATAATTTACTAATAGCTTTATCAAAGGCATACGTAGGGCTATTTATAGCTGAAACAATGATCCGTATAGGTAAATCTACTTTATGTATTTTTATTAGCCCATACGCTTTCGGAATGTTTGTGTTGTCTAATTTTTGTTTAACGCTGTCAAAACAATTTTCTTTTTCAAAAACTTCCTTTTCCTCCCAATCTCTTATTAAACGTTGAATTTTAATTTGTAATTGTCTTAGCGGGCATTTTTCAATAACTTTATAATATTTCCCATCATTCAAAGATGTCTCCAGTGTAGTGAGGAGGTTGGGCGACTCGCGTTAAGTTTCGGAGCGATCCGGGGAATCCCGGCAGTATTAAGATTGACGGGGCGTGCCACTTCTCCGCGGCGCATGTTCGCCTGATACGCAGGAGCTCTCGACTCGACTTAGCCTCGTAATACAAAATGTTCCCCTCTTTCGTTGGTTGGATTTATTGATGTATGGGGCGAATATACGTATGTATATATGTATGTTGTGTATATGTACATGTATGTATATGTGTGTGTATGTATGTGTATGCTGTAAAATGTATTGATGGAAGGTTGGGCACGAGTCTGGAGACTTTATGAAGTTTAATTGTGACTTAGGACTCCCTTCGGGGAGGTCCTATGTATATAGATATATATATATATTTTTTAAACAATGTGTTCTGGAGACAACAGCGCGGGTGGTGAAAATTAGCAAAAAGGTTTTTAAATTGTATATTTTTTTAATGGTATTACTGAAAATTATTGTTTTTAATTTTTAATTCGAGAATTAAACGTGATGCGTTGAATTTTTATAGAATGTATATGGAATAATGAAGAGTGGCTTTTGCGAGATTTGCACGAGTGATATGTGGTTTTTTTGAGTTTTGTTAGAATTTGGTGAGTTGTGATTTGTTTGTGACATCGATGTAAATATTTCACTATTGGGTATTAATTTATATATTTTGTAAATTATTAATTTTTTTAGCCTTGAAAAGGGACGGCGTAAAAACGTCCGAAACGTCGGCATATTTTTGTAACTTAAATAAAGACACCATTGGTTCGTGACGATCGATAGAGGACACTTTTTATTAAACATTACTTGAACGAACGATAGATTCATTTAAACAATATACTTTGGCATTGGATCACTTATATGCTGTTTATAATACATGAATACGAGAAGTAGGAGACATGGCTGAATATACACAGACGAGGTCGATGACACTACGCAGAACAACACCCTCCGATGGTTCAACGAACTCACACGATGATTTGACTAAGCGTGACTATAAACAAACTCTTATATCTGCATTAGACTCTCAAAGTAAATTCAATCTATCATATATTCTCAATCTGATTTACCGTAGTTTTGACAATTCAACTTATAATCTTTTTATAAAATTGACTAAATTATTAAAAAATCAGATCACTTCACAGAATCATTTAAAATTTCTCTTAGAATGCAGAATGCTCGAACTCACTCCGAATCACATAAAAAGATTTGAGTTTTTTATGAAAAATATTTCGTTTCACTCTAGATTAATTAGAAAAAAATCGAATAATCTATCAACGTTCATTACTAAAAAGATTCTTAATTTGGAGATTAGAGATTTTAATGTCCATCTTAAATATTTAGATAAAGAAATAAAAAGCATGATTAACATTATAGAAAATAGAATAGGTAATTTACTTATAAAAAAATTTGAAAGGTACTATTCATACATTTTGGATATTTTTCATAAGAAACAAACGAACATAAAACTCCGAAAGATCAATAATTTAAAAAACAGAGATGCGCGTTTTGAAGGAAGGTTTTATAAAAATACGAATGTCAATGAGATTGTGGATGACAATGTGGATATTAGAGAAAAATGGGTGGTTAATACCACAGATAAGGAGATTCCTCTTGCGGTCCGTGATACATTACGTCTTGGTGAAAAATTTAATTTTACTTCTAATATTAATAAATTCACTGCTTTTGAAATACTTAAAGACATTGAATTTCACATCCAGTCTCAGTATGATAATAATGATAATACATATGACGATAAGAATATTAAAGCAATGTACTCACGCAATGAAAAATTAAAAACGGAACTAATTGATAGTATAAATAAATTTATTAAAAGAAAAAGACACATGGAATATACGGATAGAATCATCTTACATAATTATAATGATACATGTAAATTTTTAAAAAATAACCAAGACGTGATGTTTACGAAAGCAGATAAAGGTGCGGTTAGCGTTATCATAGAAAAAGAGAAATATAATGAAAAAATGGAGACATCTTTGAATGATGGGAAATATTATAAAGTTATTGAAAAATGCCCGCTAAGACAATTACAAATTAAAATTCAACGTTTAATAAGAGATTGGGAGGAAAAGGAAGTTTTTGAAAAAGAAAATTGTTTTGACAGCGTTAAACAAAAATTAGACAACACAAACATTCCGAAAGCGTATGGGCTAATAAAAATACATAAAGTAGATTTACCTATACGGATCATTGTTTCAGCTATAAATAGCCCTACGTATGCCTTTGATAAAGCTATTAGTAAATTATTTAATAAGTATGTCCCAAAACCAGCATCAAATATTAAAAATAGTATAGAATTAAAAAAGATCATTGACAAACTAATTGTGCCTGGAAATTACAGATTAGTATCGTTTGACGTTGTCTCACTTTTTTCAAATTTACCGAGAGATTTAATTATACGAGCAGTTTCTAAAAAATGGAAATTTATAGAGAGTAATATTCCTATTGTTAAAGATGAATTCTTGGAGGGGATAGAGCAACTTTTGGACTCAACTTTCTTACAATTTAATAATAAAATTTACAAACAATGTATGGGAGCTCCTATGGGCTTTTGCACAAGTCCGTGGTTTGCGGACATGGTATTAGAAGATTTAGAAAATTGTTGTTTAAAAGATTTCAAAAAGGATATTGTTTTGTACAAAAGGTATGTAGACGACACGATATTAATTGTCAATCATGAGAGGATCGATCTGATATTGAACGCCTTCAATAGCTATTGTGAACCTATAAAATTTACAGTGGAAACTGAAATAAATAAAGAATTACCGTTTCTTGATTTAAAAATACATAGATTCGATGATGCTGTTTGCAAGACAAATTGGTACCGTAAAGACACAGCTTCTGGACGTTATCTTAATTACTTTTCACATCACCCACGTTCCCAAAAAATAGCAATGGTTTATAATTTGGTTGACAAGGCCGTTTTATTATCGGATTCGATTTTTCATGATGACAATATTGTGCTAGTACGTAACTTTTTACTTAATAACAATTATCCATTTGACTTCATAAATAAATTCATTAAAAAACGATTGTCACTTTTACATAATGCTAATGATATTTTAATAAATAATAACATTATAAAAAGAAATTTAATTTTGAGACCAAAGGTTGTTTTACCTTTTATTAAGGATTTAACACCGTGCCTCAATGTACTCATAAAAAAGTTTGATTTTCTACCAATAAACCGCATGATCAATAAATTTAGCAATATTATAAAATTAGGCAAGGATAAAAATGAAAAACAGGAGATGTGCAATATTGTCTATAAAATACCTTGTAAAGACTGTACAGCGCAATACATTGGCACGAGTAAACGTAAATTAAAATCACGAATTCGAGAGCATAAGAATGATGTACGCAATGAAAATGAAAGATCTGCATTAGCGGTCCATAAGAGAAATACTAACCACAGGATTGATTTTAATAAGGTTTCTATCATTGATATCGAGAATAACATGAAAAAACGAATGTTTTCGGAGATGCTGAATATATATACACACGATAACACACTTAACCGTATAGAAGATGTGAATTTTTTGAAGAATATGTATAAAGAAGCGTTGAATACTGTGAAGCTATATTGTAATTAATATTGTTTAACTGTTATAAATGTTTTTATGCTCTCCATTGCGTTTGTTGGCTTGAGAACAACTGGCTCTCAGTATTAGCGTACTATGTGTAGTGAGGAGGTTGGGCGACTCGCGTTAAGTTTCGGAGCGATCCGGGGAATCCCGGCAGTATTAAGATTGACGGGGCGTGCCACTTCTCCGCGGCGCATGTTCGCCTGATACGCAGGAGCTCTCGACTCGACTTAGCCTCGTAATACAAAATGTTCCCCTCTTTCGTTGGTTGGATTTATTGATGTATGGGGCGAATATACGTATGTATATATGTATGTTGTGTATATGTACATGTATGTATATGTGTGTGTATGTATGTGTATGCTGTAAAATGTATTGATGGAAGGTTGGGCACGAGTCTGGAGACTTTATGAAGTTTAATTGTGACTTAGGACTCCCTTCGGGGAGGTCCTATGTATATAGATATATATATATATTTTTTAAACAATGTGTTCTGGAGACAACAGCGCGGGTGGTGAAAATTAGCAAAAAGGTTTTTAAATTGTATATTTTTTTAATGGTATTACTGAAAATTATTGTTTTTAATTTTTAATTCGAGAATTAAACGTGATGCGTTGAATTTTTATAGAATGTATATGGAATAATGAAGAGTGGCTTTTGCGAGATTTGCACGAGTGATATGTGGTTTTTTTTGAGTTTTGTTAGAATTTGGTGAGTTGTGATTTGTTTGTGACATCGATGTAAATATTTCACTATTGGGTATTAATTTATATATTTTGTAAATTATTAATTTTTTTAGCCTTGAAAAGGGACGGCGTAAAAACGTCCGAAACGTCGGCATATTTTTGTAACTTAAATAAAGACACCATTGGTTCGTGACGATCGATAGAGGACACTTTTTATTAAACATTACTTGAACGAACGATAGATTCATTTAAACAATATACTTTGGCATTGGATCACTTATATGCTGTTTATAATACATGAATACGAGAAGTAGGAGACATGGCTGAATATACACAGACGAGGTCGATGACACTACGCAGAACAACACCCTCCGATGGTTCAACGAACTCACACGATGATTTGACTAAGCGTGACTATAAACAAACTCTTATATCTGCATTAGACTCTCAAAGTAAATTCAATCTATCATATATTCTCAATCTGATTTACCGTAGTTTTGACAATTCAACTTATAATCTTTTTATAAAATTGACTAAATTATTAAAAAATCAGATCACTTCACAGAATCATTTAAAATTTCTCTTAGAATGCAGAATGCTCGAACTCACTCCGAATCACATAAAAAGATTTGAGTTTTTTATGAAAAATATTTCGTTTCACTCTAGATTAATTAGAAAAAAATCGAATAATCTATCAACGTTCATTACTAAAAAGATTCTTAATTTGGAGATTAGAGATTTTAATGTCCATCTTAAATATTTAGATAAAGAAATAAAAAGCATGATTAACATTATAGAAAATAGAATAGGTAATTTACTTATAAAAAAATTTGAAAGGTACTATTCATACATTTTGGATATTTTTCATAAGAAACAAACGAACATAAAACTCCGAAAGATCAATAATTTAAAAAACAGAGATGCGCGTTTTGAAGGAAGGTTTTATAAAAATACGAATGTCAATGAGATTGTGGATGACAATGTGGATATTAGAGAAAAATGGGTGGTTAATACCACAGATAAGGAGATTCCTCTTGCGGTCCGTGATACATTACGTCTTGGTGAAAAATTTAATTTTACTTCTAATATTAATAAATTCACTGCTTTTGAAATACTTAAAGACATTGAATTTCACATCCAGTCTCAGTATGATAATAATGATAATACATATGACGATAAGAATATTAAAGCAATGTACTCACGCAATGAAAAATTAAAAACGGAACTAATTGATAGTATAAATAAATTTATTAAAAGAAAAAGACACATGGAATATACGGATAGAATCATCTTACATAATTATAATGATACATGTAAATTTTTAAAAAATAACCAAGACGTGATGTTTACGAAAGCAGATAAAGGTGCGGTTAGCGTTATCATAGAAAAAGAGAAATATAATGAAAAAATGGAGACATCTTTGAATGATGGGAAATATTATAAAGTTATTGAAAAATGCCCGCTAAGACAATTACAAATTAAAATTCAACGTTTAATAAGAGATTGGGAGGAAAAGGAAGTTTTTGAAAAAGAAAATTGTTTTGACAGCGTTAAACAAAAATTAGACAACACAAACATTCCGAAAGCGTATGGGCTAATAAAAATACATAAAGTAGATTTACCTATACGGATCATTGTTTCAGCTATAAATAGCCCTACGTATGCCTTTGATAAAGCTATTAGTAAATTATTTAATAAGTATGTCCCAAAACCAGCATCAAATATTAAAAATAGTATAGAATTAAAAAAGATCATTGACAAACTAATTGTGCCTGGAAATTACAGATTAGTATCGTTTGACGTTGTCTCACTTTTTTCAAATTTACCGAGAGATTTAATTATACGAGCAGTTTCTAAAAAATGGAAATTTATAGAGAGTAATATTCCTATTGTTAAAGATGAATTCTTGGAGGGGATAGAGCAACTTTTGGACTCAACTTTCTTACAATTTAATAATAAAATTTACAAACAATGTATGGGAGCTCCTATGGGCTTTTGCACAAGTCCGTGGTTTGCGGACATGGTATTAGAAGATTTAGAAAATTGTTGTTTAAAAGATTTCAAAAAGGATATTGTTTTGTACAAAAGGTATGTAGACGACACGATATTAATTGTCAATCATGAGAGGATCGATCTGATATTGAACGCCTTCAATAGCTATTGTGAACCTATAAAATTTACAGTGGAAACTGAAATAAATAAAGAATTACCGTTTCTTGATTTAAAAATACATAGATTCGATGATGCTGTTTGCAAGACAAATTGGTACCGTAAAGACACAGCTTCTGGACGTTATCTTAATTACTTTTCACATCACCCACGTTCCCAAAAAATAGCAATGGTTTATAATTTGGTTGACAAGGCCGTTTTATTATCGGATTCGATTTTTCATGATGACAATATTGTGCTAGTACGTAACTTTTTACTTAATAACAATTATCCATTTGACTTCATAAATAAATTCATTAAAAAACGATTGTCACTTTTACATAATGCTAATGATATTTTAATAAATAATAACATTATAAAAAGAAATTTAATTTTGAGACCAAAGGTTGTTTTACCTTTTATTAAGGATTTAACACCGTGCCTCAATGTACTCATAAAAAAGTTTGATTTTCTACCAATAAACCGCATGATCAATAAATTTAGCAATATTATAAAATTAGGCAAGGATAAAAATGAAAAACAGGAGATGTGCAATATTGTCTATAAAATACCTTGTAAAGACTGTACAGCGCAATACATTGGCACGAGTAAACGTAAATTAAAATCACGAATTCGAGAGCATAAGAATGATGTACGCAATGAAAATGAAAGATCTGCATTAGCGGTCCATAAGAGAAATACTAACCACAGGATTGATTTTAATAAGGTTTCTATCATTGATATCGAGAATAACATGAAAAAACGAATGTTTTCGGAGATGCTGAATATATATACACACGATAACACACTTAACCGTATAGAAGATGTGAATTTTTTGAAGAATATGTATAAAGAAGCGTTGAATACTGTGAAGCTATATTGTAATTAATATTGTTTAACTGTTATAAATGTTTTTATGCTCTCCATTGCGTTTGTTGGCTTGAGAACAACTGGCTCTCAGTATTAGCGTACTATGTGTAGTGAGGAGGTTGGGCGACTCGCGTTAAGTTTCGGAGCGATCCGGGGAATCCCGGCAGTATTAAGATTGACGGGGCGTGCCACTTCTCCGCGGCGCATGTTCGCCTGATACGCAGGAGCTCTCGACTCGACTTAGCCTCGTAATACAAAATGTTCCCCTCTTTCGTTGGTTGGATTTATTGATGTATGGGGCGAATATACGTATGTATATATGTATGTTGTGTATATGTACATGTATGTATATGTGTGTGTATGTATGTGTATGCTGTAAAATGTATTGATGGAAGGTTGGGCACGAGTCTGGAGACTTTATGAAGTTTAATTGTGACTTAGGACTCCCTTCGGGGAGGTCCTATGTATATAGATATATATATATATTTTTTAAACAATGTGTTCTGGAGACAACAGCGCGGGTGGTGAAAATTAGCAAAAAGGTTTTTAAATTGTATATTTTTTTAATGGTATTACTGAAAATTATTGTTTTTAATTTTTAATTCGAGAATTAAACGTGATGCGTTGAATTTTTATAGAATGTATATGGAATAATGAAGAGTGGCTTTTGCGAGATTTGCACGAGTGATATGTGGTTTTTTTGAGTTTTGTTAGAATTTGGTGAGTTGTGATTTGTTTGTGACATCGATGTAAATATTTCACTATTGGGTATTAATTTATATATTTTGTAAATTATTAATTTTTTTAGCCTTGAAAAGGGACGGCGTAAAAACGTCCGAAACGTCGGCATATTTTTGTAACTTAAATAAAGACACCATTGGTTCGTGACGATCGATAGAGGACACTTTTTATTAAACATTACTTGAACGAACGATAGATTCATTTAAACAACAAACAACTTTTGTTTAAATTAATCTTTAGAACTTATCTACCCTGGTTACATTTCTTAATTTTAAAATCTCGAAGAGATAGAACACCCGGACAAAAAATTCACAAAAATTAACATGGTATGTCCCATTTAATTTTTTTAAAAAATTTGGTGTTTCTTTAAATTATCATAACTTTTTACAGAATTGAAGGCCATAAAAATGCTACAGACCATTTGAAATGTATTGCTCCAAACATTCTTTTAGACTTTTGGATAAAAAAATCAATTGTGGTGCACTTACACTTTTTTTAAGTTGAATATTGACATGTAGTTTAAGTAATATTGACCTTGAGATTAGAAATTCTAATCCAGAAGAATAAATTCTACACATAATTAGCAACGAATGTTACATATAATGTTGTATAGTAAAAGTTGATAGATTTTCGGTTAAATAGCGATGACCCCGTTGGTGCTGAATAAAACTGGAAAAAGTTCACTTTTTGAGGTTAGAATAACTTTTGAGCTAATAAATACCAGTACCTGAAAATTTTTTTTCTGCCCTCCGGCCGGAAAGCGGCAACTTCCCGGCCGCTGCGCGAATTGAAGTCGCCGTTTTCCGGCAACGTCGAGCAGAAAAATAGTATACACACCTTGGCCAGTAAAAAAGAAAGCCTCAGATCACATGATCGTCCACCTCGGCTTCGCCTCGGCCGACAATTACATGTAATCTGAGACATTTCTTATTTTACTGGCCATGGTATGTAATATACTATTCTGTATTCTGAAAAACATTTGCAATGTGTACCCAAAATTTGGTGCATTTTAAAATTTTGATCGGACCTTTTCACGTGGAATACCCCATATGTATGGTAATGAACAATTAACTTACCAAAAATAGTAAAGTGCATATACTTAATTGTAGTATTTAGTAAAAACCTATTAAAATTTTAGATTATTTTAAACGGATCTAAATAGAACTTTACCTCCTAAAATTAATTTATTTAAGTCATCGCCAAGATTTCTATATGTCATTAATATTTTGTACTTTAAGAGTAATAAAACTTTCTTCTTAATTAAATTAATTTTTGTATTAGTTTTAAAGAATTATTTATAACATTTTAGCGGTATATAAATAAAAACCTGTTTCTTCCATTTTTCCCGTAATTCGTAATTTGCACCCTCTTTCAAAATTTGCGTTTTAATCCATAATTATATCCAATTTATTTTTCCCTTTAGTTACAGAGCCCATATATTTATTTTAATTATTATAAACAAAGGCATTCCTTAAATAACCTTTTGTTTCTAATAAATACATACTTGTTTATTTAAAATATTGTTTTATATAAATATACGTAATCTACTCACTTATATATCCATACAATTTTTAAATTTTGATTTGAATAATATTTAAATTAAATACTACTAAAATAATAATTTTCGAAAAACTTTTGAAATGTAATTCGTATTTTATATTGCCTCTGTTAAAATTTGAATTTTCTTTTGCCATTACTGTTTATAATAGAATTATCTTAAAAATGCAATAGTTAATGTATTTAATTTTTTATTTATTATACATTTCACATATAGATATTTGGAAAAGTGTATGTTATACTTGATTAATATTTATTTTATCTTCGTAAAATTGTGCATATTTTTAAAAACATTACATTAAGTTTTAGGTCCGTTTTTATTTTATGAGTTTTATCAGGAATAAGTAAACTAATACACATTCTTTCAAGTTATATTCACAACTTTTTTTTGCGCACGGAAAAAATACAAATATTATCTATTCTTGAAAAAACAAATAACACGTACACACACACTTATATATATGACATATATATATAACATATACATGACATATATATATATATATATATATATATAAAACATATATATATATGTTGAATTCTGAATTCTTAGACACGGCGCACTATGGGAAAAAGGTAAGAATTTTGTCCTAAAATCGTAGAACTCTTGTTGTGATAGGTGCAGAATAATGAAATTTGAGGGTAAGATAGTTGATGAAATATGCTATCTGGGAAAATTAAAGTTATGAGTTCAAGGTCATTTTATGACCTTCAAAAATGAGATCAAACATGTTAGTTTTATGAAAAACTTAGTTTCTTCTTATTAAAATGAGTAAAAATGTTAAATTATAATATATTATATAGATATTTTGAAATATTTTTGTCTGCTGATTAGAACTGCTGAACTAAAAAAATCGAATCACTTTTTTTTTTTTTTTTTTTTTTTTTTTTTTTTTTTTTTTTTTTTTTGCACATATATTAATGCAGCATTTTACTTATTTTTCAGTGAAATTACTTCAGACGATGATATGAGTTGTAGTGACGATTCATCCAGTGAGTTAGATTAAAATTATATTCAAAATATTATTTGCAAATATACAAATATACAAATGTTGTTTATATTTACTTTATGTTTACTTATGTCTACCAAAGAATTTACATAAAATGTATTTTTATGAGATAAATTTACTACAATTATTTAACAATCTCGTATAAAAACTAATCTAAAACACACGCATACTCCCACACATAGTCCCACCCACACACACACACACACACACATATATATATAGTATATACATACTATATATATAGTATGTGTGTGTGTGTGTATATATATATATATATATATACACACACTCATGAACCCGTTCAGTTCTAAGTTTTCTAAGGAACTTTCAAGAATTAACCTACTGCGTTTTTGTTGTGTGTGTGTGTATATATATATATATATATATACACACACTCATGAACCCGTTCAGTTCTAAGTTTTCTAAGGAACTTTCAAGAATTAACCTACTGCGTTTTTTAAGAGCAAAAAGTGATTCGATTTTTTTAGTTCAGCAGTTCTAATCAGCAGACAAAAATATTTCAAAATATCTATATAATATATTATAATTTAACATTTTACTCATTTAATAAGAAGAAACTAAATTTTTCATAAAACTAACATGTTTGATCTCATTTTTGAAGGTCATAAAATGACCTTGAACTCATAACTTTAATTTTCCCAGATAGCATATTTCATCAACTATCTTACCCTCAAATTTCATTATTCTGCACCTATCACAACAAGAGTTCGACGATTTTAGGACAAAATTCTTACCTTTTTCCCATAGTGCGGCGGCGGCGGCGGCGGCGAAATATTTATATATTATAGAGAGATATATATATAGTTTATAGATATATATATATATATATATAGTTTATATATATATTGTGACGTACACATTTCTTCCATTACAGACCTGAAATTTAGAAGTGTTGTAAACCTAAAGAGACGCACCTTGCTCTCTTTAGGGCACCTTAATATGTCAGTTTTTTTTTATTATTAATGTTGGTTGTGTTGTGTGTGATACGAAACAAAATACTAAAATGCGCGCCTTGCCATCTTAGTAGCAGTTCGTAATATATTTGTGTGTGGGTAAGTGTACGGTTTCGACTCTTATCCTAACAATGAAAGAAAAGAAATAAAGTTTTAGAAGATAGAATTTATTCTAATGTATAGTGTATTATACCAAGGAGGTGGACCACGCTCAATGCTGGTATCACCACGAGGCTTAATATAATAATGTTTTTCAACATTTACAAAAATGAAACTCCATACTATCAAGGAAGTGGACCACGCACAATGCTGGTATCACTACGAGAGTAGTATAGAGCTTAATAAGAGTCTAACTCTCCTTCCAATCTTCCATCCTTATATTACCTTACATACTATTCTTAATTGCCAGTCGTTATTTTATACTAAAATACATCTATCGGTTGTACCTACAAACAAAAATTCTTTTATTACAATAATAAATAATAATGTTTAAATGATTATTATTTATTATTTACAAATTTCGCAACTTTTACAAAAATGCTTTAAATCTATTAATAATTTGTTTAAATTTTCGTTTTGTACAAAAAATAAAAATAAAATTAAATTATTTATAATTTTTATTAATTTTAATAATTTTATAAGTAAATAATTTTATTTTATTCAAATAAAAAAATTTTCCCTTTGCCAAGATTTGAACTCGGTTGTTCAGTATGACAAGCCTTTACGTTAACCGTTACGCTGTCACTTATTTGCTTCTTTTATATATATCTCTCTATAATATATAAATATTTCGCCGCCGCCGCCGCCGCCGCCGCCGTGTCTAAGATTTCAGAATTCAACATATATATATATATGTTTTATATATATGTCATATATATATGTTATATATATATATGTTTTATATATATATGTCATATATATGTTATATATATATGTTATATATATATGTTATATATATATGTTATATATATGTCATATATATATGTTATATATGTGTGTGTGTGTGTGTGTGTGTGTGTGTGTGTGTGTGTGTGTGTGTGTGTGTGAGTGTGCGCGTGCGTGTGCGTGTGCGTGTGCGTGTGCGTGTGCGTGTGTGTGTGTACGTGTTATTTGTTTTTTCAAGAATAGAAAATATATTTTTTTTTTCCGTGCGCAAAAAAAAGTTGTGAATATAACTTGAAAGAATGTGTATTAGTTTACTTATTCCTGATAGAACTCATAAAATAAAAACGGACCTAAAGTTTAATGTAATGTTTTTAAAAATATGCACAATTTTACGAAGATAAAATAAATATTAATCAAGTATAACATACACTTTTTCAAATATCTATATGTGAAATATACAATAAATTAAAAATTAATACATTAATTATTGCATTTTTAAGATAATTCTATTATAAACAGTAATGGCAATAGAAAATTCAAATTTTAACAGAGGCAATATAAAATACGAATTACATTCAAAACTTTTTCGAAAATTATTATTTTAGTAGTATTTAATTTAAATATTATTCAAATCAAAATTTAAAAATTGTATGGATATATAAGTAAGTAGATTACGTATATTTATATAAAACAATATTTTATATAAACAAGTATGTATTTATTAGAAACAAAAGGTTATTTAAGGAATGCCTTTGTTTATAATAATTAAAATAAATATATGGGCTCTGTAACTAAAGGGAAAAATAAATTGGATATAATTATGGATTAAAACGCAAATTTTGAAAGAGGGTGCAAATTACGAATTAAGGGAGAAATGGAAGAAACAGGTTTTTATTTATATACCGCTAAAATGTTATAAATAATTCTTTAAAGCTAATACAAAAATCAATTTAATTAAGAAGAAAGTTTTATTACTCTTAAAGTACAAAATATTAATGACATATAGAACTCTTGGCGATGACCCTTCGTCATTAAATAAATTAATTTTAGGAGGTAAAGTTCTATTTAGATCGGTTTAAAATAATCTAAAATTTTAATAGGTTTTTACTAAATACTACAATTAAATATATGCACTTTACTATTTTTGGTAAGTTAATTTTTCATTAACATTTATAATTATTAAAATATAAATTTAAGCTTTATAAGAATTCATATAGTTTAAAATTTACAGTTAACATTTAATATGTCTTTATTTTTTTTTATTATTTTTATTCTGATTTCATTACACTAAATTTTGGTAAACTTTTATTTATAAATTATAATAACTATAGCAATACCTCCAAGGTGTTGTGTGAATCTGTTTAATTTTTAAGGTGTCCATGGTAGTGAAAAAATAATACAATTTAAAACATTATTTTAAATAAATTAATTATGAAAAACCTTTTTCGAAATTAAAAATAGGGGGTTGGCGCGCGAAGCGCGCAGGGGGGCGAAGCCCCCCTAGTATATATATATATTGGGTAGTCACAATATATAGTTTATATTTTTATATTATAGACGATATTTTCTTCAATCGTTAAATCCTTAGTCATTTTAAGTTACATCAATTTACGAAGCTAAGACTATATCTCGTGAGGAAGTTGGGAATAGGAATTCATTGGCTTCACCATAATTAACAGAAAATACCCGAAATTAGATTAAGTAAATTACTATCTATTTAATAACATAATTAATTAATTAAATTAAAACCAATGTAAACCGACGGAAGATTGTAGACCGGCAATTCCGTAAATAGCAAAAATACGCTTCGACGCTGCATTTAACTAAATACGAAGGAGAACGTGGTGCCTGATATTTTACAAACGAGTAAATGGCGTCAATTGTCCACCGTTCCGCCAATGTTAATAAATCTGCCGCACGCACCTGGTCACATTGCCGATCGGCATGCGTGGTCATGGAAATGCAGTAGATGATAATTAGTCGAATAATAAAATCAATGAAACGGCAAGATACTAATAGCAACTGAATTCAATTACAGGAATTGTCACCATGATTGATCGGTTCTTCATGCTTATATTCAAGGATCTCAACGTGTATCTCGCTCGATAACTGGATAATACAAGGACGACATCGCGGGATCGTAGTTAGTTTTACTCAGGCACCGACGTTTTCCCCACCACGATCCCTCGATGGATGAAAATCGTTGATTGGATCTTCCTCGACATGCACCGAAAAATCACGACGTTGCAACTACACGCACTACATGCGCGAAAATTTAAAACATGTATTAGGCGAGTGCAAGTATTCATTGCAGACACCTCCTAATACTCAACACGTAGCCTCCACCTCTGCGGTCTCGATACGCAAAGAATATCCCGTTCACTCGTACTTTCTACTCGTGGAGGTACATCTTAAATTTTAAGCGCAGCATGGGTTGCAACGCTGCACACAGTTCGCATGCGCGAACGGCTCAATCATACCACTATTCACCGATATTTTATATCTCCAAAAAAATGCGCGAAAATAGGAAACCTAAATTATACATTAAATTATGAATAATTATTTATAATCATTACAAACTAAAATTAACAACTAATGTCTTCAATAGAACTAATAGTATATCTCATATATCTCGCAGCACAATCAATCGTGACTAATAATTTAATCGTAATACGGTTATTGTTTAGTATCATAATTATACCATCATTCATGCTTAGTTATTCGGATCTCACGATATAACAAAAAAATAATAATAATGTTTTAATACATTTAACCGTCGCGATTCAATTAATTTCATTATTTACACGATCTATAATAAACGTCACGAGTGCTAAATACAAGGTATTATGTATCCATCTCTGTCTCTCATTATTAGGTTAGCGACAAAGACAGAGCATAATTTCCCCAGATGATAACTTGCATCAACCTTGGTTAAACACCTGGAGAGGTCGCGCATATGAACCAATTCCCTATACTCGGATAGCGTTGCCTGCGTGCGTGACGAGCCGCGCATCGCAGACGACAATATGGCCGACATCATCGTCGCGACTACACGTGCAGTCTACCTCGTGGATAGCCTTCGACGTACTGACACCAGTGAGGCTGTTTCACTAAAACCAATTCGGTGGATCAAGGAGAGGGAAGACAAAAACGATGCACTTACACACTTTTATTAAAGTTTAATTATATGCTTTATTTCATGAGAAAAAATTCAATTATAATCAAACACTAATAACATATAGAAAAAAGGAGGCACTTCCGGTTTCGCGTCCAGCTCTGTACTGACTCGTTCTGCGCGCATCATCTCCTTTTATGGTAGTGAAGAGATGAGAGAGGGAGAGGCAGGGCTTGAAGAACATACACCTAATAGCAAACTGTCGAACATACCGCCCGCCTTCGCTTCTCAAACGAAAAGAGTATGCAAGAGAAATTGAACATGATGCGGTTTGAGAAGCTGTTTTCAAAAGTCTGCATAATTTGGTGATTGGTCGTACATAAGAATTCACTGATGTCTTAACCGTGGCTGCTCGAACCAGTCCATCCTGACCCGGATGCACGTCGTCGATGCGATCCAATGGCCATTTACCTTGACACACAAGTGAGGGATCAATTATCAGCACAATGTCATCAACTTTCAAATTGTCCCTCACATTCGTCCACTTATATCGTTGTTGAAGGGTGTGCAGGTAGTCTTTGGCCCAGCGACACCAAAAATTGTCGCGTATGGCTTTCACCAGACGCCAGTGCGTCAAATGGTCGAGAATGGGAGCTGGATTAGCCTGTTAAAAGGTGCCAAGAGGTTAAGATCTCGAGGTCATCAGGTTCTCCAGTGGGAGGGACCAGAGGTGGGAATTCATGCAAAATTCGATCTGTGTTAGAAGCGTACTCAACTCTTCGAATGTTAAAATTTGAGGCCCGAGCACGCATTTTAGATGTGATTTTGCGGATTTCACTGCGGCCTCCCAGAGTCCTCCGAAATCCTCCGGTATGAATTCCCACTTGACACCAAGGTTCGCAAGAGATCCGACCACGACGCCCCACTCAATCTCAGCCCCGCGTAATCAAGACCTGAGTTTAATGTCAGCACCGCGAAATGTGGTGGCGTTATCACTCCACATTTCGCAGGGTACTCCACGCCGACTGCGGAAACGATGGAACGCCTGTAGGAACGTGTTAGTGGTAAGATCCCCGGCGGCTTCCAGATGCACTGCCTTTGTGCTAAAACACACAAAGATCGCAATGTATCCTTTTTTGGATCGAACTCCGCGACCAGGAAAACTTTTTATCTGAACTGGCCCAGCATAGTCAACACCAACCCTTGAAAAAGGGGTTGACGCTTGAACTCGCGATGTCGGAAGGACTCCCATCAGCTGAGCGAAAGCTCGTGCCCGAGTTTGGACACACTTAACGCATCGACGGATGTGGTCGCGAACTCTTTGGCGTCCTCTCAAAATCCAGACCCGTTTTATCACCAGTGAACAAGTAAGGGTCACACCACCATGGAGAGCGGTTTGATGAGCGCAGTAAATCACCAGCTGTGCGAGATGAGAGTCTTTTGTTAGGAGGGCCGGATGTTGTTCATTAAAATGAAGCCTGCTGGATTGTAGTCTGCCACCAACTCGCAGGGTTCCCTCTGCATCAATGAAAGGACTCAAATGTGCTAGGCGACATTTGTTAAGAGTTCTACCTCTTCTGAGCAGCTGCAACTCGTCGGTAATAGAGTGCTTCTGTGAGATTTGAAGACACCGAGTAAATGACCTTTGAAGCTCAGATGGTGTAAGAAGGCCACGCAGGGACGACTCATGATTATCAGTGAATCGTTTACGAAGACGTAAAATCCAAGCGATGGTGCGAGTCATTTGGGTTAAGGACGAAAATCGATGTAGGATATCGTCTTGCTGTTGAATGAAATAGCTTCGGACACTATGTCTCTCTTCTGTGACTTGGGTTTTAGGGCTACCAACTGGATGCGCCTCCGGCCATCTGTCAGATGACTCAGTCAGCCAATTAGGACCGTGCCACCAGATGTTGCTCTGGTTTAGTTCTTGAATGTTTGATCCTCGTGAGGCCAGGTCAGCTGGGTTTTGTTCGGAGGGAACGTAATTCCAATTGAGTCCCGTAATACTAGATTGGACCTCTGCGACCCTATTGGCCACGAATACCGTCCATCTAGATGGATCAGAGGCTAGCCAAGATAACGCGACCCGCGAGTCCGACCAGGCATAGAGTGATTTTACTTCATGTTGAAGACCGATCACAAGTTTTTTCAAAGCACGGACCAGCAGAACACAGGCACAAAGCTCCAGTCTTGGAATCGTAACAGTCTTGACCCGAGCGACTTGCATTTTCGCTGTTAAGAGTCTGGTCGTGACGGACCCGGACGAAGTGAAAGTTCTAGCATAAACGAGCGCAGCATACGCCAACTGACTGGCGTCAGCGAATCCGTGAATCTCCACGGTGTGGCAAGGACTTGTACCCAGCCATCGTGGTATTCGTACTTACAAAAGTTGATACTCCCTCCAAAATACGGTCCAGGTGTGGGAGAGATCAGTCGGTAGTAAATCATCCCATTCTAGTCCTCTTTTCCACAAGAGTTGAAGAAGTATTTTAGCTCTGATCGTAAATGGACACATCCAGCCTATTGGATCAAAAATTCTGGCAATAATCGAAAGAACTCCACGCTTGGTAATTGGCGGATCTATTAGTGCATTAGACATAGTGAATCTTAATTTATCCTATGCTGGGTCCCAGGAAATTCCGAGTGTACAAACTGGCCCATTATCCACAAAATCCTTCCAGACCAGTCTCAGACGTTCATTCTCAGGAATTTCCTCTAACAGTGCAGGGTCATTAGACACCCATTTTCTTAATGGGAAGCCTCCTGCTGACATCAGAAAATGAATTAGTTGATTCCTGAGGATGATAGCTGATTGCAAATCATCTGTGCCGGTAACGATGTCATCTACATAAGTATCTGACATCAAGGCGTTCTTAGCCAATGGATATTTAGAACCTTCGTCAAATGCCAGTTGTTGTAGTGTGCATATGGCTAAATAAGGTGTACATGAGACACCGAATGTGATGGTCAGAAGACGATAATGGTCGATGATGCCGTTCTCCCTCCTCCACAAAATCCTCTAGAGATCCACGTCTCGATTATCCATTTGGATTTGTATGTACATTTGCTTGATTTCGCAACAAAATGCAACACGATGAAATATCCAACACATCAAAATGGTTGGCACATCCTTTTGGAGGGCTAGCCCAGTAAACAGAACGTCGTTTAGGGAGAGCCCGGAAGAAGAGCGGCTTGAGGCATTAAAACCACTCGTAGTTTTTTGCGACCGTCACGGGTTTGCCATATTCCTTGATGTGGCAAATTGAATGTCGGTTCATTCGGTAAGCTAGTCTTAGGTGAGTCAATTTTCCTCATATGACCAGACTCTTCACAATCAACAAGAAAAGCCTTGTACTCGTAGATGAGGCTCCTTTAATTCGAGACATTGGTTACGGGTAATTTGTCTGATAGCAGTCTGTAAATTGTTTCCTAGTCGGGGTATCAAATCTGTTTTAATTGGAAGGCGCACTGTGTATCTTCCAGTAGAATCTCGTCGGCATCCTTCGAGAAATAGTTCTTCGCATCTCTTATCATCAGGAGAGAGTTACTGTCCGTTCCCAACCTCTTCAAGTTCCCAGAATCTCCGTAGTGATTCGTTACACTCATCGTTGAACGGTGTCACCTATGTCAGAGATTAGTATATAGAGATTGACGATCCAATGTTATGAATCCGAGACAGAACCGACAGCGACGCTCCGGCTCGGTTGACGATACAACTATTCGCACAATTTGAAAATTTAATGCAGGGGGTAGAATAGGAAAGTGCGAATAAGGGAGTGAGAACAAAACAAGCAAGCCACATCTTTTCGTCGGCGCAGATTTTTAATACGATATAGATGTTTTACTGATTTTTTTCTATATCCGAAAAATAATTTACTAAATATTAATTTTGAAAGAATACTATAAAAATTATAACAAACGTATGAACTATGACTAAACTCTCCCGGGGGCACAATTTAAATATAAGTTCTAATTTAAGAGTATCAATATGTTATTGTAGCCGTGAGCGTTAGGGCGCACGTTTATGACCTGTATTAATGATAGGGACGTGGGTTCAAATCTTGGTATTAGTGCTTTTTTTATTAATGAAGTTAATTGAATAATCATCACTTTTATAATTTTTATGTTTATAAAATATATTTTTAACTGAAAATTTTATTTTATTAATTTGTGTCAATTTTATTATTATATTATAATTGTAATAAATATATTATATTATTTATTGTTATGAACTATGAAATTATTAAATAATTGAAACATTTCTCATAATATAAGAAAAATAATAATCAATAAATCCGCGCGGGGTTTCCTGTTCCCGTATGCGGCGCGTCCCCCGGGTGGCGGATGGGGGAAAGCTCGTCACGCTTGCGTGAAGGGTAGAGGTGAAACAAAATAGCCTCCGTGGACCAAACAGTTGAAGAAGGATGGATGATGAGCAAGCGAATGGAATACCTACTACCCCAAACGGGCAGCTCCAAACTAGGAGTCAATCCCGCCGTCGGTTCCGATCGGGTTAAAGCCCCGGTGGCCGGCGCTGGCCTCACGGATTTTGGGGGAGGCCACCAAGCGCTTCGTTCTACGAACACGTCAGAGGTGGGGCCCTCGAAAGAAAACCCCCAACAGCAGCCGTCGTTACAGATGTTGAGTGTTGCATCCGCAAACATGTTACGAAGCGGCAGCGTTACCAGCCTTGGTAGTGCCATCAGTGGCATCTCTGCCTATAGTAAGGAATCTCAAGAGGAGATCGAAATATTCCGTAAGGAATACGAGAAGGTAGAGAAGGCGCAGGAGGACATCGACTCCACTTACGACCATCTAAAGAGCGAACGCCAGGCTATGTTGGCTGCTTGTGCAAAGCAGCCTAACATCTCCATGGTCGTCAAGACAGGGCTGAAGACCGTAGACACTCTTGTACAATAGTTCTACGGGAAAACCAAAAAGATGTTTTCGGCAGTCGACGATTACAAGTGCCAAGTCGAGGATTATCGAGTTGGTCACGAGAATCGTCGGCGGCCTAAGAGGAGAGGCATAATAGCTAAAGCCGTCTTTACGGCTACAGCTAGAATGCAGGCTCAATAGAGAAGTAGAGAGGGCCCCCAAAGCCCCGCCCAGGTCTCTAAGAGCCGGAAGAAGAAGAAGCCTCGAAAGGAGTAACCACCACGTGGCATGGACAAGGAGCAATCCAAGTCTGCGTTAATGGCGGGAAAAAAGCCGAGTCGGGACAGGCGCCTCTTGATAATAGAAAGCGCCAGATGACGCCGGTATCCACCCTGGTGGTCACTGTCACGAGGGACCGTACGTTTGCTGAAGTCTTGAGGAAGCTCCGAAAGGAAGTCAACCCGGACGACATAGACGCCCAGGTTCTGAGCGTACGGCCGACAGGGCGGGGAGATGTGCTGGTCCGGCTGAGCAAGAAGACGGACGGAACAGCATTCGCGGAGAAAGTCCGCACGGCTACTAAAGGTATGGGAGAAGTTAGGATCCGAGATCGAAGGGTGACCTTGGAGATCAGAGATCTGGACGCTCTCACGAACGTCCAAGTGGTGGCGGTCCTAGATAAAGTTCTCGAGTCTCCGCCTGAGAGCCGAGAGGTGAAGCTTTTGGGTCCCAATCGCAATCAACAAAAGACAGCCATCGTGAAGCTAGATAACGAGACCGCTGACAAGCTAAAGTCGATGCGACATCTTTGCGTCGGCTTTGTAAGCTGTCGCGTTCGGGATCGAGTTTTGGTCGAGAGGTGCTATCGGTGCCTAGACTTCGGCCACACGAAACGGAATTGTAAGGGAGTGGACAGGTCCTCGTCATGCTACAAGTGCGGCGAGCCTAGACACAACCTTAAGAATTGTAAAAGTGCTCCCCAATGTTTCATTTGTCCTTCAAAGGGTGCACAGAGAGTATCTCACATGGCGGGGTCCGGAGCCAGTGCCATCTTTCGGCGCGCGCTCGAATCCGCAAGGAAGGCCGTTTCACGATAAGTGGCAGTCTCAACGTGGGAGGATAGAATAAGGATAGAATGACGCATGTCACAGACACGCCTCCCAGCTTGAAGTAATGCGAAAAACAGTTCCGGGCTGGGCAGGTGAAAGCGTTGGGTTGGAGTTTTAGCCGGTAAGAATCCGGCACTGGCGACGAGTGCGGACCCTCGTCGTCGTCTTATGTAAGATTTCTCCAGTTTCCCACGAAAAAAAAAAAATCAATAAACAGTTAAGTTATTACATTTAATCAATAATATCTGAAATTCTTTAATAAAATAAGTGCAAATTGGAAACAAATAAATAATTTATTTATATATTGTTTCCTCATAAAGCTTTGTAACAGTAAAATTTTTCGATTCTCTAAAAATCAAATGATTTTATACAAAATATCTGTATGAATGTGTGTGCTTACAGCTTACATGTGCAGTTTACTTTATATTTTCCGAATTCCGGAAAAGAGTCCATCCTTTAAATAGCATAAACTGTAAAAATTTAAAATAATTAATTTTTTATAATTTGTGTATTTTACAAAATTAGAAATAAAAATATTACTGACCGAGGGACTGTTAATTTGTTTATAAGTAACATTTGTAACGTGGTATTTCGTCCTAATACCAGTTA
Organism: Theocolax elegans; assembly: GCA_026168455.1. Taxonomy (NCBI): domain Eukaryota; kingdom Metazoa; phylum Arthropoda; class Insecta; order Hymenoptera; family Cerocephalidae; genus Theocolax; species Theocolax elegans. Next base: position 18,952,428 of record CM047426.1, on the reverse strand, counting down.
CATGTTATTTATTAATTTAAACAGGGACGACGGCCCCGAAGAACGCGTCTTTGTCGTCGCCGTGGGTTAATAGTTAACCCGTCGGGACACGGTAGCGGAGATAGGACGATCTCCTACGTACCGACACACGTGGCGGGAAACCCGGGAATCGGAAGGTTGTTTGCGGGTTAATTTATAATTAAAATAATTACGCAACCGTTATATTAGAATAAAACAAATAATTATTTATTTAATAAATTACACGGAGGTGCCCGACAATACCTAACGGGGCGTTCTCCCGGTCGCGTGGTATATACGCGGCAAGCAGGGGCTGCCCCCGTGCTCGCCCCGCGCAATACCCAAACGATTTCGGTAGCACCGGTATGCTACCGAACAAACATACGTGCACACGCACACAACACACTCTAATAGAATACCGATCAATGTCGGGTACTTACCGGGCTGGGTTGTCCATAGGCCCTGGTGTCCGTCGACGCCCCGACGTCTGCTGGCCGGTGGAGTCGGCCCGGTTTCCCGTCGTCCTCGAAGGTGATCTGCAGGTGCGGCCTGATGCCGCGGCGATTCGCCTACCTCGGGGAACACTCAACCCGAGGTATCTGGTCCTTCGCACTGCACTTACACGAACTCACAAGCAATCGCGTACGGCTTCCCGGAGCACGGACGAACCGGTCCGGTACTTCCCGTGGCGCGCGAAACTAACGTGACGATGTGTAAAGGATAATGCTGTCGCGGTCAAGACCGGCAGCGTACTGAGCTTTTCGGGAATTGTCGCATTCCCGAAAAGTATCTAACACACACACACAATAACAATCGTATATACGGATGCTCGCACACATCCTCGGTCGTCGACATAAACACGCGTGTTTCGTGGCCTTGAAGAGGCAACGCACGAAACAATAACAACGTGCGAGATTTTAAGATATAATATTTAATACATACTACGAAATAATATAATACATTAAGTATTATTTATTTCATTGCAACGACGTCTCGTCGCACAATAGAATATAATTTTAGCAAAGTTAAACTTTATTGCATTCAAATTATACAATTATAATTTTGCAAAATTTGTTAATTATCTCAACTATATATAAAATAACAATTTATTAGACTTATATGACAGATTTCCACACTACCTTTAGGTACTGTCGGGAGCGCGTTAGGTTTTTTTTATTATAATAATATATATAATTATATTTATCTTCGTTTGCAGTTTATAAAAAATTTTAAATAAACTGTACTTACATAAATTGTTTTAATATACTGCTGTAAGATAAATTCATTTGTGTAAAATTAATTTCTGCACAACTAATAAAAAAGTAATTTCTCTCTTTTTTATGCTCTTTAAATAAAATAATACTTGCACCACCGATGATTAAGTATTTCAGTTGAGTTATTTTTGACTTACTAATATCCTCTTACATATCGTTGATAGTAGGTTATCGTGTAAAATAATATGGTCAAATCGAGCATGCCAATGTTTTAAATCTAAACTAAAATGTATTTCCGATTTCGAATTATATATTCTATGAATATGTGTATGATCTTTTTTTACCATCATATTGTTATCAAGTATTAGTGCTTCATATCACTGCAAAAGCAAATAAAAATCTTATTTAGTAACCAAACTTAAAATATTTTATAAGCCTTTTATATAAACATGCATATGCAATACGCTATTTATATTTATATTTGCAGAAGAAACAAATCTGTTGGTGGATCGCGAAAGGCGAAATAGGCGGAGGTCGGATTGGTTCGAGGCTATGTTTGCCCAGAATCCGGCAATATCTGATCCGGATTCTGATCCAGCTGTTGTAGAAGTTTTACAACAGACTCTTGCACTGGACGTTCCAGATGTAGAAGGGCAAGAGACAGATGCACATACTGAGGTAGATCAGCATGCAGAGGATCAACAATCCGAGAATCTAAACAATCCAAGAAGCTAATAAAGAAGAGTGGATCGCGCTAGTGTCTACAGAGATACCAGCAACATTTGCTGCGATGTTGACAGAGCAGTTGAAGTAACAGGCCATCATGTCAGCACGGAAGAAAGATTTGGAGGCTCAAGTGTGCGCTTTGAAAATGGACTTCTACGCCCGCGATAGTACACAGAGAACGACCGCCAACAGAAATCGAGAGCCGAACCAACATGTCCGATTCCAGGATACGTATACGTGTCATACACTGGACGATACGGACGAAAGACCACGCCAAGTGCAGGCAGAGTGGGTAGTGCTAAGCTTGCGGATGGTAGCACACACCAGTTGTTTGGACACGTTATGCTACCTTTTACCATTGGTAAAGACACGCGAGAAATACGGGTTGCAATTATGCCAAATTTAGAAGCGGAATGCTATTTAGGAGTGAATTTCATTCGAGCATTCCGAGCAGTTCTAGACCCAGATTCCGACTGTTTATACTTCAAAGGGTCATCACAATTCCTACAGTTGGAAGTAGCAAGTATTGAGAGTGGTCATGCTTCGTTGTCATCAGCGGGTGTGGCTGACGCGACAGAAGATGAGCGCCAACAACTGCATGAACTTCTGGATCAAGTGCTGTTCAGTACTTTGCCAAAGATCGGCCGATCATATGATGTGGAGCATGTTATCGACGTCGGTTCAGCGCGGCCGATCAAACAAAGGTATTATCCCGTCTCGGATAAGATTCGAGAGGAGATGCATCGACAAGTTCGAGAGATGCTCGAGACAGGTGTTATAGAACCATCTAGTAGCGGTTGGTCCAGTCCAGTGGTGATGACAAAGAAGGGCGAAAATGCAAGACGTTTTTGCATTGATTTCAGGAAGGTCAACGCCTTGACCAAACCGGATGCGTATCCTTTGCCGTTTATGCAAGATATTTTACGTAAACTTAAGAGAGCCCGATATATATCTACGGTAGATATGAACTGCGCATATCACCAAATACCTCTGCAAATGGAATCGCGCCCGATTACAGCATTTACGGTACCTAGAATGGGTTTGTTCCAGTTTACACGTATGCCCTTTGGATTGGAAAATGCTGGTGCAACGTTGCAACGCATGATAGACCAGGTGATTGGAACTACTCTCGAACCGAATGCTTACTTTTATCTCGACGATATCACTGTCGTGACGGAGACCTTCGAAGAGCACAAACTGTTGCTAAAGGAGGTGTTGACTCGTTTGACTGAAGCCAGTTTATCGGTAAACCGAGAAAAATGTGTTTTCTGGCAACCCGAAGTAAGATACTTGGGTGTACGAGTCAATCGCGACGGGATAAGACCTGATCCAACTAAAACGGAGCCGATTCAGGAATATCCGGCTCCCCGAAATCTAAAGCAGCTGAGACGATTCCTCGGGATGGCATATTGGTACAGACGCTATATACCCGACTATGCTAGGATAGCAGAGCCGCTAACTCGTCTTACAAAGAAAGACCAAAAGTACGAATTGCTACAAGAGCAAGAAAGTGCATTTCAGCGACTCAAAGCGCTGTTGATGACTGCACCCGTTCTACAGACTCCTGACGACAATGGCGATCATACCATTCAAACAGATGCTAGTGACACCGGTATCGGTGCAGTGCTAACACATATCGTTGATGGAGTAGAGAGAGTCATGGAGTTTGCCAGTAGAGTACTCTCGCCAGCAGAACGCAACTATAGCGTCTCAGAACGGGAATGCCTGGCCATAGTATGGGTGATTAGGAAATTTCGATAATATATTGAGGGTTACCAGTTTAAGGTTATAACCGATCACAGTAGTCTTCGTTGGCTGTGCAATATACACAATCCAACGAGTCGGCTTGCCAGATGGGCATTAGAACTCCAGTCTCATAATTTTACAATTGAGTACAGGAAAGGAACTCTAAACTATGTCCCTGATGCACTTTCTCGCATGTATGAGGAAGACGAGCCGACCATCGCTTCAGTTTCTTGGAGCCAAATTACGAAAGATCCTTGGTACCTCTCATGGCTGAAAGACCTAACAGAGCGACCTAGAGATTTTCCGGAATGGAAGATAATAGGAATTAATTTGTATTCGTATCGCGTCAATAACGAGTTAGACGACGTGATGGAGGATCAAGACGCTTGGAAACTGGTTGTACCAGAGGAGCATAAGCAAGCCATACTCCGTGAGTGTCATGACGATCCGACTGCTGGACAGTTAAGTAGGAAAAAGGTCGGAGAATATGTACGCAAAAGTCAAGTCTGCCAACATTGTAAGGTGGAGCAACGTGCTCCCATGGGTTTGATGGGAAGATGAGTGATAGAGAAGCCATGGTAAGTTGTAGCAGGTGACGTTACTGGCCCATGTCCGCGGTCAACACATGGATACGAATACATATTGGTCTTGCAGGATTTGTTTACGCGCTGGATCGAGGCGGTCCCGAAACGGAAAGCTAATGATAGGACCATCGTAAAAGAGTTGCATGAGCGAGCCATTACACGTTATGGTACCTCAGAGGTGTTTCTGTCAGACAACGGAACAGAGTTTAAAAATAAACTCGTGGATGACTACTTAGTGGAACGAGGGATTTTCCATACGACGATTCCCCCTTACCATGCTCAGGCTAATCCTGTTGAACGTGCTAATAGGTCGTTGAAGACATTGATCGCGTCCTATATCACAGAGAAGCACAATACATGAGATGAGAAACTCCCCAACTAAGTATTCGCTCTAGATACAGCGATACAAAGTTCAACAGGATGGAGCCCGGCCATGTTAAACTATGGTCGGTAACCCGAGCCACCCGGTACAGCTCGTAGAGCGCAAGACGAGCTGGTTCAACAACGTGTGGAATACCAATGTTTGCTTGAGTGGAGTCATCGACTGTTTAAACTACCTGAGCTTTACAAGATAGCATCGGCCAACCTAGTGTGGAAGAGAATCGAGTCCTTTCATCCAGTGCTCAAGGTATTTCGGCCAAGTTAGCCCCGAAATACGTCGGCTCATATTTGGTAGTTTATAGCTACGGCCCAAACACCGTCAAGATACAAGATGCCCGAGGTAACGAAGAGAAATGTCACGTACAATATCTCAAACCGTACTTATCCGAAGATCACGGGGATGAGTACGGAGAAGTAGACGACATCGAGATCGGTCAACCTACGCTGGAAGAGGAACATGATGATACGGTTCCTGCGAGCGAAGACGTCTCAAACAGCGAGATGCAAGCAAGCGAAGTTCCATGCGAGGAACATGACGGTAATTCGACCGAAAACGCGTTCCCTATTAAACGAGGTAGAGGTAGGCCACGCAAACATGCTAGAATCGTTATTACGATACCGCGAAACCGTGCGGATGATGTCTCTAATGTAAGTCACCGTAGCAAAGTTAAACGAGGTAGAGGTCGACCGCGAGGTATGATAAAGCTATAGATAGTTAAGTTAAGTTAATGGAATTCACTCTGAGCTTGCAACGAGTCCCAGACACTCGAGCTCCTCAAGGGTACCAACACGGCCGTGGACCAGGCCGTGAAGGGCGAGTTGGAGGAGAGACGTCGGTGGCAGGAGGATCTAGATGCGGTGATCATCGAGGCACGACTTCGGCAAGTCCACCGCCGTCCAGGGTTGGGGCTGAAAAGGGGCCCAGGGAGCGGGCGGCCCGGCTCCCTAACCAGCTCCATAAGATTTTTCTACTCCCAATGTAGTTCTTCTGAGTGAGTTCATTCTATGTCATACCCGAGTCGTTATATCCTATCCCTCATTCATATTTCTAGTACAGTTAATTCAGTAGGTAAACACGAGCGCTATATATAGATATAGATAAAGCCAACGACGCGAACGGTCCATGCACGCGCAGGACGACCGGTACAAGAGAGAGATCGCGACGAAACGTGTGTCTGAAAACGTCCCGATTTACATAGTTAATTTTCCGAGAGTTTTTCCGTGTGACAGTCTTTTTATTAGTGTGATTCGATATACGCACGGCGCGAATCAAACGACGGTAAAGGAGTTATCTCGTCTCTATAGTAGATACGAACGAGTCAAAGAGGGAGAGAGAGAAATATGTTATTCAGTGTCGGGTCCTCTACAATTCGTATAGAAAAAAAGTAAGTGGTACCATTTCTCGCGCGAACAATAATTACCGCGAATTAATTAAATTTAACGTAATCGTGCGTAGAGAGTTAGTTCGCGTACGCTGATTCTCCTCCGGTTACTAGTACTACCGCTACTGCTACTCGTACTGCTGCTGGTACTGTTGCTGCCACTGCTGCTGCTATTGCTACTACTGCTGCTGCTACTGCTACTATTACTCCTACCACTGCTACTATTATTGTTACTACTACTACTGCTAATACTGCTACTACTTCTACTACTACTTATCCTACTACTCCTGGTAGTTGCAATTGCTTGCAATGGTGGAGAAATTTTTCAAATCAAATATAGGTTGTAAGCCAAACCATGCGCATACGTCATTTCCTTCGCGGAAAAGATCTCCACGGTATAAAACCGATTATAACAATAACATCCGTTAATATTAGAGTACGGTTGTCGAAATCTGTACAGCAGTACGGGTAAATTTATTCTAGCAACTGTCGAATTGTTGTATTAACACAGGTGTCGACGATAATTCCATAAATTCTCACGGAGATGTCCACGAGAATTCGATATGAGTATTTCTCCGGATCGAGATACTTCGTTATCTGGAAGATTATCTGGAGCATTTACATTCGCTGGTCGCCTGCTGTTACTACTACTACTGCTACTGCTGCTGCTACTGCTGCTGCTACTGCTACTGCTGCTGCTGCTACTACTGATGCTGCTACTGTTACTGCTCCTGCGACTACTACTCCTACCACTGCTACTATTAATGTTATTACTACAGCTACTACTACTAGTGCTACTACTACGACTACTTATCCTACTACTACTGGAAGTTGCAAATGCATGCAATTGTGGGGAAATACTTCGAATCAAGTATAGGTTGTAAGTCAGTCAAGGGGCATACGACATTTCCATCACGGAGAAAGATCTCCTCGTATAAAACAGATTATAACAATAATATCAGTAAATATTAGAGTACGGTTGTCGAAATCTGTACAGCACTACAGGTAAATTTATTATAGCAATTGTCGAATTGTCGTACTAACACAGGTGTCGACAATAATTCCATATTCTCTCGGTGATGTCCACGAGAATCCGATATGCGTTTTTCTCCGGTTCGGGATACTTCGTTATCTGGAAGATTATCTGGCGCATTTACTTTCGCTGGTCACCTCCGGTTACTACTACTACTACTTATCCTACTACTACTGGAAGTTGCAAATGCTTGCAATTGTGGGGAAATATTTCGAATCAAGTATGGGTTGTAAGCCAAACAATGCGCATACGACATTTCCTTCACGAAGAATGATCTCTTCGTATAAAATAGTTTATAACAATAATATACGTTAATATTAGAGTACGGTATTCGAAATGTATACAGAAGTTGTCGGATTGTTGTACTAACACAGATGTCGACGATAATTCCATAAATTCTCACTTAGATGTCCACGCGTATTCCATATGATTTTTTCTCCGGATCGGGAAACTTCGATTTCTTGAGAATTATCTGGCGCATTACCTTTAGCAGGTTCGCGTCCGGTTATTAGTACTACTGCTACTGATAATCCTACTACTGCTGCTACTGCTGCTGCTACTGCTTGACGGTGTCGAGCGCCACATGTACAGGTGTAGGTGAGACGAATCCTACAAATTTACCACAAACCTTACACCGGGATCAGCGAAACTCGTTGGTAACCACAATCCAGTGAAAAGGGGCGCCATTCGTCGTACCGATTTTAGACTGAACTCCGAAGCACATAGTCGGTCCACTCCCAGCCAACTTAGTAGTTCTGGAGCAATTAAAAAGCGCGTATCGGAGATTCAGTCAGATAAGTCGCGACAACAAACGAGCAGGAATTATGAACTCCCTTCCAAAGATCGCAGGCAGTCGATTAATAATCGGAGAAAAGTCCCAAATTATCGTATACATAAAAAAAAAAAAAAAAAACAATACGAGCTAGTTTAATGCCTAACGCATCGATAGTTATCGCAGTACCTCGCCTCTGGAAGTTGCAATTGCTTGCAATGGTGGAGAAATAGTCAAAATCAAATATAGGTTGTAAGCCAAACAATGCGTGTTTTGTCCGTCGCGTTCTCGCCTTTGGAGCGAATTCGCGTGTTTTTTGTTTTTTTCCCGGTGTAATTGTTAAGTGTAAGGAAAGGAGAATAAAGGAAAATGAAAAAGTCGATTTGAGCCTTAGATTATATGCTTTTTGGCTCGGTAAAAAGGAGAAAAGCCCAGGGCATAAAAACTCCTTGAAATATATAAAATAATTGGAGGTGAGAATATTGTATATTGTATTGATGGAGGATTTTTGGATTAACCTCGCATGGAAGGACCGTTGTCCTTCGCTAGCCCTCGGGGCTGCTTGAGAATATGTTGTGTGTGTGTGCGTGTGTGTGGTGAATTTACCCGATTCGGCGGTTCGCGCCCTGTCGCTTTTACTCGGCCGCACGCCGCTCGACCCGCGGCTCGCGACGCGTCCCGTTTCGCGGTCTCCCGGCTCGGTTCCGTCGCGCGCCTCGTCCGCTCCTGCAAGCACTCTCCCTTCGCGCCGTTTCCTCCGTTACGAAATACTCGTGACCTCTTCCAAACCTTATTACTGAAATAAGCAAAGAAAATCTCCCAAGATGTAGCTCAGAAAGCAGATCTGCCGAGACTGCTTGCAAGCGCGCGCGGACGCGAACGCCTCTCCCTCCTTTGTTCTTCGTCGATGTTGATTGGCGCGCCGCTAGCCTAATCTCTCGCTGCTTAGCTCACGTTCGCTCCGCGTTCGAGCTTTTCGGGGGCCCGAGTTGCCGTACAAACGAATCGCGCCTCCGTTGTCATTACCCCTCGCTTCCCGGAGAATTATTCGCGACGTACATTCCGCGAATGCTAACGCTCGACCCTCGCTCGCGGAACCGATCTTATTTTGTTTTTTCGTTAGACGAAACATACTCCCCCCCGCAAAAGTGCCAATGTTACGTATGTTGTATTGTGTTTTGTTTGAGCATGTATGTGAAAGTATATAAATCACAAATTCAAATTGACAACACATTAGTCAGATTATAATACATTTGTTAGATATTCATTGTAATTTTTCTGGTAATAAACACAGTTGTGTGACGTTTCTTTTGAATTCTCCATTTGTGGTTTTGACAGTAACTACTCGAACGATGTTGTCGCTTCCGGGATGTACCTCTTTGATGATACCCAGTCGCCACTGCATACACGGTTGAAGCTTATCAATAATAAGAACGACTGAGCCGACGTTGATTTCTCCTTTTGAATCGAACCATTTTTGACGCCTTTGCAATTCGCTCAAATATTCGAGCTGCCATCGTTTCCAGAAGTCCTGACGAGCCTTGGTAATAAAATTCCAAATTGATAATCGGTTATCTGAAACATTAAGATAATTATCCTCGGGCAGAATTGTTAAAGGTTTACCAACCAACAAATGCGCGGGCGTTAAAGCTAAAGGATCGTTTGGATCAGCTGATAACGAACACAGCGGTCGAGAATTCAAAATGGCTTCGATTTCTATTGCTAACGTGTTAAGTTCTTCGAATGTTAATCATTGATTACCTATTACGCGCTTAAAATGGTGTTTAAAAGATTTGACGGCGGCTTCCCATAATCCGCCGAAATGCGGTGATAAAGGTGGATTGAAATGCCAAATAATGTTTTTTCTGATTGCGAATGTGTTTATATCATCTTTGAAATTTTGCGAATTGAATAATGCATATAGTTCACGAAGCTCCTTGTTGGCACCGACAAAGTTTGTACCGTTATCAGAAAAAACGTTACTTGGGATCGCTCGTCTCGCGACAAAACGTCTAAACGCGCCTAAAAATCCAGCTGTCGATAAATCACTGACGATTTCAATATGTACGGCTTTACTCGCCATGCAGATGAATACGCATCCGTAAGCCTTGATTTTATTGCGATTTCGTAATTTCTTTTCTTTAACGAAAATTGGTCCGAAATAATCTATGCCGATATTTTGAAATGCGTTCGATTCCTTCACGCGCGATTCCGGTAAATTACCCATTGGAAACTGTATGGGTATTGCTCGATGGCGGGTGCAACTAATACAGTGACGGACAATTCGGCGAACTTGGTTTTTTCCGTCGAGTAACCAGAAACGATATCTTAACGTATAAAGGGTAGATTGGATCCCAGAATGATAGTTATTTAAATGTGCTTCGCTGATAATCAAATCCGTGACGTGATGTTTTTTTGGTAAAAGAATTGGATATTTCTGTTCGTCTGTAATGTCGGCGTTACGCAAACGACCCCCTACTCTAAGTAAATTGAATTTATCAATAAATGGATTGAGAGATGCAAGTCGCGTATCTTTTGCTTGACCAGTTAATTTCTTCGCTAAATTGTTCGGCTTGTATTAACCTTAACACTCTTCGTTCGGTCTCCGTTTTCTCTTCGACGCATATATTTTTATCTTTATAGGTATTTTTACGATTAATAAATCTAATGCAATATGCAATTGTGTTTAAAAGTGTCGAATAGGATGAAAAGCGATCGAAAAGGTTACACCTTGAAGTTACGACAGCTAAGCACGTAATTTTCTTTAAACCGGGTAAATCCACAATCAAAGTTTCTGAGCTCGACGGCCATTTTTCGCATGAATTTGTGAGCCATATAGGGCCTCTAAACCACGACCGATTTTTGATGAAATCGCCGGGTGTTTGTCCACGAGATAATGCGTCCGCCGGATTGTCCTTGGAGGAAATGTGCCGCCATTGAACTTTGTCGCCCAGTGCTTGAATTTCGTTTACTCGATTAGCCTCAAAAGTCTTGAGTAAATGCGGCTCTTTTTTTAACCAATGTAAAACGATGTTAGAATCTGTCCAGAATATAATTTTATCGATTTGAAATTCAAGCGCTGGTCGAGTTTCTACATATAAACGTGTGAGAGTCAAAGCTCCGCATAATTCTAGTCGCGGAATGGTTGTAGATTTGAGAGGCGCGACTCTAGATTTGGCGCAAGCTAAACGGACAATGGTCTGGTTTTGATCGTTAGTTGAGCGTGCGTATAAACAAGCCCCATAACCCATGGCGCTAGCGTCGCAAAAACCGTGGATTTCAATTCGTTGAGCATTTTTTATTAGAAGTGATCGATCAATATTTAAGTCACGTATCAGGTGAAGTTCATTTTTTAAGGTATTCCATATTGTATACAAATCTTGCGGAACAGACTCGTCCCAATCGATTTTTGCACTCCAGCACCTTTGAATTATTGTCTTCGCGGATAAAATAACCGGACCCAATAAACCTAGCGGATCATAAATTTTTGCAATTTCCGATAAAATTTTTCGTTTAGTTATTGGTTCCTTTGTATCGATTGAATTTACTGTGTAGGTTAGTTGATCGCGTTTAGAGTTCCAGCTGACCCCTAAAGTTTTAATGACAGATTCCTTCTCAATTGTACAATCAGATGGAAAAACCTTTTCGGTGATGTTATCAAGCGCGTGTTCGTGATTTGATGCCCATTGTCGAATATTGAATCCGCCGCGTTTAAGGAGTTCGATTATTTCGTTACGTATCAACAAAATTTCTTTGAGTGAATTGGCGCCTGTCAAAAGGTCATCCACGTAAAGGTCGCGTTTTAAGATTTTAGAAGCATGGGGGTAGGCTGCTCCCTCGTCATTCGCAAGTTGTTGTATCGTCTTAATGGCTAAAAACGGAGCTGATGATACGCCAAAAGTTACGGTGTTTAATTCATAACTGCGAATTTTATCGTTTTCATACCAAAAGATACGTTGATACCTACGATCGTCCGGATGAAACAAAACCTGCCTATACATTTTTTCTATATCGGCAGTTACTACATACGCATATGAACGAAATCTCATTAGGTGTTCAAATAATTTGTCTTGTATAGTCGGTCCTACCAGTAATGTTTCATTTAAGGATATTCCTGAATCGATTTAGCCGACGCATCAAAAACTACACGTACTTTCGTAGTATTGCTTGTTAATTTAATTACGGCATGGTGCGGCATGTAGTAACCCTCGATATTTTCATTCTTAGTAAGCGACATGTGACCTAACGTGATATATTCGTTCATAACTCTATGATATTCCGTTTCAAGTGCTGCGTTTGAATTTAATTTTCGTTGAAGTGAGTAAAACCGTCTTAACGCTAATTGACGTGTATCGCTTAGCTGTTTCATTGTATCTCGGAATGGTAAACGCACAATGTATCTGCCGTCAAAATTGCGCATTGTGTGCTTAGCGTAATGCAATTCGCTCGATACTTCGTCGGATGTTTTGGCGGTTTTCACTCCTATCTCTTCGATTGTCCAAAATTTAGTTAATTGATGGTCTAATTCAATGACATTACAAGTGGTGGATTTAGGTTTCATGTGCCTATCAGACTCGCCAGCAACGACCCAACCTAATCGTGTCTTTTGTAAAATTAAATCAATTTTATTCTGTGAAAGGTTAATCTGTCCTATTGCTAATAATGATAAAGTTGCCCCGGAGCCTATTAATAAATCAACTGGTCGTGGCATATGGAATTGCGGATCGGCAAGCTTAATATTCGATGGTATATTCAGTGAATCACGTGGAAATACTTCGTCTGGTATGAGGTTTGCAATTTTATTGACGGTCAAAAAAATTAAATCTTTACTAAAGTTGCTATGAATGGAATGAAATTTAACGTTAACATAACCCTTTGTAATCGTGTTTAAATCATCGATTGCACCGATCGGAATTGCACATGCACGAATCGGAAGTTTTAAATCTGATGCAAATCTTTCGGTTATAAAATGTGCTGTTGCGCACGTATCTAGTAAAGCGCGTGCGCTCTTAAAATTACCGTCGGCATCTTGTACTCTCACCATAGCGCTCATCATGAGTTGTACTCGAGGTGCACGTGAAATAGAATTTAATACTGTTTGTCCTAGTCAAATTTTAGATCCAACTTTTGTGTCTGTTTTCGTTGAAGTTGATTGTTTTGAATTTGTCGTATGCAAGAGAGTGTTATGAAATCGATGACAGGTTCGACAAAATGATGCATTGCATTGCCCGGTATGTATACGAAGGCAATTGCGACAGAGCCCCTTAACCTTCACGAAATCCCATCGCTGTTGTACGGAAAGTTTAAGAAAATGTGGGCATTTATAAATCACGTGATTGTCGCTGCAATGTGCACATTTCACGGGTGTGTGTGTAAGAAGTGTGTGAGTGTTTTTGCGGAATGATTTTGCTTCTCGGTTTTCCATTATGATTGATCTTTTACCTCGTAACTCGCCTCTAGTTTGTCGCGACTCGTCCTCAAATGTGCTTAAACGAAACGTAGTTTCGCGAATAAATTTTATAAAATGTGTAAGATCTGGTAACTCATCTAAATTCAATGACTCCTCCCATTTGTGACGAATCTCAATGGGTAAAGCTCTTTCTAAAATGCGCACAATCAATCTATCGTCAGGTTTCACATTTAACGATTCTAACATATTTAAATGTTGTTTCACGTCGTCTACTAATTTCGATAAGCTCATTGAGGATGCATTGTGTAACGGTTGAATATCTAAAATCGCATCAAGATGTTTAGATACCAAAATTCGTTTTCTTTCGTAAGATTCAATAAGTAACTCCCACGCGATCTTATAATTCGCAGCTGATGCATCGTACATTTTGATCTTACTTAAAGCTTCGCCCTCCAGACAACCCTTTAAATACACAAATTTGGTTAAATTATCAATATCAGTTCGAGCATCTATTACCGTAACAAACATATTCTTAAATGACAGCCATTTATCATAACTACCATCGAATCGAGGTAACTCTGCTACCGGTAGCTTTAAAGATCTTTGTTTTTCTGTAACCGTAGAGTGACCTACTGCGTCGACAACTTGACTTCTAACTGTATTTATCGGTGCATTGTACATTGATTCGATTTTCGTTGCGATATCGTAATATTTGTCTTGAATTTCCAACATCTCAGCTGTTTTGTCGTTATTCGGATCAAGAAGTCCTAATTCGTCATTTAAATTTTCGTACGCATGTAATAATTCAGTTAGATGAGTAAGCCGTAATTTCGCGTTCATGCTATTCAATTTGCCTTGCGATAGCGCGGTGGACGCGTGAGTTAATTGGGCCTTCAACGTCGTTCGCTTCTGCGTTATATGTGCAATACGTTTTGCTTTTTCGTCCATGTTGAGACAATTTGTAGTTATTTATTTATGTATGTACTTGTGTATGTATGTGTGTATGTGTCTATGTATACTTGTGTACGTACGTGTACGTACGTATGTAAGTATATGTGTGTATGATATATTTATTTATTTATTTAAATATCGCACTTAACTATAAAATGAATATCAATTTGTTCCTTTAAACTTGTCAATCAAATAAATAAATGAAGTTAATGGTAAATACTAAGTAAAATAAATTATTTAAATGGAAATTAATTTGAAATTGATGGCAATAGTAAACAAATAAATTTACTGAACTCACTAAACTGAAAAAAAAAAAAAAAAAATTTTTTTTAAATCTAAACGAATTATTAAGAATAATATTTTAACTCAATTTAGTCTGTTTGAAATAAGAATTCAATATATGAAATTACAACTTTGCTTGAACAAATGGAATCTAGATTTAAATTTAAAATAATATACATAAACCAATTAATCTAAACCTTTTATAAATCGCCTGATTTTAATGTTAATTAAATGTGTATAAATGAATTAGTTAGAAAATCATTAAATGGTTTAACTATAATTACACAATAGTTTAATGACTCGAAATAGAAAGTAAAAACAGAAATAACTAATGCGTTTGAAATTATAAGTATTATGAAGAAAAGAAAAAATAATAAATTGTTTTATTAGAAGGAAAAACTGTAAAAAATATATTTAATTCGATTAAATATTGATTTAAAGAAAATGATATTTTTTGTACAAAAATTAAATAATTAAAGTTATTTAAATATCGACTTGCTTTACCGAGAATTTATTTTATACGATCTGAAAAGAAACTATAATAAAAGTACTGCAAAAATATTTACTATTAAATTTAATTTAAGTTTTTGTAACAAAGAAAAACAATAACTAGTTAAGTAATTGCGTGATTCGAAAAACTATTTCTTAATCTCGTAATTGTTTTAATATTAAATAAATAGAGTAGCTAAATTGTAATTAAACTTAGCTTGAATTGATTCGACGAACTGCGATGTGACGACTGGGTTGAGGCGTCCTGATCGGAACCGACGTATCTGGTCGGGCTGCTCGATCGTCGGTCGAACCTGACGCCCGAGCTCTCTTGTCAAGGCGTATCTAAAAATAAATGCTGCTAAATTTAATATAACGGTTCATTAATTTTTTACTCTATCACAAAATTTTGAATCATAAATATTTTTTTTTTTATTTTCGTGGGAAACTGGAGAAATCTTACATAAGACGACGACGAAGGTCCGCACTCGTCGCCAGTGCCGGATTCTTACCGGCTAAAACTCCAAACCCAACGCTTTCACCTGCCCAGCCCGGAACTGTTTTTCACGTTACTTCAAGCTGGGAGGCGTGTCTTGTGACATGCGTCAATTCGGTCGGTCCTGTTTCTTCTTTCCTCCCTCGATGAGACTGCCACTTATCGTGAAGCGGCATTTCTGACGGTATCGAGCGCGCGCCTAAACGTGGCACAGGCTCCGGACCCCGCCATGTGAGACACTCTCTCAGCATCCTTTGATGGACAAAGAAAGCATTTGGGAGCGCTCTTGCAATTCTTAAGGTTGTGTCCAGGCTCCTTTCAAGTTTATTTTCTTGCGATCCAGGGGAAGTATTTTCTTACCTCACAGGTTAGGCACCAATTGTTTTGTCCGTCGCGTTCTTGCCTTTGGAGCGAATTCGCGTGTTTTTTGTTTTTTCCCGGTGTAATGTAAAGTGTAAGGAAAGGAGAATAAAGGAAAATGAAAATGTCGATTTGAGCCTTAGATTATATGTTTATTGGCTCGGTAAAAAGGAGAAAAGCCCAGGGCATAAAAACTCCTTGAAATATATAAAATAATTGTAGGTGAGAATATTGTATATTGTATTGATGGAGGATTTTTGGATTAACCTCGCATGGAAGGACCGTTGTCCTTCGCTAGCCCTCGGGACTGCTTGAGAATATGTTGTGTGTGTGTGCGCGTGTGAATTTACCCGATTCGGCGGTTCGCGCCCTGTCGCTTTTACTCGGCCGCACGACGCTCGACCCGCGGCTCGCGACGCGTCCCGTTTCGCGGTCTCCCGGCTCGGTTCCGTCGCGCGCCTCGCCTGCTCCTGCAAGCACTCTCCCTTCACGCCGTTTCCTCCGTTACGAAATACTCGTGACCTCTTCCAAACCTTATTACTGAAATAAGCAAAGAAAATCTCCCAAGATGTAGCTCACAAAGCAGATCTGCCGAGACTGCTTGCAAGCGCGCGCGAACGCGAACGCCTCTCCCTCCTTTGTTCTTCGTTGATGTTGATTGGCGCGCCGCTAGCCTAATCTCTCGCTGCTTAGCTCACGTTCGCTCCGCGTTTGAGCTTTTCGGGGGCCCGAGTTGCCGTACAAACGAATCGCGCCTCCGTTGTCATTACCCCTCGCTTCCCGGAGAATTATTCGCGACGTACATTCC
Organism: Theocolax elegans; assembly: GCA_026168455.1. Lineage (NCBI taxonomy): Eukaryota > Metazoa > Arthropoda > Insecta > Hymenoptera > Cerocephalidae > Theocolax > Theocolax elegans. The sequence goes on along the minus strand of CM047426.1, from coordinate 18,935,797 downwards.
GCGAATGCTAACGCTCGACCCTCGCTCGCGGAACCGATCTTATTTTGTTTTTTCGTTAGACGAAACAATGCGCATACGACATTTCCTTCACGATGAATGATCTCTTCGTATAAAATAGTTTATAACAATAATATTCGATAATATTAGAGTACGTTTATCGAAATGTGTACTGCAGTTTGTCGGATTGTTGTACTATCACAGGTATCGACGATAATTCCCTAAATTCTCACTGAGATGTCCACGCGTATTCCATATGATTTTTTCTCCGGATCGGGATACTTCGATTCCTGGAGAATAATCTGGCGCATTACCTTTCGCAGGTTCGCTTCCGGTCGCTAGTACTACTGCTACTGCTGCTGCTACTGCTTGACGGTGCCGACCGCCACATGTACTGGTGTAGGTGAGCCGCAATCTACAAATTTACCACATACGTTACACCGGGATCAGCGAAACTCGTTGGTAACAACAATCCAGTGTAAAGGGGCGCCACTCGTCGTAACGATTTTAGACTGAACTCCGATGCACATAGTCGGTACACTCCCGGCCAACTTAGTAGTTCTGGAGCAATTAAAAAGCGCGTATCGGAGATTCAGTCGGATAAGTCGCGACAACAAACGAGCAGGAATGATGAACTCCCTTACAAGATCGCAGGCAGTCGTTGAATAATCGGAGAAAAGTCCCAAATTATCGTACACTTAAAAAAAAAAAAACAAAACAACACGAGCTAGTTTAATGCCTAAAGCATCGATCGTTGTCGCAGTACCTCGCCTCTGGAAGTAGCAATTGCTTGCAATGGTGGAGAAATATTCCAAATCAAATATAGTTTGTAAACCAAATAATGCGCATACGACATTTCCTTCACGAAGAATGATCTCTTCGTATAAAATAGTTTATAACAATAATATCCGTTAATATTAGAGTACGGTTGTCGAAATCTGTACAGCAGTACGGGTAAATTTATTCTAGCAATTGTCGGCAAGTTGTACTAAGACAGGTGTCGACGAAGATTCCATAAATTCTCACGGAGATGTCCACGAGTATTCGATTTGACTTTTTATCCGTATCGGGATAATTCCTTAACTGGAAGATTATCTTGCGCATGTCCTTTCGCTGGTCGCCTCCGGTTACTACTACTACTGCTACTGCTGCTGCTAATGTTACTGATGCTGCTAATACTACTCCTACTACACATACTACTATTGTAACTAGTACTGCTACTGCTACATCTACTACTAGTACTACAACTAATCATACTACTACTGGAAGTTGCGATTGCTTCCAATTGTGGGCAAATGTTTCAAATCAAATATGGGTGGTAAGCCATTCAATCGCATACGACATTTCCTACGCGGAGAAAGATCTCCACGTATAAAACAGATTATAACAATAATATCCGTTAATATTAGAGTGAGGTTGTTGACATCTGTACAGCAGTACAGGTAAATTTATTCTAGCAATTGTCGGAAAGTTGTACTAACACAGGTGTCGACGAAGATTCCATAAATTCTCACGGAGATGTCCACGAGTATTCGATTTGATTTTTTATCCGTATCGGGATAATTCCTTAACTGGAAGATTATCTTACGCATGTCCTTTCGCTGGTCGCCTCCGGTTACTACTGCTACTGCTACTGCTGCTGCTAATGTTACTGATGCTGCTAATACTACTCGTACTACACATACTACTATTGTAACTACTACTGCTACTGCTACTGCTACTACTAGTGCTACTATTAATCCTACTTCTACTGGAAGTTGCTATTGCTACCAATTGTGGGGAAATATGTCAAACTAAATATGGGTTGTAAGCCATTCAATGCGCATACGACATTTCCTTCGCGGAGAAAGATCTCCACGTATAAAACAGATTATAACAATAATATCCGTTAATATTAGCGTACGGTTGTCGAAATCTATACAGCAGTACAGGTAAATTTATTCTACCAACTGTCGAAATGTTGTACTAACACAGGTGTCGACGATAATTCAATATTCTCAAGGAGATGTCCATGCGTATTCCATATGATTTTTTCTCCGGATCGGGATACTTTGTTTTCTGGAGTAGTATCTGGCGCATTACCTTTCGCTGGTTCACTTCCGCTTACTAGTACTACTTCTACTGATAATGCTACTACTGCTGCTACTGCTGCTGCTACTGCTCGGCGGTGCGAAAGCCACATGTACTGGTGTAGGTGAGACGCATGCTACAAATTTACCACATACGTTTCACCGGGATCAGTGAAACTCGTTGGTAACCATAATCCAGTGAAATAGGGCGCCATTCGTCGTAACGATTTTAGACTGAACTCCGATGCACATTGTCGGCCCACTCCCGGCCAATTTAGTAGTTCTCAAGCAATTAAAAAGCGCGTATCGGAGTTTCAGTCAGATAAGTCGCGACAACAAACGAGCAGGAATGATGAACTCCCTTCCAAAGATCGCAGGTAGTCGATTCATAGTCGGAGAAAAACCCCATATTATCGTTCGCATAGAGAAAAAAACAAAAAAAAACGAGGTAGTTTAATGCCTAACGCATCGAGCGTTGTCGCCGTACCTCGCCTCTGGAAGTTGCAATTGCTTGCAAGGGTGGAGAAATATTCCAAATCGAATATAGGTTGTAAGCCAAACAATGCGCATACGACATACCCTTCTCGGAGGAACACCTCCACGTATAAAACAGATTATAACAATAATATCCGGTAATATTAGAGTACGGTTGTCGAAATCTGTACAGCAGTACAGGTAAATCTATTCTAGCAATTGTCGGAATGTTGCACTAACACAGGTGTCGACGATGATTCTATAAATTCTCACGGAGATGTCCACGAGTATTCGATTTGATTTTTTATCCGTATCGGGATAATTCCTTAACTGGAAGATTATCTTGCGCATGTCCTTTCGCTAGTCGCCTCCGGTTACTACTACTACTGCTACTGCTGTTGCTAATGTTACTGATGCTGCTAATACTACTCCTACTACACATACTACTATTGGAACTACTACTGCTACTGCTACTGCTATTACTAGTGCTACTAATAATCCTACTTCTACTGGAAGTTGCTATTGCTTCCAATTGTGGGGAAATATGTCAAATTAATATGGGTTGTAAGCCATTCAATGCGCATACGACATTTCCTTCTCGGAGGAACATCTCCACGTATAAAACAGATTATAACAATAATATCCGGTAATATTAGAGTAAGGTTGTCGTAATCTGTACAGCAGTACAGGTAAATCTATTCTAGCAATTGTCGGAATGTTGTACAAACACAGGTGTCGACGATGATTCCGTAAATTCTCACGGAGATGTCCACTAGTATTCGAATTGATTTTTTATCCGTATTGGGATTATTCCTTAACTGGAAGATTATCTTGCGCATGTCCTTTCGCTGGTCGCCCCCGGTTACTACTACTACTGCTACTGCTGCTGCTACTGTTACTGATGCTGCTAATACTACTCCTACTACACATACTACTATTGGAACTACTACTGCTACTGCTACTGCTATTACTAGTGCTACTATTAATCCTACTTCTACTGGAAGTTGCTATTGCTTCCAATTGTGGGGAAATATGTCAAATTAATATGGGTTGTAAGCCATTCAATGCGCATACGACATTTCCTTCTCGGAGGAACACCTCCACGTATAAAACAGATTATAACAATAATATCCGGTAATATTAGAGTAAGGTAGTCGTAATCTGTACAGCAGTACAGGTAAATTTATTCTAGCAATTGTCGGAAAGTTGTACTAACACAGGTGTCGACGATGATTTCATAAATTATCACGGAGATGTTCACGAGTATTCGATTTGATTTTTTATCCGTATCGGGATAATTCCTTAACTGGAAGATTATCTTGCGCATTTCCTTTCGCTGGTCGCCTCCGGTTACTACTACTACTGCTACTGCTGCTGCTAATGTTACTGTTGTTAAATCATAAAAATGGCCGAAAAATGGTCGAATAATGGATTGGATTTCTACTAGGGTTATTTTCAAATAATTCTATAAATACAGTTGCAAATAAACGAAATAAAATCGTAAAAAATGTAATTTTAATTTCTTGTAATTTATTCTATGTACACACATAAAACATTCATACGAATTTTAAATTAAAATATTACACCACTTTGACAGTGCAGAATATAGGTTTTAATGTAATGTTCTCTTGATGCAGTTTATAATGTGACTTTGTTTGCTATTACAGTAAAAAAGCCAATATGTATTGACTTTCAACGTAAAATGAATTTTCCGCTCTGTAAGATTATTAAATACTGAAGGTTTGTATTTGATGAGTTTGTTGTAATATTAAAATTCAAATAAATTTGAATGATTGTGAATTTTTATATTTCTTTATAAATATTGCATAGACATTTTTTATAATGCTACATTTGTAATACTATACTGCCTTTTATAATTATTTGCTATATATATATATATATATATATATATAACCTTTTTTAAGAAATTTTGGTAAAAAATTGTAATGATATTGTTAATATATTATAATAATGGTATTGATAAAATATGTAGATATCTAACCATTGTAACTCATACCTTCCTGAGCTCGCCGCTGCCGGGATTACTCAACCTCGGTTTAGGCGGCGAAAATGCAATCTTCTCGTAAGTTATCGTACCTCTGCATAACGCATTGGGATCAAGGCTTAAAGCAGCTTTGAGTGCGGTTTTCCTTATGATCCCATTAACATTACTAGGACTTCCCGAATTCCCGTTGTCGGGTGCACCACCTGCTGCTCGATTTGGCGATGATGTACGAGTATTAGGCGACGAAGATGCAGTGTCGGGTGGTGTGCCCGACGATGGCATGAACAACGAATCGGAATTCGTGTCTGTTGTTGTTGTACTTTCACCGTTTCCGTTTTGTCCGGCGATCGGTTGTTGCGGTTGTTGATCGTTGCTTCTTTCGGTGTTTTTGATCGCAGGTGAGGCTGGTACATTGGCGTTTAGCTCCTCCTCTGCGGCGGCAGGTTCGTTATGGTGTTTCTCAGGCTGCTTCTAAACAATAAGTTTTATTTACGAAATTCACGATAATTCACAACATTTTTTGAAGACAATATAGATATTATGGAAATCTTTGGTTTCACATTAATTTATACTTTGGATGATCTTTATTGAATGGAATGATAGATTATATTTTATTTGTGTGGAGAATAAATACTAACGGCATTATCACAGACATCTGCAAGATCGTGTTCCTCGGGTGCGCTTGTGTGTCTGTGGTAATGTTCACGTGGAGGTGAATCCTCAATGTCGCGATGCGATTCCCTAAGGGAAGTGTTACGGTTTTCACGATCTTCCGATGAATGTCTTAACGAAGCATAAATGATTTTAGGTTGACCTATGCGGTATGTTTCCGGTTGAAAGTTGACGCGTGGCTGCATATACCCGCACCCATCCAGCTGTTGAAAAATATTATTATCCTTATTATTCTTATTCGTTTAATCTTTTTTTAATCTTGAGATTAGATGCCATTTAAAAGAATCACTAAATGATCATGGAGGTAACAAAACACTTACATCTGCATGAACGTTTATGCATTCCGTCTCGGGATCCGGTCTCATGATTGTTATTTCTCGATCGCAAATCGGCAGGAGATCGAAATTAGGTGTTGGATGGTTTATTACGTCTGGATCCTGTTTGCAATTAAAAAATAAACGTATATGAATGAATAAGAGTATATATACATCTGTACATCATCATTTACAAATTAGATATGATTAAATAAAAATAAAGGAGAATATACTTGTAAACAATATCCTATCCTCTCGACGATAGTTGTGAAGCTCGGTCGTTGTTCAGGATGAGGATGCCAGCACCGCGTCATGATACCGTATATTGGATCTGGACAACCTGCAGGCCTTTCCAAACGACCACCGCTGGTCACCATCGACATCACTTCTCGATTTGCACAGCCTGTATAAGGCATGTAGCCAAAGGACATGATCTCCCATAGTAGGACACCGAAAGCCCTGAAACATCATTAATTCAACAAACACAAATAATTCCATTTGAAACGATGTTAATATTGTAGAATCAAGAAATAAATGGAATGAAATTAAACTAACCAAACATCAGTCTTGGTGGTAAAGACACCGTCGAGGAAGCTCTCGGGCGGCATCCATTTAATCGGCAGTATAGCTTTCCCGCCCTTTCTGTAATAATCGCTCCTGTAAATGTCCCTGGCCATACCAAAGTCAGCAATTTTGACGACCCTATCTGGCCCTTTGCACGTAAGGAGACAATTGCGTGCAGCTATATCTCGATGTATAAACCTTGCATCTTCCATATATTTGCAACCCTTGGCTACGTCGTACGCGCACATTATTAACTGTTCCATTGTCAACGTCGTTATTCGATCCTACGTTTGTAAACAACAATTAATTATCTTTTCTTTATGACAGTTTATTTTTGATAAAATACTCTTTTTCACGCATTTATTAGTTATTAATCGAAAATCATTTTAACAAAATACAGCAGAGGAAATCTATGTGTTATTAACAGTGAACAGTTACTTGGATATTTATCAAGCATTAACGAGTGTGTTAGAATTAAAAAAAGAAGGAATTTATTACACATTCGAATATTCGATCCACGAGAGGTCTAAGCATAACTTGGTGTAACTCGACAAGACTTATTGTTACCACGTGGTTTCACCTATTATATTTATTATAAAATTGAGTGTATCCTGCATTTTAGCGCACTTAACGTTGTAAAATGATAGTGATGAACACTACTATTAGCTTATGCATCGTCTTTAAAAATATCAATTTTTTTTTATTATTCCATGTCTCTTATTTTATAATCTCGAATTCGAAGAAAATTGTTTTTTGAAAGCAGCACTTGTTGAAAATGTATTTCCCAGTGGTGGTTGTATCGATCGGCCGAAACCGGAAATCGAACCCGCGACTTCCGGGTACGTACGAGTCCGCAGCTCTACTGACCGAGTCATCGCAGGACTTACATAAGACCCTGATATTGCCTTTTCAATCAGGTATTTGATCGCGAACGAATTGAGCCCTAGGATAAGCCGAAAATATTTCCGGACCAGAAATGCATCAATCATAAGAAATCTCAAGTTCGTGAGAACACGTTACGGTCATTCAATGATCATTTATTTATAAGATTCCTAATTTTTTTAAGATCCCTAATAATTCAGTTATTTATAAATAATTTTGCCTTATCATTATTTTAAAAAATATTGAAATAATGCTATAGTACTTATCATTATTGGTTATTATGCGAAATTTACATTATTATTATTATCATCCAAATCAACGTTTTTAAAATAATACATATATAATGATAATTTTAATTGTTTCGTAATAATCGAATTTCCAATGTGTATTTTTTATGTTTTTTAAAAAATTGCATCTTACAAAATAAATTAAGAAAATCAAAGTTAGAGAATATATTAAGGGAATTGAAAGATTAAACAGGAAATCGTGCGTTGAATATTAAACGTACGATTCTTCTTGTTTAAGTATGAAAACAATATTCAGAGGTTGTATCGAAAAATGTACTAACCGGTCGAGGTCGTTCTTCACGAAGGAAATTTTTCAGGTCACCGCCTGCAAGGAGCTCGAGGACTATGTACCGAGGATGTTTGTCGAAGGACACACCAATGAAATGAACGATATTAGGATGATTGAATTTGCTCATGATCAAGGCTTCCATCATGAAATCAGCTTCAGCTTGGGATGTCGAAAGGGACGGTAAAGTCTTTACGGCTACAGGATATTCTTCGTTACGTCTGTATTTGTACACACCTTGGAACACTTCGCCAAATGCACTAGTGCTACTATTAATCCATACTTCTACTGGAAGTTGCTATTGCTTCCAAGTGTGGGGAAATATGTCAAATTAATATGGGTTGTAAGCCATTCATGCGCATACGACACTTCCTTCTCGGAGGAACACCTCCACGTATAAACAGATTATAACAATAATATCCGGTAATATTAGAGTAAGGTAGTCGTAATCTGTACAGCAGTACAGGTATTTTATTCTAGCAATTGTCGGAAAGTTGTACTAACACAGGTGTCGACGATGATTTCATAAATTATCACGGAGATGTCCACGAGTATTCGATTTGATTTTTTATCCGTATCGGGATAATTCCTTACTGGAAGATTATCTTGCGCATAGTCCTTTCGCTGGTCGCCTCCGGTTTACTACTACTACTTGCTACTGCTGCTGCTAATGTTACTGATGCTGCTAATACTACTCCTACTACACATACTACTATTGTAACTACTACTGCTACTGCTACTGCTACTACTAGTGCTACTATAAATCCTACTTCTACTGGAAGTTGCGATTGCTTCCAATTGTGGGCAAATGTTTCAATCAAATATGGGTGGTAAGCCATTCAATCGCATACGACATTTCCTACGTGGAGAAAGATCTCCACGTATAAAACAGATTATAACAATAATATCCGTTAATATTAGAGTGATGTTGTTGAAATCTGTACAGCAGTACTGGTAAATTTATTCTAGCAATTGTCGGAAAGTTGTACTAACACAGGTGTCGACGATGATTCCATAAATTATCACGGAGATGTCCAGGAGTATTCGATTTGATTTTTTATCCGTATCGGGATAATTCCTTAACTGGAAGATTATCTTGCGCATTTCCCTTCGCTGGTCGCCTCCGGTTACTACTACTACTGCTACGGCTGCTTGCTAATGTTACTGATGCTGCTATTACTACTCCTACTACACATACTACTATTGTAACTAGTACTGCTACTGCTATATATATATATATATAACCTTTTTTAAGAAATTTTGGTAAAAAATTGTAATGATATTGTTAATATATTATAATAATGGTATTGATAAAATATGTAGATATCTAACCATTGTAACTCATACCTTCCTGAGCTCGCCGCTGCCGGGATTACTCAACCTAGGTTTAGGCGGCGAAAATGCAATCTTCTCGTAAGGTATCGTACCTCTGCATAACGCATTGGGATCAAGGCTTAAAGCAGCTTTGAGTGCGGTTTTCCTTATGATCCCATTAACATTACTAGGACTTCCCGAATTCCCGTTGTCGGGTGCACCACCTGCTGCTCGATTTGGCGATGATGTACGAGTATTAGGCGACGAAGATGCAGTGTCGGGTGGTGTGCCCGACGATGGCATGAACAACGAATCGGAATTCGTGTCTGTTGTTGTTGTACTTTCACCGTTTCCGTTTTGTCCGGCGATCGGTTGTTGCGGTTGTTGATCGTTGCTTCTTTCGGTGTTTTTGATCGCAGGTGAGGCTGGTACATTGGCGTTTAGCTCCTCCTCTGCGGCGGCAGGTTCGTTATGGTGTTTCTCAGGCTGCTTCTAAACAATAAGTTTTATTTACGAAATTTACGATAATTCAAAACATTTTTTTAAGACAATATAGATATTATGGAAATCTTTGGATTCACATTAATTTATACTTTGGATGATCTTTATTGAATGGAATGATAGATTATATTTTATTTGTGTGGAGAATAAATACTAACAGCATTATCACAGACATCTGCAAGATCGTGTTCCTCGGGTGCACTGGTGTGTCTGTGGTAATGTTCACGTGGAGGTGAATCCTCGATGTCGCGATGCGAATCCCTAAGGGAAGTGTTACGGTTTTCACGATCTTCCGATGAATGTCTTAACGAAGCATAAATGATTTTAGGTTGACCTATGCGGTATGTTTCCGGTTGAAAGTTGACGCGTGGCTGCATATACCCGCACCCATCCAGCTGTTGAAAAATATTATTATCCTTATTATTCTTATTCGTTTAATCCTTTTTTTAATCTTGAGATTAGATGCCATTTAAAAGAATCACTAAATGATCATGGAGGTAACAAATGACTTACATCTGCATGAACGTTTATGCATTCCGTCTCGGGATCCGGTCTCATGATTGTTATTTCTCGATCGCAAATCGGCAGGAGATCGAAATTAGGTGTTGGATGGTTTATTACGTCTGGATCCTGTTTGCAATTAAAAAATAAACGTATGAATGAATAAGAGTATATATACATCTGTACATCATCATTTACAAATTAGATATGATTAAATAAAAATAAAGGAGAATATACTTGTAAACAATATCCTATCCTCTCGACGATAGTTGTGAAGCTCGGTCGTTGTTCAGGATGAGGATGCCAGCACCGCGTCATGATACCGTATATTGGATCTGGACAACCTGCAGGCCTTTCCAAACGACCACCGCTGGTCACCATCGACATCACTTCTCGATTTGCACAGCCTGTATAAGGCATGTAGCCAAAGGACATGATCTCCCATAGTAGGACACCGAAAGCCCTGAAAACATCATTAATTTCAACAAACACAAATAATTCCATTTGAAACGATGTTAATATTGTAGAATCAAGAAATAAATGGAATGAAATTAAACTAACCAAACATCAGTCTTGGTGGTAAAGACACCGTCGAGGAAGCTCTCGGGCGGCATCCATTTAATCGGCAGTATAGCTTTCCCGCCCTTTCTGTAATAATCGCTCCTGTAAATGTCCCTGGCCATACCAAAGTCAGCAATTTTGACGACCCTATCTGGCCCTTTGCACGTAAGGAGACAATTGCGTGCAGCTATATCTCGATGTATAAACCTTGCATCTTCCATATATTTGCAACCCTTGGCTACGTCGTACGCGCACATTATTAACTGTTCCATTGTCAACGTCGTTATTCGATCCTACGTTTGTAAACAACAATTAATTATATTTTCTTTATGACAGTTTATTTTTGATAAAATACTCTTTTTCACGCATTTATTAGTTATTAATCGAAAATCATTTTAACAAAATACAGCAGAGGAAATCTATGTGTTATTAACAGTGAACAGTTACTTGGATATTTATCAAGCATTAACGAGTGTGTTAGAATTAAAAACAAAGGAATTTATTACACATTCGAATATTCGATCCACGGGAGGTCTAAGCATAACTTGGTGTAACTCGACAAGACTTATTGTTACCACGTGGTTTCACCTATTATATTTATTATAAAATTGAGTATATCCTGCATTTTAGCGCACTTAACGTTGTAAAATGATAGTGATGAACACTACTATTAGCTTATGCATCGTCTTTAAAAATATCAATTTTTTTTTATTATTCCACGTCTCTTATTTTATAATCTCGAATTTGAAGAAAATTGTTTTTTGAAAGCAGCACTTGTTGAAAATGTATTTCGCAGTGGTGGTTGTATCGATCGGCCGAAACCGGAAATCGAACCCGCGACTTCCGGGTACGTACGACTCCGCAGCTCTACTGACCGAGTCATCGCAGGACTTACATAAGACCCTGATATTGCCTTTTCAATCAGGTATTTGATCGCGAACGAATTGAGCCCTAGGATAAGCCGAAAATGTTTCCGGACCAGAAATTCATCAATCATAAGAAATCTCAAGTTGGTGAGAACACGTTACGGTCATTCAATGATCATTTGTTTATAAGATTTCTAATTTTTTTAAGATCCCTAATAATTCAGTTATTTATAAATAATTTTGCCTTATCATTATTTATAAAGTATTGAAATAATGCTATAGTACTTATCATTATTGGTTATTATGCGAAATTTACATTATTATTATTATCATCCAAATCAACGTTTTTAAAATAATACATATATAATGATAATTTTAATTGTTTCGTAATAATCGAATTTCCAATGTGTATTTTTTATGTTTTTTAAAAAATTGCATCTTACAAAATAAATTAAGAAAATCAAAGTTAGAGAATATATTAAGGGAATTGAAAGATTAAACAGGAAATCGTGCGTTGAATATTAAACGTACGAATCTTCTTGTTTAAGTATGAAAACAATATTCAGAGGTTGTATCGAAAAATGTACTAACCGGTCGAGGTCGTTCTTCACGAAGGAAATTTTTCAGGTCACCGCCTGCAAGGAGCTCGAGGACTATGTACCGAGGATGTTTGTCGAAGGACACACCAATGAAATGAGCGATATTAGGATGATTGAATTTTCTCATGATCAAGGCTTCCATCATGAAATCAGCTTCAGCTCGGGATGTCGAAAGGGACGGTAAAGTCTTTACGGCTACAGGATATTCTTCGTTACGTCTGTATTTGTACACACCTTGGAACACTTCGCCAAATGCACTAGTGCTACTATTAATCCTACTTCTACTGGAAGTTGCTATTGCTTCCAATTGTGGGGAAATATGTCAAATTAATATGGGTTGTAAGCCATTCAATGCGCATACGACACTTCCTTCTCGGAGGAACACCTCCACGTATAAAACAGATTATAACAATAATATCCGGTAATATTAGAGTAAGGTAGTCGTAATCTGTACAGCAGTACAGGTAATTTTATTCTAGCAATTGTCGGAAAGTTGTACTAACACAGGTGTCGACGATGATTTCATAAATTATCACGGAGATGTCCACGAGTATTCGATTTGATTTTTTATCCGTATCGGGATAATTCCTTAACTGGAAGATTATCTTGCGCATGTCCTTTCGCTGGTCGCCTCCGGTTACTACTACTACTGCTACTGCTGCTGCTAATGTTACTGATGCTGCTAATACTACTCCTACTACACATACTACTATTGTAACTACTACTGCTACTGCTACTGCTACTACTAGTGCTACTATAAATCCTACTTCTACTGGAAGTTGCGATTGCTTCCAATTGTGGGCAAATGTTTCAAATCAAATATGGGTGGTAAGCCATTCAATCGCATACGACATTTCCTACGTGGAGAAAGATCTCCACGTATAAAACAGATTATAACAATAATATCCGTTAATATTAGAGTGAGGTTGTTGAAATCTGTACAGCAGTACTGGTAAATTTATTCTAGCAATTGTCGGAAAGTTGTACTAACACAGGTGTCGACGATGATTCCATAAATTATCACGGAGATGTCCAGGAGTATTCGATTTGATTTTTTATCCGTATCGGGATAATTCCTTAACTGGAAGATTATCTTGCGCATTTCCCTTCGCTGGTCGCCTCCGGTTACTACTACTACTGCTACTGCTGCTGCTAATGTTACTGATGCTGCTATTACTACTCCTACTACACATACTACTATTGTAACTAGTACTGCTACTGCTACATCTAGTACTAGTACTACAACTAATCATACTGCTACTGGAAATTGCTATTGCTTCCAATTGTGGGCAAATGTTTCAAATCAAATATGGGTTGTAAGCCATTCTCTGCGCATACGACATTTCCTTCGCGGAGAAAGATCTCCACGTATAAAACAGATTATAACAATAATATTCGTTAATATTAGCGTACGGTTGTTGAAATCTGCACACAGTAGAGGTAAATTTATTCTACCAACTGTCGAAATGTTGTACTAACACAGGTGTCGATGATAATTCAATATTCTCACGGAGATGTCCATGCGTATTCCATATGATTTTTTCTCCGGATCGGGATACTTCGTTTTCTGGAGTAGTATCTGGCGCATTACCTTTCGCTGGTTCACTTCCGCTTACTAGTACTACTGCTACTGATAATGCTACTACTGCTGCTACTGCTGCTGCTACTGCTTGGCGGTACGAAAGCCTCATGTACTGGTGTAGGTGAGACGCATGCTACTTATTTAACACATACGTTTCACCGGGATCAGTGAAACTCGTTGGTAACCATAATCCAGTGAAAAGGGGCGCCATTCGTCGTAACGATTTTAGACTGAACTCCGATGCACATAGTCGGCCCACTCCCGGCCAATTTAGTAATTCTCAAGCAATTAAAAAGCGCGTATCGGAGTTTCAGTCAGATAAGTCGCGACAACAAACGAGCAAGAATGATGAACTCCCTTCCAAAGATCGCAGGTAGTCGATTCATAGTCGGAGAAAAACCCCATATTATCGTTCGCATAGAGAAAAAACAAAAAAAAACGAGGTAGTTTAATGCCTAACGCATCGAGCGTTGTGGCGGTACCTCGCCTCTGGAAATTGCAATTGCTTCCAATTGTGGGCAAATGTTTCAAATCAAATATGGGTTGTAAGCCATTCTCTGCGCATACGACATTTCCTTCGCGGAGAAAGATCTCCACGTATAAAACAGATTATAACAATAATATCCGTTAATATTAGCGTACGGTTGTTGAAATCTGTACACCAGTAGAGGTAAATTTATTCTACCAACTGTCGAAATGTTGTACTAACACAGGTGTCGATGATAATTCAATATTCTCACGGAGATGTCCATGCGTATTCCATATGATTTTTTCTCCGGATCGGGATACTTCGTTTTCTGGAGTAGTATCTGGCGCATTACCTTTCGCTGGTTCACTTCCGCTTACTAGTACTACTGCTACTGATTATGCTACTACTGCTGCTACTGCTGCTGCTACTGCTTGGCGGTGCGAAAGCCTCATGTACTGGTGTAGGTGAGACGCATACTACTTATTTAACACATACGTTTCACCGGGATCAGTGAAACTCGTTGGTAACCATAATCCAGTGAAAAGGGGCGCCATTCGTCGTAACGATTTTAGACTGAACTCCGATGCACATAGTCGGCCCACTCCCGGCCAATTTAGTAGTTCTCAAGCAATTAAAAAGCGCGTATCGGAGTTTCAGTCAGATAAGTCGCGACAACAAACGAGCAAGAATGATGAACTCCCTTCCAAAGATCGCAGGTAGTCGATTCATAGTCGGAGAAAAACCCCATATTATCGTTCGCATAGAGAAAAAACAAAAAAAAACGAGGTAGTTTAATGCCTAACGCATCGAGCGTTGTCGCCGTACCTCGCCTCTGGAAGTTGCAATTGCTTGCAAGTGTGGAGAAATATTAAAAATCGAATATAGGTTGTAAGCCAAACAATGCGCAAACGACATTTCCTTCTCGGAGGAACATCTCCACGTATAAAACAGATTATAACAATAATATCCGTTAATATTAGAGTGAGGTTGTTAAAATCTGTACAGCAGTACAGGTAAATTTATTCTAGCAATTGTCGGAAAGATGTACTAACACAGGTGTAGACGATGATTCCATAAATTCTCACGGAGATGTCCACGAGTATTCGATTTGATTTTTTATCCGTATCGGGATAATTCCTTAACTGGAAGATTATCTTGCGCATTTCCTTTCGCTGGTCGCCTCCGGTTACTACTACTACTGCTACTGCTGCTGCTAATGTTACTGATGCTGCTAATACTACTCCTACTACACATACTAGTATTGTAACTAGTACTGCTACTGCTACATCTACTACTAGTACTACAACTAATCATACTACTACTGGAAGTTGCTATTGCTTCCAATTGTGGGCAAATGTTTCAAATCAAATATGGGTGGTAAGCCATTCAATCGCATACGACGTTTCCTACGCGGAGAAAGATCTCCACGTATAAAACAGATTATAACAATAATATCCGTTAATATTAGAGTGAGGTTGTTGAAATCTGTACAGCAGTACTGGTAAATTTATTCTAGCAATTGTCGGAAAGTTGTACTAACACAGGTGTCGACGATGATTCCATAAATTATCACGGAGATGTCCACGAGTATTCGATTTGATTTTTTATCCGTATCGGGATAATTCCTTAACTGGAAGATTATCTGGCGCATTTCCCTTCGCTGGTCGCCTCCGGTTCCTACTACTACTGCTACTGCTGCTGCTAATTATACTGATGCTGCTATTACTACTCCTACTACACATACTACTATTGTAACTAGTACTGCTACTGCTACTGCTACTACTAGTGCTACTATTAATCCTACTTCTACTGGAAGTTGCTATTGCTTCCAATTGTGGGGAAATATGTCAAATTAATATGGGTTGTAAGCCATTCAATGCGCATACGACATTTCCTTCTCGGAGGAACACCTCCACGTATAAAACAGATTATAACAATAATATACGGTAATATTAGAGTAAGGTAGTCGTAATCTGTACAGCAGTACAGGTAATTTTATTCTAGCAATTGTCGGAAAGTTGTACTAACACAGGTGTCGACGATGATTTCATAAATTATCACGGAGATGTCCACGAGTATTCGATTTGATTTTTTATCCGTATCGGGATAATTCCTTAACTGGAAGATTATCTTGCGCATGTCCTTTCGCTGGTCGCCTCCGGTTACTACTACTACTGCTACTGCTGCTGCTAATGTTACTGATGCTGCTAATACTACTCCTACTACACATATTACTATTGTAACTACTACTGCTACTGCTACTGCTACTACTAGTGCTACTATTAATCCTACTTCTACTGGAAGTTGCGATTGCTTCCAATTGTGGGCAAATGTTTCAAATCAAATATGGGTGGTAAGCCATTCAATCGCATACGACATTTCCTACGCGGAGAAAGATCTCCACGTATAAAAAAGATTATAACAATAATATCCGTTAATATTAGAGTGAGGTTGTTGAAATCTGTACAGCAGTACTGGTAAATTTATTCTAGCAATTGTCGGAAAGTTGTACTAACACAGGTGTCGACGATGATTCCATAAATTATCACGGAGATGTCCACGAGTATTCGATTTGATTTTTTATCCGTATCGGGATAATTCCTTAACTGGAAGATTATCTTGCGCATTTCCCTTCGCTGGTCGCCTCCGGTTACTACTTCTACTGCTACTGCTGCTGCTAATGTTACTGATGCTGCTATTACTACTCCTACTACACATACTACTATTGTAACTAGTACTGCTACTGCTACATCTAGTACTAGTACTACAACTAATCATACTGCTACAGGAAGTTGCTATTGCTTCCAATTGTGGGCAAATGTTTCAAATCAAATGTGGGTTGTAAGACATTCTCTGCGCATACGACATTTCCTTCGCGGAGAAAGATCTCCACGTATAAAACAGATTATAACAATAATATCCGTTAATATTAGCGTACGGTTGTTGAAATCTGTACAGCAGTAGAGGTAAATTTATTCTACCAACTGTCGAAATGTTGTACTAACACAGGTGTCGATGATAATTCAATATTCTCACGGAGATGTCCATGCGTATTCCATATGATTTTTTCTCCGGATCGGGATACTTTGTTTTCTGGAGTAGTATCTGGCGCATTACCTTTCGCTGGTTCACTTCCGCTTACTAGTAGTACTGCTACTAATAATGCTACTACTGCTGCTACTGCTGCTGCTACTGCTTGGCGGTGCGAAAGCCACATGTACTGGTGTAGGTGAGACGCATGCTACAAATTTACCACATACGTTTCACCGGGATCTGTGAAACTCGTTGGTCACCATAATCCAGTGAAAAGAGGCGCCATTCGTCGTAACGAATTTAGACTGAACTCCGATGCACATAGTCGGCTCACTCCCGGCCAATTTAGTAGTTCTCAAGCAATTAAAAAGCGCGTATCGGAGTTTCAGTCAGATAAGTCGCGACAACAAACGAGCTGGAATGATGAACTCCCTTCCAAAGATCGCAGGTAGTCGATTCATAGTCGGAGAAAAGCCCCATATTATCGTTCGCATAGAGAAAAAAACAAAAAAAAAACGAGGTAGTTTAATGCCTAACGCATCGAGCGTTGTCGCCATACCTCGCCTCTGGAAGTTGCAATTGCTTGCAAGGGTGGAGAAATATTAAAAATCGAATATAGGTTGTAAGCCAAACAATGCGCATACGACATTTCCTTCTCGGAGGAACATCTCCACGTATAAAACAGATTATTATAATAATACCCGTTAATATTAGAGTGAGGTTGTTGAAATCTGTACAGCAGTACAGGTAAATTTATTCTAGCAATTGTCAGAAAGTTGTACTAACACAGGTGTCGACGATGGTTCCATAAATTCTCACGGAGATGTCCACGAGTATTCGATTTGATTTTTTATCCGTATCGGGATAATTCCTTAACTGGAAGATTATCTTGCGCATTTCCTTTCGCTGGTCGCCTCCGGTTACTACTACTACTGCTACTGCTGCTGCTAATATTACTGATGCTGCTAATACTAATCCTACTACACATACTACTATTGTAACTACTACTGCTACTGCTACTGCTACTACTAGTGCTACTATTAATCCTACTTCTAGTGGAAGTTGCTATTGCTTCCAATTGTGGGGAAATATGTCAAACTAAATATGGGTTGTAAGCCATTCAATGCGCATACTACATTACCTTCGCGGAGAAAGATCTCCTCGTATAAAACAGATTATAACAATAATAACCGTTAATATTAGCGTACGGTTGTTGAAATCTGTACAGCAGTAGAGGTAAATTTATTCTACCAACTGTCGGAATGTTGTACTAACACAGGTGTCGACGGTAATTCAATATTCTCACGGAGATGTCCATGCGTATTCCATATGATTTTTTCTCCGGATCGGGATACTTTGTTTTCTGGAGTGGTATCTGGCGCATTACCTTTCGCTGGTTCACTTCCGCTTACTAGTACTACTGCTGCTGATAATGCTACTACTGCTGCTACTGCTGCTGCTACTGCTTGGCGGTGCGAAAGCCACATGTACTGGTGTAGGTGAGACGCATGCTACAAATTTACCACATACGTTTCACCGGGATCAGTGAAACTCGTTGGTAACCATAATCCAGTGAAATGGGGCGCCATTCGTCGTAACGATTTTAGACTGAACTCCGATGCACATAGTCGGCCACTCCCGGCCAATTTAGTAGTTCACAAGCAATTAAAAAGCGCGTATCGGAGTTTCAGTCAGATAAGTCGCGACAACAAACGAGCAGGAATGATAAACTCCCTTCCAAAGATCGCAGGTAGTCGATTCATAGTCGGTGAAAAACCCCATATTATCGTTCGCATAAAGAAAAAAACAAAAAAAAACGAGGTAGTTTAATGCCTAACGCACAATTGCTTGCAAGGGTGGAGAAATATTCCAAATCGAATATAGGTTGTAAGCCAAACAATGCGCATACGACATTTCCTTCTCGGAGGAACACCTCCACGTATAATACAGATTATAACAATAATATCCGGTAATATTAGAGTACGGTTGTCGGAATCTGTACAGCAGTACAGGTAAATCTATTCTAGCAATTGTCGGAATGTTGAACTAACACAGGTGTCGACGATGATTCCATAAATACTCACGGAGATGTCCACGAGTATTTGATTTGATTTTTTATCCTTATCGGGATAATTCCTTAACTGGAAGATTATCTTGCGCATGTCCTTTCGCTGGTCGCCTCCGGTTACTACTACTACTGCTACTGCTGCTGCTAATGTTACTGATGCTGCTAATACTACTCCTACTACACATACTACTATTGTAACTAGTAATGCTACTGCTACATCTGCTACTAGTACTACAACTAATCATACTACTACTGGAAGTTGCTATTGCTTCCAATTGTGGGCAAATGTTTCAAATCAAATATGGGTGGTAAGCCATTCAATCGCATACGACATTTCCTACGCGGAGAAAGATCTCCACGTATAAAACAGATTATAACAGTAATATCCGTTAATATTAGAGTGAGGTTGTTGAAATCTGTACAGCAGTAAGGGTAAATTTATTCTACCAAATGTCGAAATGTTGTACTAACACAGGTGTCGACGATAATTCAATATTCTCACGGAGATGTCCATGCGTATTCCATATGATTTTTTTTCCGGATCGGGATACTTCGTTTTCTGGAAGATTATCTTGCGCATGTCCTTTCGCTGGTCGCCTCCGTTTACTACTACTACTGCTACTGCTGCTGCTAATGTTACTGATGCTGCTAATACTACTCCTACTACACATACTACTATTGTAACTACTACTCCTACTGCTACTGCTACTACTAGTGCTACTATTAATCCTACTTCTACTGGAAGTTGCTATTGCTTCCAATTGTGGGGAAATATGTCAAACTAAATATGGGTTATAAGCCATTCAATGCGCATACGACATTTCCTTCTCGGAGGAACATCTCCACGTATAAAACAGATTATACCAATAATATCCGTTAATATTAGCGTACGGTTGTCGAAATCTGTACAGCAGTACAGGTAAATTTATTCTACCAACTGTCGAAATGTTGTACTAACACAGGTGTCGACGATAATTCAATATTCTCACGGAGATGTCCATGCGTATTCCATATGATTTTTTCTCCGGATCGGATTACTTCGTTTTCTGGAGTAGTATCTGGCGCATTACCTTTCGCTGGTTCACTTCCGCTTAATAGTACTACTGCTACTGATAATGCTACTACTGCTGCTACTGCTGCTGCTACAGCTTGGCGGTACAAAATCCACATGTACTGGTGTAGGTGAGACGCATGCTACAAATTTACCACAAACGTTTCACCGGGATCAGTGAAACTCGTTGGTAACCATAATCCAGTGAAATGGGGCGCCATTCGTCGTAACGATTTTAGACTGAACTCCGATGCACATAGTCGGCCACTCCCGGCCAATTTAGTAGTTCACAAGCAATTAAAAAGCGCGTATCGGAGTTTCAGTCAGATAAGTCGCGACAACAAACGAGCAGGAATGATAAACTCCCTTCCAAAGATCGCAGGTAGTCGATTCATAGTCGGTGAAAAACCCCATATTATCGTTCGCATAAAGAAAAAAACAAAAAAAAACGAGGTAGTTTAATGCCTAACGCACAATTGCTTGCAAGGGTGGAGAAATATTCCAAATCGAATATAGGTTGTAAGCCAAACAATGCGCATACGACATTTCCTTCTCGGAGGAACACCTCCACGTATAATACAGATTATAACAATAATATCCGGTAATATTAGAGTACGGTTGTCGGAATCTGTACAGCAGTACAGGTAAATCTATTCTAGCAATTGTCGGAATGTTGAACTAACACAGGTGTCGACGATGATTCCATAAATACTCACGGAGATGTCCACGAGTATTTGATTTGATTTTTTATCCTTATCGGGATAATTCCTTAACTGGAAGATTATCTTGCGCATGTCCTTTCGCTGGTCGCCTCCGGTTACTACTACTACTGCTACTGCTGCTGCTAATGTTACTGATGCTGCTAATACTACTCCTACTACACATACTACTATTGTAACTAGTAATGCTACTGCTACATCTGCTACTAGTACTACAACTAATCATACTACTACTGGAAGTTGCTATTGCTTCCAATTGTGGGCAAATGTTTCAAATCAAATATGGGTGGTAAGCCATTCAATCGCATACGACATTTCCTACGCGGAGAAAGATCTCCACGTATAAAACAGATTATAACAGTAATATCCGTTAATATTAGAGTGAGGTTGTTGAAATCTGTACAGCAGTAAGGGTAAATTTATTCTACCAAATGTCGAAATGTTGTACTAACACAGGTGTCGACGATAATTCAATATTCTCACGGAGATGTCCATGCGTATTCCATATGATTTTTTTTCCGGATCGGGATACTTCGTTTTCTGGAAGATTATCTTGCGCATGTCCTTTCGCTGGTCGCCTCCGTTTACTACTACTACTGCTACTGCTGCTGCTAATGTTACTGATGCTGCTAATACTACTCCTACTACACATACTACTATTGTAACTACTACTCCTACTGCTACTGCTACTACTAGTGCTACTATTAATCCTACTTCTACTGGAAGTTGCTATTGCTTCCAATTGTGGGGAAATATGTCAAACTAAATATGGGTTATAAGCCATTCAATGCGCATACGACATTTCCTTCTCGGAGGAACATCTCCACGTATAAAACAGATTATACCAATAATATCCGTTAATATTAGCGTACGGTTGTCGAAATCTGTACAGCAGTACAGGTAAATTTATTCTACCAACTGTCGAAATGTTGTACTAACACAGGTGTCGACGATAATTCAATATTCTCACGGAGATGTCCATGCGTATTCCATATGATTTTTTCTCCGGATAGGGATACTTCGTTTTCTGGAGTAGTATCTAGCGCATTACCTTTCGCTGGTTCACTTCCGCTTACTAGTACTACTGCTACTGATAATGCTACTACTGCTGCTGCTACTGCTCGGCGGTGCAAAAGCCACATGTACTGGTGTAGGTGAGACGCATGCTACAAATTTACCACAAACGTTTCACCGGGATCAGTGAAACTCGTTGGTAACCATAATCCAGTGAAAAGGGGCGCCATTCGTCGTAACGAGTTTGACTGAACTCCGATGCACATAGTCGGCCCACTCCCGGCCAATTTAGTAGTTCTCAAGCAATTAAAAAGCGCGTATCGGAGTTTCAGTCAGATAAGTCGCGACAACAAACGAGCAGGAATGATGAACTCCCTTCCAAAGATCGCAGGTAGTCGATTCATAGTCGGAGAAAAGCCCCATATTATCGTTCGCATAAAAAAAAAACAAAAAAAAACGAGGTAGTTTAATGCCTAACGCATCGAGCGTTATCGCCGTACCTCGCCTCTGGAAGTTGCAATTGCTTGCAGGGGTGGAGAAATATTAAAAATCGAATATAGGCTGTAAGCCAAACAATGCGCATACGACATTTCCTTCTCGGAGAAAGATCTCCACGTATAAAACAGATTATAACAATAATATCCGTTAATATTAGAGTGAGGTTGTTGAAATCTGTACAGCAGTACAGGTAAATTTATTCTAGCAATTGTCGGAAAGTTGTACTAACACAGGTGTCGACGATGATTCCATAAATTATCACGGAGATGTCCACGAATATTGGATTTGATTTTTTATCCGTATCGGGATAATTCCTTAACTGGAAGATTATCTTGCGCATGTCCTTTAGCTGGTCGCCTCCGATTACTACTACTACTGTTACTACTGCTGCTGATGTTACTGATGCTGCTAATACTACTCCTACTACACATACTACTATTGTAACTACTACTGCTACTGCTACTGCTACTACTAGTGCTACTATTAATCCTACTTCTACTGGAAGTTGCTACTGCTTCCAATTGTGGGGAAATATGTCAAACTAATTATGGGTTGTAAGCCATTCAATGCGCATACGACATTTCCTTCTCGGAGGAACATCTCCACGTATAAAACAGATTATAACAATAATATCCGTTAATATTAGCGTACGGTTGTTGAAATCTGTATAGCAGTACAGGTAAATTTATTCTAGCAATTGTCGGAAAGTTGTACTAACACAGGTGTCGACGATGGTTCCATAAATTCTCACGGAGATGTCCATGCGTATTCCATATGATTTTTTCTCCGGATCGGGATACTTCGTTTTCTGGAGTAGTATCTGGCGCATTACCTTTCGCTGCTTTCACTTCCTCTTACTAGTACTACTGCTACTGATAATGCTACTACTGCTGCTACTGCTGCTGCTACTGCTTGGCGGTGCGAAAGCCACATGTACTGGTGTAGGTGAGACGCATGCTACAAATTTACCACATACGTTTCACCGGGATCAGTGAAACTCGTTGGTAATCATAATCCAGTGAAAAGGGGCGCCATTCGTCGTAACGATTTTGACTGAACTCCGATGCACATAGTCGGCCCACTCCCGGCCAATTTAGCAGTTCTCAAGCAATTAAAAAGCGCGTATCGGAGTTTCAGTCAGATAAGTCGCGACAACAAACGAGCAGGAATGATGAACTCCCTTCCAAAGATCGCAGGTAGTCGATTCATAGTCGGAGAAAAGCCCCATATTATCGTTCGCATAAAAAAAAACAAAAAAAACGAGGTAGTTTAATGCCTAAAGCATCGAGCGCTATCGCCGTACCTCGCCTCTGGAAGTTGCAATTGCTTGCAAGGGTGGAGAAATATTAAAAATCGAATATAGGTTGTAAGCCAAACAATGCGCATACGACATTTCCTTCTCGGAGGAACATCTCCACGTATAAAACAGATTATAACAATAATATCCGGTAATATTAGAGTACGGTTGTCGAAATCTGTACAGCAGTACAGGTAAATTTATTCTAGCAATTGTCGGAAAGTTGTATTAACACAGGTGTCGACGAAGATTCCATAAAACCTCACGGAGATGTCCACGAGTATTCGATTTGATTTTTTATCCGTATCGGGATAATTCCTTAACTGGAAGATTATCTTGCGCATGTCCTTTCGCTGTTCGCCTCCGGTTACTACTACTACTGCTACTGCTGCTGCTAATGTTACTGATGCTGCTAATACTACTCCTACTACGCATACTACTATTGTAACTACTACTGCTACTGCTACTGCTACTACTAGTGCTACTATTAATCCTACTTCTACTGGAAGTTGCTACTGCTTCCAATTGTGGGGAAATATGTCAAACTAATTATGGGTTGTAAGCCATTCAATGCGCATACGACATTTCCTTCTCGGAGGAACATGTCCACGTATAAAACAGATTATAACAATAATATCCGGTAATATTAGAGTACGGTTGTCGAAATCTGTACAGCAGTACAGGTAAATTTATTCTAGCAATTGTCGGAAAATTGTACTAACACAGGTGTCGACGAAGATTCCATAAAACCTCACGGAGATGTCCACGAGTATTCGATTTGATTTTTTATCCGTATCGGGATAATTCCTTAACTGGAAGATTATCTTGCGCATGTCCTTTCGCTGTTCGCCTCCGGTTACTACTACTACTGCTACTGCTGCTGCTAATGTTACTGATGCTGCTAATACTACTCCTACTACGCATACTACTATTGTAACTACTACTGCTACTGCTACTGCTACTACTAGTGCTACTATTAATCCTACTTCTACTGGAAGTTGCTATTGCTTCCAATTCTGGGGAAATATGTCAAACTAAATATGGGATGTAAGCCATTCAATGCGCATACGACATTTCCTTCTCGGAGGAACACCTCCACGTATAAAACAGATTATAACAATAATATCCGTTAATATTAGCGTACGGTTGTCGAAATCTGTACAGCAGTACAGGTAAATTTATTCTACCAACTGTCGAAATGTTGTACTAACACAGGTGTCGACGATAATTCAATATTCTCACGGAGATGTCCATGCGTATTCCATATGATTTTTTCTCCGGATCGGGATACTTCGTTTTCTGGAGTAGTATCTGGCGCATTACCATTCGCTGGTTCACTTCCGCTTACTAGTACTACTGCTACTGCTACTACTAGTGCTACTATTAATCCTACTTCTACTGGAAGTTGCTATTGCTTCCAATTGTGGGCAAATGTTTCAAATCAAATATGGGTTGTATGCAATTCAATGCGCATATGACATTTCCTTCTCGGAGGAACACCTCCACGTATAAAACAGATTATAACAATAATATCCGTTAATATTAGCGTACGGATGTCGAAATCTGTACAGCAGTACAGGTAAATTTATTCTACCAGCTGTCGAAATGTTGTACTAACACAGGTGTCGACGATAATTCAATATTCTCACGGAGATGTCCATGCGTATTCCATATGATTTTTTCTCCGGATAGGGATACTTCGTTTTCTGGAGTAGTATCTAGCGCATTACCTTTCGCTGGTTTACTTCCGCTTACTAGTACTACTGCTACTGATAATGCTACTACTGCTGCTACTGCTGCTGCTACTGCTCGGCGGTGCAAAAGCCACATGTACAGGTGTAGGTGAGACGCATGCTACAAATTTACCACAAACGTTTCACCGGGATCAGTGAAACTCGTTGGTAACCATAATCCAGTGAAAAGGGGCGCCATTCGTCGTAACGATTTTGACTGTACTCCGATGCACATAGTCGGCCCACTCCCGGCCAATTTAGCAGTTCTCAAGCAATTAAAAAGCGCGTATCGGAGTTTCAGTCAGATAAGTCACGACAACAAACGAGCAGGAATGATGAACTCCCTTCCAAAGATCGCAGGTAGTCGATTCATAGTCGGAGAAAAGCCCCATATTATCGTTCGCATAAAAAAAAAACAAAAAAAACGAGGTAGTTTAATGCCTAACGCATCGAGCGTTATCGCCGTACCTCGCCTCTGGAAGTTGCAATTGCTTGCAAGGGTGGAGAAATATTAAAAATCGAATATAGGTTGTAAGCCAAACAATGCGCATACGACATTTCCTTCTCGGAGGAACATCTCCACGTATAAAACAGATTATAACAATAATATCCGTTAATATTAGCGTACGGTTGTCGAAATCTGTACAGCAGTACAGGTAAATTTATTCTACCAACTGTCGAAATGTTGTACTAACACAGGTGTCGACGATAATTCAATATTCTCACGGAGATGTCCATGCGTATTCCATATGATTTTTTCTCCGGATCGGATTACTTCGTTTTCTGGAGTAGTATCTGGCGCATTACCTTTCGCTGGTTCACTTCCGCTTAATAGTACTACTGCTACTGATAATGCTACTACTGCTGCTACTGCTGCTGCTACAGCTTGGCGGTACAAAATCCACATGTACTGGTGTAGGTGAGACGCATGCTACAAATTTACCACAAACGTTTCACCGGGATCAGTGAAACTCGTTGGTAACCATAATCCAGTGAAAAGGGGCGCCATTCGTCGTAACGATTTTGACTGAACTCCGATGCACATAGTCGGCCCACTCCCGGCCAATTTAGTAGTTCTCAAGCAATTAAAAAGCGCGTATCGGAGTTTCAGTCAGATAAGTCGCGACAACAAACGAGCAGGAATGATGAACTCCCTTCCAAAGATCGCAGGTAGTCGATTCATAGTATGAGAAAAGCCCCATATTATCGTTCACATAAAAAAAAAACAAAAAAAACGAGGTAGTTTAATGCCTAACGCATCGAGCGTTATCGCCGTACCTCGCCTCTGGAAGTTGCAATTGCTTGCAGGGGTGGAGAAATATTAAAAATCGAATATAGGTTGTAAGCCAAACAATGCGCATACGACATTTCCTTCTCGGAGAAAGATCTCCACGTATAAAACAGATTATAACAATAATATCCGTTAATATTAGAGTGAGGTTGTTGAAATCTGTACAGCAGTACAGGTAAATTTATTCTAGCAATTGTCGGAAAGTTGTACTAACACAGGTGTCGACGATGATTCCATAAATTATCACGGAGATGTCCACGAATATTTGATTTGATTTTTTATCCGTATCGGGATAATTCCTTAACTGGAAGATTATCTTGCACATGTCCTTTAGCTGGTCGCCTCCGGTTACTACTACTACTGTTACTGCTGCTGCTGATGTTACTGGTGCTGCTAATACTACTCCTACTACACATACTACTATTGTAACTACTACTGCTACTGCTACTGCTACTACTAGTGCTACTATTAATCCTACTTCTACTGGAAGTTGCTACTGCTTCCAATTGTGGGGAAATATGTCAAACTAATTATGGGTTGTAAGCCATTCCGGTTACTACTACTACTGCTACTGCTGCTGCTAATGTTACTGATGCTACTAATACTACTCCTACTACGCATACTACTATTGTAACTACTACTGCTACTGCTACTGCTACTACTAGTGCTACTATTAATCCTACTTCTACTGGAAGTTGCTATTGCTTCCAATTCTGGGGAAATATGTCAAACTAAATATGGGATGTAAGCCATTCAATGCGCATACGACATTTCCTTCTCGGAGGAACACCTCCACGTATAAAACAGATTATAACAATAATATCCGTTAATATTAGCGTACGGTTGTCGAAATCTGTACAGCAGTACAGGTAAATTTATTCTACCAACTGTCGAAATGTTGTACTAACACAGGTGTCGACGATAATTCAATATTCTCACGGAGATGTCCATGCGTATTCCATATGATTTTTTCTCCGGATAGGGATACTTCGTTTTCTGGAGTAGTATCTAGCGCATTACCTTTCGCTGGTTCACTTCCGCTTACTAGTACTACTGATACTGATAATGCTACTACTACTGCTACTGCTGCTGCTACTGCTCGGCGGTGCAAAAGCCACATGTACAGGTGCAGGTGAGACGCATGCTACAAATTTACCACAAACGTTTCACCGGGATCAGTGAAACTCGTTGGTAACCATAATCCAGTGAAAAGGGGCGCCATTCGTCGTAACGATTTTGACTGAACTCCGATGCACATAGTCGGCCCACTCCCGGCCAATTTAGCTGTTCTCAAGCAATTAAAAAGAGCGTATCGGAGTTTCAGTCAGATAAGTCGCGACAACAAACGAGCAGGAATGATGAACTCCCTTCCAAAGATCGCAGGTAGTCGATTCATAGTCGGAGAAAAGCCCCATATTATCGTTCGCATAAAAAAAAACAAAAAAAACGAGGTAGTTTAATGCCTAACGCATCGAGCGTTATCGCCGTACCTCGCCTCTGGAAGTTGCAATTGCTTGCAAGGGTGGAGAAATATTAAAAATCGAATATAGGTTGTAAGCCAAACAATGCGCATACGAAATTTCCTTCTCGGAGGAACATCTCCACGTATAAAACAGATTATAACAATAATATCCGTTAATATTAGCGTCCGGTTGTCGAAATCTGTACAGCAGTACAGGTAAATTTATTCTACCAACTGTCGAAATGTTGTACTAACACAGGTGTCGACGATAATTCAATATTCTCACGGAGATGTCCGTGCGTATTCCATATGATTTTTTCTCCGGATCGGAATACTTCGTTTTCTGGAGTAGTATCTGGCGCATTACCTTTCGCTGGTTCACTTCCGCTTAATAGTACTACTGCTACTGATAATGCTACTACTGCTGCTACTGCTGCTGCTACTGCTTGGCGGTGCAAAATCCACATGTACTGGTGTAGGTGAGACGCATGCTACAAATTTACCACAAACGTTTCACCGGGATCAGTGAAACTCGTTGGTAACCATAATCCAGTGAAAAGGGGCGCCATTCGTCGTAACGATTTTGACTGAACTCCGATGCACATAGTCGGCCCACTCCCGGCCAATTTAGTAGTTCTCAAGCAATTAAAAAGCGCGTATCGGAGTTACAGTCAGATAAGTCGCGGCAACAAACGAGCAGGAATGATGAACTCCCTTCCAAAGATCGCAGGTAGTCGATTCATAGTCGGAGAAAAGCCCCATATTATCGTTCGCATAAAAAAAAAACAAAAAAAAACGAGGTAGTTTAATGCCTAACGAATCGAGCGTTATCGCCGTACCTCGCCTCTGGAAGTTGCAATTGCTTGCAGGGGTGGAGAAATATTAAAAATCGAATATAGGTTGTAAGCCAAACAATGCGCATACGACATTTCCTTCTCGGAGAAAGATCTCCACGTATAAAACAGATTATAACAATAATATCCGTTAATATTAGAGTGAGGTTGTTGAAATCTGTACAGCAGTACAGGTAAATTTATTCTAGCAATTGTCGGAAAGTTGTACTAACACAGGTGTCGACGATGATTCCATAAATTATCACGGACATGTCCACGAATATTTGATTTGATTTTTTATCCGTATCGGGATAATTCCTTAACTGGAAGATTATCTTGCGCATGTCCTTTAGCTGGTCGCCTCCGGTTACTACTACTACTGTTACTGCTGCTGCTGATGTTACTGATGCTGCTAATACTACTCCTACTACACATACTACTATTGTAACTACTACTGCTACTGCTACTGCTACTACTAGTGCTACTATTAATCCTACTTCTACTGGAAGTTGCTACTGCTTCCAATTGTGGGGAAATATGTCAAACTAATTATGGGTTGTAAGCCATTCAATGCGCATACGACATTTCCTTCTCGGAGGAACATCTCCACGTATAAAACAGATTATAACAATAATATCCGTTAATATTAGCGTACGGTTGTTGAAATCTGTATAGCAGTACAGGTAAATTTATTCTAGCAATTGTCGGAAAGTTGTACTAACACAGGTGTCGACGATGGTTCCATAAATTCTCACGGAGATGTCCATGCGTATTCCATATGATTTTTTCTCCGGATCGGGATACTTCGTTTTCTGGAGTAGTATCTGGCGCATTACCTTTCGCTGCTTTCACTTCCTCTTACTAGTACTACTGCTACTGATAATGCTACTACTGCTGCTACTGCTGCTGCTACTGCTTGGCGGTGCGAAAGCCACATGTACTGGTGTAGGTGAGACGCATGCTACAAATTTACCACATACTCTGGAAGTTGCAATTGCTTGCAGGGGTGGAGAAATATTAAAAATCGAATATAGGTTGTAAGCCAAACAATGCGCATACGGCATTTCCTTCTCGGAGAAAGATCTCCACGTATAAAACAGATTATAACAATAATATCCGTTAATATTAGAGTGAGGTTGTTGAAATCCGTACAGCAGTACAGGTAAATTTATTCTAGCAATTGTCGGAAAGTTGTACTAACACAGGTGTCGACGATGATTCCATAAATAATCACGGAGATGTCCACGAATATTTGATTTGATTTTTTATCCGTATCGGGATAATTCCTTAACTGGAAGATTATCTTGCGCATGTCCTTTAGCTGGTCGCCTCCGGTTACTACTACTACTGTTACTGCTGCTGCTGATGTTACTGATGCTGCTAATACTACTCCTACTACACATACTACTATTGTAACTACTACTGCTACTGCTACTGCTACTACTAGTGCTACTATTAATCCTACTTCTACTGGAAGTTGCTACTGCTTCCAATTGTGGGGAAATATGTCAAACTAATAATGGGTTGTAAGCCATTCAATGCGCATACGACATTTCCTTCTCGGAGGAACATCTCCACGTATAAAACAGATTATAACAATAATATCCGTTAATATTAGCGTACGGTTGTTGAAATCTGTATAGCAGTACAGGTAAATTTATTCTAGCAATTGTCGGAAAGTTGTACTAACACAGGTGTCGACGATGGTTCCATAAATTCTCACGGAGATGTCCATGCGTATTCCATATGATTTTTTCTCCGGATCGGGATACTTCGTTTTCTGGAGTAGTATCTGGCGCATTACCTTTCGCTGCTTTCACTTCCTCTTACTAGTACTACTGCTACTGATAATGCTACTACTGCTGCTACTGCTGCTGCTACTGCTTGGCGGTGCGAAAGCCACATGTACTGGTGTAGGTGAGACGCATGCTACAAATTTACCACATACGTTTCACCGGGATCAGTGAAACTCGTTGGTAATCATAATCCAGTGAAAAGGGGCGCCATTCGTCGTAACGATTTTGACTGAACTCCGATGCACATAGTCGGCCCACTCCCGGCCAATTTAGCAGTTCTCAAGCAATTAAAAAGCGCGTATCGGAGTTTCAGTCAGATAAGTCGCGACAACAAACGAGCAGGAATGATGAACTCCCTTCCAAAGATCGCAGGTAGTCGATTCATAGTCGGAGAAAAGCCCCATATTATCGTTCGCATATAAAAAAACAAAAAAAACGAGGTAGTTTAATGCCTAACGCATCGAGCGTTATCTCCGTACCTCGCCTCTGGAAGTTGCAATTGCTTGCAAGGGTGGAGAAATATTAAAAATCGAATATAGGTTGTAAGCCAAACAATGCGCATACGACATTTCCTTCTCGGAGGAACATCTCCACGTATAAAACAGATTATAACAATAATATCCGTTAATATTAGCGTACGGTTGTCGAAATCTGTACAGCAGTACAGGTAAATTTATTCTACCAACTGTCGAAATGTTGTACTAACACAGGTGTCGACGATAATTCAATATTCTCACGGAGATGTCCATGCGTATTCCATATGATTTTTTCTCCGGATCGGAATACTTCGTTTTCTGGAGTAGTATCTGGCGCATTACCTTTCGCTGGTTCACTTCTGCTTAATAGTACTACTGCTACTGATAATGCTACTACTGCTGCTACTGCTGCTGCTACTGCTTGGCGGTGCAAACTCCACATGTACTGGTGTAGGTGAGACGCATGCTACAAATTTACCACAAACGTTTCACCGGGATCAGTGAAACTCGTTGGTAACCATAATCCAGTGAAAAGGGGCGCCATTCGTCGTAACGATTTTGACTGAACTCCGATGCACATAGTCGGCCCACTCCCGGCCAATTTAGCAGTTCTCAAGCAATTAAAAAGCGCGTATCGGAGTTTCAGTCAGATAAGTCACGACAACAAACGAGCAGGAATGATGAACTCCCTTCCAAAGATCGCAGGTAGTCGATTCATAGTCGGAGAAAAGCCCCATATTATCGTTCGCATAAAAAAAAAACAAAAAAAACGAGGTAGTTTAATGCCTAACGCATCGAGCGTTATCGCCGTACCTCGCCTCTGGAAGTTGCAATTGCTTGCAAGGGTGGAGAAATATTAAAAATCGAATATAGGTTGTAAGCCAAACAATGCGCATACGACATTTCCTTCTCGGAGGAACATCTCCACGTATAAAACAGATTATAACAATAATATCCGTTAATATTAGCGTACGGTTGTCGAAATCTGTACAGCAGTACAGGTAAATTTATTCTACCAACTGTCGAAATGTTGTACTAACACAGGTGTCGACGATAATTCAATATTCTCACGGAGATGTCCATGCGTATTCCATATGATTTTTTCTCCGGATCGGATTACTTCGTTTTCTGGAGTAGTATCTGGCGCATTACCTTTCGCTGGTTCACTTCCGCTTAATAGTACTACTGCTACTGATAATGCTACTACTGCTGCTACTGCTGCTGCTACAGCTTGGCGGTACAAAATCCACATGTACTGGTGTAGGTGAGACGCATGCTACAAATTTACCACAAACGTTTCACCGGGATCAGTGAAACTCGTTGGTAACCATAATCCAGTGAAAAGGGGCGCCATTCGTCGTAACGATTTTGACTGAACTCCGATGCACATAGTCGGCCCACTCCCGGCCAATTTAGTAGTTCTCAAGCAATTAAAAAGCGCGTATCGGAGTTTCAGTCAGATAAGTCGCGACAACAAACGAGCAGGAATGATGAACTCCCTTCCAAAGATCGCAGGTAGTCGATTCATAGTATGAGAAAAGCCCCATATTATCGTTCACATAAAAAAAAAACAAAAAAAACGAGGTAGTTTAATGCCTAACGCATCGAGCGTTATCGCCGTACCTCGCCTCTGGAAGTTGCAATTGCTTGCAGGGGTGGAGAAATATTAAAAATCGAATATAGGTTGTAAGCCAAACAATGCGCATACGACATTTCCTTCTCGGAGAAAGATCTCCACGTATAAAACAGATTATAACAATAATATCCGTTAATATTAGAGTGAGGTTGTTGAAATCTGTACAGCAGTACAGGTAAATTTATTCTAGCAATTGTCGGAAAGTTGTACTAACACAGGTGTCGACGATGATTCCATAAATTATCACGGAGATGTCCACGAATATTTGATTTGATTTTTTATCCGTATCGGGATAATTCCTTAACTGGAAGATTATCTTGCACATGTCCTTTAGCTGGTCGCCTCCGGTTACTACTACTACTGTTACTGCTGCTGCTGATGTTACTGGTGCTGCTAATACTACTCCTACTACACATACTACTATTGTAACTACTACTGCTACTGCTACTGCTACTACTAGTGCTACTATTAATCCTACTTCTACTGGAAGTTGCTACTGCTTCCAATTGTGGGGAAATATGTCAAACTAATTATGGGTTGTAAGCCATTCCGGTTACTACTACTACTGCTACTGCTGCTGCTAATGTTACTGATGCTACTAATACTACTCCTACTACGCATACTACTATTGTAACTACTACTGCTACTGCTACTGCTACTACTAGTGCTACTATTAATCCTACTTCTACTGGAAGTTGCTATTGCTTCCAATTCTGGGGAAATATGTCAAACTAAATATGGGATGTAAGCCATTCAATGCGCATACGACATTTCCTTCTCGGAGGAACACCTCCACGTATAAAACAGATTATAACAATAATATCCGTTAATATTAGCGTACGGTTGTCGAAATCTGTACAGCAGTACAGGTAAATTTATTCTACCAACTGTCGAAATGTTGTACTAACACAGGTGTCGACGATAATTCAATATTCTCACGGAGATGTCCATGCGTATTCCATATGATTTTTTCTCCGGATAGGGATACTTCGTTTTCTGGAGTAGTATCTAGCGCATTACCTTTCGCTGGTTCACTTCCGCTTACTAGTACTACTGATACTGATAATGCTACTACTACTGCTACTGCTGCTGCTACTGCTCGGCGGTGCAAAAGCCACATGTACAGGTGCAGGTGAGACGCATGCTACAAATTTACCACAAACGTTTCACCGGGATCAGTGAAACTCGTTGGTAACCATAATCCAGTGAAAAGGGGCGCCATTCGTCGTAACGATTTTGACTGAACTCCGATGCACATAGTCGGCCCACTCCCGGCCAATTTAGCTGTTCTCAAGCAATTAAAAAGAGCGTATCGGAGTTTCAGTCAGATAAGTCGCGACAACAAACGAGCAGGAATGATGAACTCCCTTCCAAAGATCGCAGGTAGTCGATTCATAGTCGGAGAAAAGCCCCATATTATCGTTCGCATAAAAAAAAACAAAAAAAACGAGGTAGTTTAATGCCTAACGCATCGAGCGTTATCGCCGTACCTCGCCTCTGGAAGTTGCAATTGCTTGCAAGGGTGGAGAAATATTAAAAATCGAATATAGGTTGTAAGCCAAACAATGCGCATACGAAATTTCCTTCTCGGAGGAACATCTCCACGTATAAAACAGATTATAACAATAATATCCGTTAATATTAGCGTCCGGTTGTCGAAATCTGTACAGCAGTACAGGTAAATTTATTCTACCAACTGTCGAAATGTTGTACTAACACAGGTGTCGACGATAATTCAATATTCTCACGGAGATGTCCGTGCGTATTCCATATGATTTTTTCTCCGGATCGGAATACTTCGTTTTCTGGAGTAGTATCTGGCGCATTACCTTTCGCTGGTTCACTTCCGCTTAATAGTACTACTGCTACTGATAATGCTACTACTGCTGCTACTGCTGCTGCTACTGCTTGGCGGTGCAAAATCCACATGTACTGGTGTAGGTGAGACGCATGCTACAAATTTACCACAAACGTTTCACCGGGATCAGTGAAACTCGTTGGTAACCATAATCCAGTGAAAAGGGGCGCCATTCGTCGTAACGATTTTGACTGAACTCCGATGCACATAGTCGGCCCACTCCCGGCCAATTTAGTAGTTCTCAAGCAATTAAAAAGCGCGTATCGGAGTTACAGTCAGATAAGTCGCGGCAACAAACGAGCAGGAATGATGAACTCCCTTCCAAAGATCGCAGGTAGTCGATTCATAGTCGGAGAAAAGCCCCATATTATCGTTCGCATAAAAAAAAAACAAAAAAAACGAGGTAGTTTAATGCCTAACGAATCGAGCGTTATCGCCGTACCTCGCCTCTGGAAGTTGCAATTGCTTGCAGGGGTGGAGAAATATTAAAAATCGAATATAGGTTGTAAGCCAAACAATGCGCATACGACATTTCCTTCTCGGAGAAAGATCTCCACGTATAAAACAGATTATAACAATAATATCCGTTAATATTAGAGTGAGGTTGTTGAAATCTGTACAGCAGTACAGGTAAATTTATTCTAGCAATTGTCGGAAAGTTGTACTAACACAGGTGTCGACGATGATTCCATAAATTATCACGGAGATGTCCACGAATATTTGATTTGATTTTTTATCCGTATCGGGATAATTCCTTAACTGGAAGATTATCTTGCGCAAGTCCTTTAGCTGGTCGCCTCCGGTTACTACTACTACTGTTACTGCTGCTGCTGA
This sequence comes from Theocolax elegans, assembly GCA_026168455.1. Classification (NCBI taxonomy): domain Eukaryota; kingdom Metazoa; phylum Arthropoda; class Insecta; order Hymenoptera; family Cerocephalidae; genus Theocolax; species Theocolax elegans. The sequence goes on along the minus strand of CM047426.1, from coordinate 18,900,255 downwards.
TGTTACTGATGCTGCTAATACTACTCCTACTACACATACTACTATTGTAACTACTACTGCTACTGCTACTGCTACTACTAGTGCTACTATTAATCCTACTTCTACTGGAAGTTGCTACTGCTTCCAATTGTGGGGAAATATGTCAAACTAATTATGGGTTGTAAGCCATTCAATGCGCATACGACATTTCCTTCTCGGAGGAACATCTCCACGTATAAAACAGATTATAACAATAATATCCGTTAATATTAGCGTACGGTTGTTGAAATCTGTATAGCAGTACAGGTAAATTTATTCTAGCAATTGTCGGAAAGTTGTACTAACACAGGTGTCGACGATGGTTCCATAAATTCTCACGGAGATGTCCATGCGTATTCCATATGATTTTTTCTCCGGATCGGGATACTTCGTTTTCTGGAGTAGTATCTGGCGCATTACCTTTCGCTGCTTTCACTTCCTCTTACTAGTACTACTGCTACTGATAATGCTACTACTGCTGCTACTGCTGCTGCTACTGCTTGGCGGTGCGAAAGCCACATGTACTGGTGTAGGTGAGACGCATGCTACAAATTTACCACATACTCTGGAAGTTGCAATTGCTTGCAGGGGTGGAGAAATATTAAAAATCGAATATAGGTTGTAAGCCAAACAATGCGCATACGGCATTTCCTTCTCGGAGAAAGATCTCCACGTATAAAACAGATTATAACAATAATATCCGTTAATATTAGAGTGAGGTTGTTGAAATCCGTACAGCAGTACAGGTAAATTTATTCTAGCAATTGTCGGAAAGTTGTACTAACACAGGTGTCGACGATGATTCCATAAATAATCACGGAGATGTCCACGAATATTTGATTTGATTTTTTATCCGTATCGGGATAATTCCTTAACTGGAAGATTATCTTGCGCATGTCCTTTAGCTGGTCGCCTCCGGTTACTACTACTACTGTTACTGCTGCTGCTGATGTTACTGATGCTGCTAATACTACTCCTACTACACATACTACTATTGTAACTACTACTGCTACTGCTACTGCTACTACTAGTGCTACTATTAATCCTACTTCTACTGGAAGTTGCTACTGCTTCCAATTGTGGGGAAATATGTCAAACTAATAATGGGTTGTAAGCCATTCAATGCGCATACGACATTTCCTTCTCGGAGGAACATCTCCACGTATAAAACAGATTATAACAATAATATCCGTTAATATTAGCGTACGGTTGTTGAAATCTGTATAGCAGTACAGGTAAATTTATTCTAGCAATTGTCGGAAAGTTGTACTAACACAGGTGTCGACGATGGTTCCATAAATTCTCACGGAGATGTCCATGCGTATTCCATATGATTTTTTCTCCGGATCGGGATACTTCGTTTTCTGGAGTAGTATCTGGCGCATTACCTTTCGCTGCTTTCACTTCCTCTTACTAGTACTACTGCTACTGATAATGCTACTACTGCTGCTACTGCTGCTGCTACTGCTTGGCGGTGCGAAAGCCACATGTACTGGTGTAGGTGAGACGCATGCTACAAATTTACCACATACGTTTCACCGGGATCAGTGAAACTCGTTGGTAATCATAATCCAGTGAAAAGGGGCGCCATTCGTCGTAACGATTTTGACTGAACTCCGATGCACATAGTCGGCCCACTCCCGGCCAATTTAGCAGTTCTCAAGCAATTAAAAAGCGCGTATCGGAGTTTCAGTCAGATAAGTCGCGACAACAAACGAGCAGGAATGATGAACTCCCTTCCAAAGATCGCAGGTAGTCGATTCATAGTCGGAGAAAAGCCCCATATTATCGTTCGCATATAAAAAACAAAAAAAACGAGGTAGTTTAATGCCTAACGCATCGAGCGTTATCTCCGTACCTCGCCTCTGGAAGTTGCAATTGCTTGCAAGGGTGGAGAAATATTAAAAATCGAATATAGGTTGTAAGCCAAACAATGCGCATACGACATTTCCTTCTCGGAGGAACATCTCCACGTATAAAACAGATTATAACAATAATATCCGTTAATATTAGCGTACGGTTGTCGAAATCTGTACAGCAGTACAGGTAAATTTATTCTACCAACTGTCGAAATGTTGTACTAACACAGGTGTCGACGATAATTCAATATTCTCACGGAGATGTCCATGCGTATTCCATATGATTTTTTCTCCGGATCGGAATACTTCGTTTTCTGGAGTAGTATCTGGCGCATTACCTTTCGCTGGTTCACTTCTGCTTAATAGTACTACTGCTACTGATAATGCTACTACTGCTGCTACTGCTGCTGCTACTGCTTGGCGGTGCAAACTCCACATGTACTGGTGTAGGTGAGACGCATGCTACAAATTTACCACAAACGTTTCACCGGGATCAGTGAAACTCGTTGGTAACCATAATCCAGTGAAAAGGGGCGCCATTCGTCGTAACGATTTTGACTGAACTCCGATGCACATAGTCGGCCCACTCCCGGCCAATTTAGTTGTTCTCAAGCAATTAAAAAGCGCGTATCGGAGTTTCAGTCAGATAAGTCGCGACAACAAACGAGCAGGAATGATGAACTCCCTTCCAAAGATCGCAGGTAGTCGATTCATAGTCGGAGAAAAGCCCCATATTATCGTTCGCATAAAAAAAAACAAAAAAAACGAGGTAGTTTAATGCCTAACGCATCGAGCGTTATCGCCGTACCTCGCCTCTGGAAGTTGCAATTGCTTGCAGGGGTGGAGAAATATTAAAAATCGAATATAGGTTGTAAGCCAAACAATGCGCATACGACATTTCCTTCTCGGAGAAAGATCTCCACGTATAAAACAGATTATAACAATAATATCCGTTAATATTAGAGTGAGGTTGTTGAAATCTGTACAGCAGTACAGGTAAATTTATTCTAGCAATTGTCGGAAAGTTGTACTAACACAGGTGTCGACGATGATTCCATAAATTATCACGGAGATGTCCACGAATATTTGATTTGATTTTTTATCCGTATCGGGATAATTCCTTAACTGGAAGATTATCTTGCGCATGTCCTTTAGCTGGTCGCCTCCGGTTACTACTACTACTGTTACTGCTGCTGCTGATGTTACTGATGCTGCTAATACTACTCCTACTACGCATACTACTATTGTAACTACTACTGCTACTGCTACTGCTACTACTAGTGCTACTATTAATCCTACTTCTACTGGAAGTTGCTACTGCTTCCAATTGTGGGGAAATATGTCAAACTAATTATGGGTTGTAAGCCATTCAATGCGCATACGACATTTCCTTCTCGGAGGAACATCTCCACGTATAAAACAGATTATAACAATAATATCCGTTAATATTAGCGTACGGTTGTTGAAATCTGTATAGCAGTACAGGTAAATTTATTCTAGCAATTGTCGGAAAGTTGTACTAACACAGGTGTCGACGATGGTTCCATAAATTCTCACGGAGATGTCCATGCGTATTCCATATGATTTTTTCTCCGGATCGGGATACTTCGTGTTCTGGAGTAGTATCTGGCGCATTACCTTTCGCTGCTTTCACTTCCTCTTACTAGTACTACTGCTACTGATAATGCTACTACTGCTGGTACTGCTGCTGCTACTGCTTGGCGGTGCGAAAGCCACATGTACTGGTGTAGGTGAGACGCATGCTACAAATTTACCACATACGTTTCACCGGGATCAGTGAAACTCGTTGGTAATCATAATCCAGTGAAAAGGGGCGCCATTCGTCGTAACGATTTTGACTGAACTCCGATGCACATAGTCGGCCCACTCCCGGCCAATTTAGCAGTTCTCAAGCAATTAAAAAGCGCGTATCGGAGTTTCAGTCAGATAAGTCGCGACAACAAACGAGCAGGAATGATGAACTCCCTTCCAAAGATCGCAGGTAGTCGATTCATAGTCGGAGAAAAGCCCCATATTATCGTTCGCATAAAAAAAAACAAAAAAAACGAGGTAGTTTAATGCCTAACGCATCGAGCGTTATCGCCGTACCTCGCCTCTGGAAGTTGCAATTGCTTGCAAGGGTGGAGAAATATTAAAAATCGAATATAGGTTGTAAGCCAAACAATGCGCATACGACATTTCCTTCTCGGAGGAACATCTCCACGTATAAAACAGATTATAACAATAATATCCGGTAATATTAGAGTACGGTTGTCGAAATCTGTACAGCAGTACAGGTAAATTTATTCTAGCAATTGTCGGAAAGTTGTACTAACACAGGTGTCGACGATGATTCCATAAAACCTCACGGAGATGTCCACGAGTATTCGATTTGATTTTTTATCCGTATCGGGATAATTCCTTAACTGGAAGATTATCTTGCGCATGTCCTTTCGCTGTTCGCCTCCGGTTACTACTACTACTGCTACTGCTGCTGCTAATGTTACTGATGCTGCTAATACTACTCCTACTACGCATACTACTATTGTAACTACTACTGCTACTGCTACTGCTACTACTAGTGCTACTATTAATCCTACTTCTACTGGAAGTTGCTATTGCTTCCAATTCTGGGGAAATATGTCAAACTAAATATGGGATGTAAGCCATTCAATGCGCATACGACATTTCCTTCTCGGAGGAACACCTCCACGTATAAAACAGATTATAACAATAATATCCGTTAATATTAGCGTACGGTTGTCGAAATCTGTACAGCAGTACAGGTAAATTTATTCTACCAACTGTCGAAATGTTGTACTAACACAGGTGTCGACGATAATTCAATATTCTCACGGAGATGTCCATGCGTATTCCATATGATTTTTTCTCCGGATCGGGATACTTCGTTTTCTGGAGTAGTATCTGGCGCATTACCTTTCGCTGGTTCACTTCCGCTTACTAGTACTACTGCTACTGCTACTACTAGTGCTACTATTAATCCTACTTCTACTGGAAGTTGCTATTGCTTCCAATTGTGGGCAAATGTTTCAAATCAAATATGGGTTGTATGCCATTCAATGCGCATATGACATTTCCTTCTCGGAGGAACACCTCCACGTATAAAACAGATTATAACAATAATATCCGTTAATATTAGCGTACGGTTGTCGAAATCTGTACAGCAGTACAGGTAAATTTATTCTACCAACTGTCGAAATGTTGTACTAACACAGGTGTCGACGATAATTCAATATTCTCACGGAGATGTCCATGCGTATTCCATATGATTTTTTCTCCGGATAGGGATACTTCGTTTTCTGGAGTAGTATCTAGCGCATTACCTTTCGCTGGTTCACTTCCGGTTACTAGTACTACTGCTACTGATAATGCTACTACTGCTGCTACTGCTGCTGCTACTGCTCGGCGGTGCAAAAGCCACATGTACTGGTGTAGGTGAGACGCATGCTACAAATTTACCACAAACGTTTCACCGGGATCAGTGAAACTCGTTGGTAACCATAATCCAGTGAAAAGGGGCGCCATTCGTCGTAACGATTTTGACTGAACTCCGATGCACATAGTCGGCCCACTCCCGGCCAATTTAGCAGTTCTCAAGCAATTAAAAAGCGCGTATCGGAGTTTCAGTCAGATAAGTCGCGACAACAAACGAGCAGGAATGATGAACTCCCTTCCAAAGATCGCAGGTAGTCGATTCATAGTCGGAGAAAAGCCCCATATTATCGTTCGCATAAAAAAAAACAAAAAAAACGAGGTAGTTTAATGCCTAACGCATCGAGCGTTATCGCCGTACCTCGCCTCTGGAAGTTGCCATTGCTTGCAAGGGTGGAGAAATATTAAAAACCGAATATAGGTTGTAAGCCAAACAATGCGCATACGACATTTCCTTCTCGGAGGAACATCTCCACGTATAAAACAGATTATAACAATAATATCCGTTAATATTAGCGTACGGTTGTCGAAATCTGTACAGCAGTACAGGTAAATTTATTCTACCAACTGTCGAAATGTTGTACTAACACAGGTGTCGACGATAATTCAATATTCTCACGGAGATGTCCATGCGTATTCCATATGATTTTTTCTCCGGATCGGAATACTTCGTTTTCTGGAGTAGTATCTGGCGCATTACCTTTCGCTGGTTCACTTCCGCTTAATAGTACTACTGCTACTGATAATGCTACTACTGCTGCTACTGCTGCTGCTACTGCTTGGCGGTGCAAAATCCACATGTACTGGTGCAGGTGAGACGCATGCTACAAATTTACCACAAACGTTTCACCGGGATCAGTGAAACTCGTTGGTAACCATAATCCAGTGAAAAGGGGCGCCATTCGTCGTAACGATTTTGACTGAACTCCGATGCACATAGTCGGCCCACTCCCGGCCAATTTAGTAGTTCTCAAGCAATTAAAAAGCGCGTATCGGAGTTTCAGTCAGATAAGTCGCGACAACAAACGAGCAGGAATGATGAACTCCCTTCCAAAGATCGCAGGTAGTCGATTCATAGTCGGAGAAAAGCCCCATATTATCGTTCGCATAAAAAAAAACAAAAAAAACGAGGTAGTTTAATGCCTAACGCATCGAGCGTTATCGCCGTACCTCGCCTCTGGAAGTTGCAATTGCTTGCAAGGGTGGAGAAATATTAAAAATCGAATATAGGTTGTAAGCCAAACAATGCGCATACGACATTTCCTTCTCGGAGGAACATCTCCACGTATAAAACAGATTATAACAATAATATCCGGTAATATTAGAGTACGGTTGTCGAAATCTGTACAGCAGTACAGGTAAATTTATTCTAGCAATTGTCGGAAAGTTGTACTAACACAGGTGTCGACGATGATTCCATAAAACCTCACGGAGATGTCCACGAGTATTCGATTTGATTTTTTATCCGTATCGGGATAATTCCTTAACTGGAAGATTATCGTGCGCATGTCCTTTCGCTGTTCGCCTCCGGTTACTACTACTACTGCTACTGCTGCTGCTAATGTTACTGATGCTGCTAATACTACTCCTACTACGCATACTACTATTGTAACTACTACTGCTACTGCTACTGCTACTACTAGTGCTACTATTAATCCTACTTCTACTGGAAGTTGCTATTGCTTCCAATTCTGGGGAAATATGTCAAACTAAATATGGGATGTAAGCCATTAAATGCGCATACGACATTTCCTTCTCGGAGGAACACCTCCACGTATAAAACAGATTATAACAATAATATCCGTTAATATTAGCGTACGGTTGTCGAAATCTGTACAGCAGTACAGGTAAATTTATTCTACCAACTGTCGAAATGTTGTACTAACACAGGTGTCGACGATAATTCAATATTCTCACGGAGATGTCCATGCGTATTCCATATGATTTTTTCTCCGGATCGGGATACTTCGTTTTCTGGAGTAGTATCTGGCGCATTACCTTTCGCTGGTTCACTTCCGCTTACTAGTACTACTGCTACTGCTACTACTAGTGCTACTATTAATCCTACTTCTACTGGAAGTTGCTATTGCTTCCAATTGTGGGCAAATGTTTCAAATCAAATATGGGTTGTATGCCATTCAATGCGCATATGACATTTCCTTCTCGGAGGAACACCTCCACGTATAAAACAGATTATAACAATAATATCCGTTAATATTAGCGTACGGTTGTCGAAATCTGTACAGCAGTACAGGTAAATTTATTCTACCAACTGTCGAAATGTTGTACTAACACAGGTGTCGACGATAATTCAATATTCTCACGGAGATGTCCATGCGTATTCCATATGATTTTTTCTCCGGATAGGGATACTTCGTTTTCTGGAGTAGTATCTAGCGCATTACCTTTCGCTGGTTCACTTCCGGTTACTAGTACTACTGCTACTGATAATGCTACTACTGCTGCTACTGCTGCTGCTACTGCTCGGCGGTGCAAAAGCCACATGTACTGGTGTAGGTGAGACGCATGCTACAAATTTACCACAAACGTTTCACCGGGATCAGTGAAACTCGTTGGTAACCATAATCCAGTGAAAAGGGGCGCCATTCGTCGTAACGATTTTGACTGAACTCCGATGCACATAGTCGGCCCACTCCCGGCCAATTTAGCAGTTCTCAAGCAATTAAAAAGCGCGTATCGGAGTTTCAGTCAGATAAGTCGCGACAACAAACGAGCAGGAATGATGAACTCCCTTCCAAAGATCGCAGGTAGTCGATTCATAGTCGGAGAAAAGCCCCATATTATCGTTCGCATAAAAAAAAGCAAAAAAAACGAGGTAGTTTAATGCCTAACGCATCGAGCGTTATCGCCGTACCTCGCCTCTGGAAGTTGCCATTGCTTGCAAGGGTGGAGAAATATTAAAAACCGAATATAGGTTGTAAGCCAAACAATGCGCATACGACATTTCCTTCTCGGAGGAACATCTCCACGTATAAAACAGATTATAACAATAATATCCGTTAATATTAGCGTACGGTTGTCGAAATCTGTACAGCAGTACAGGTAAATTTATTCTACCAACTGTCGAAATGTTGTACTAACACAGGTGTCGACGATAATTCAATATTCTCACGGAGATGTCCATGCGTATTCCATATGATTTTTTCTCCGGATCGGAATACTTCGTTTTCTGGAGTAGTATCTGGCGCATTACCTTTCGCTGGTTCACTTCCGCTTAATAGTACTACTGCTACTGATAATGCTACTACTGCTGCTACTGCTGCTGCTACTGCTTGGCGGTGCAAAATCCACATGTACTGGTGCAGGTGAGACGCATGCTACAAATTTACCACAAACGTTTCACCGGGATCAGTGAAACTCGTTGGTAACCATAATCCAGTGAAAAGGGGCGCCATTCGTCGTAACGATTTTGACTGAACTCCGATGCACATAGTCGGCCCACTCCCGGCCAATTTAGTAGTTCTCAAGCAATTAAAAAGCGCGTATCGGAGTTTCAGTCAGATAAGTCGCGACAACAAACGAGCAGGAATGATGAACTCCCTTCCAAAGATCGCAGGTAGTCGATTCATATTCGGAGAAAAGCCCCATATTATCGTTCGCATAAAAAAAAAAACAAAAAAAACGAGGTAGTTTAATGCCTAACGCATCGAGCGTTATCGCCGTACCTCGCCTCTGGAAGTTGCAATTGCTTGCAGGGGTGGAGAAATATTAAAAATCGAATATAGGTTGTAAGCCAAACAATGCGCATACGACATTTCCTTCTCGGAGAAAGATCTCCACGTATAAAACAGATGATAACAATAATATCCGTTAATATTAGAGTGAGGTTGTTGAAATCTGTACAGCAGTACAGGTAAATTTATTCTAGCAATTGTCGGAAAGTTGTACTAACACAGGTGTCGACGATGATTCCATAAATTATCACGGAGATGTCCACGAATATTTGATTTGATTTTTTATCCGTATCGGGATAATTCCTTAACTGGAAGATTATCTTGCGCATGTCCTTTAGCTGGTCGCCTCCGGTCACTACTACTACTGTTACTGCTGCTGCTGATGTTGCTGATGCTGCTAATACTACTCCTACTACACATACTACTATTGTAACTACTACTGCTACTGCTACTGCTACTACTAGTGCTACTATTAATCCTACTTCTACTGGAAGTTGCTACTGCTTCCAATTGTGGGGAAATATGTCAAACTAATTATGGGTTGTAAGCCATTCAATGCGCATACGACATTTCCTTCTCGGAGGAACATCTCCACGTATAAAACAGATTATAACAATAATATCCGTTAATATTAGCGTACGGTTGTTGAAATCTGTATAGCAGTACAGGTAAATTTATTCTAGCAATTGTCGGAAAGTTGTACTAACACAGGTGTCGACGATGGTTCCATAAATTCTCACGGAGATGTCCATGCGTATTCCATATGATTTTTTCTCCGGATCGGGATACTTCGTTTTCTGGAGTAGTATCTGGCGCATTACCTTTCGCTGCTTTCACTTCCTCTTACTAGTACTACTGCTACTGATAATGCTACTACTGCTGCTACTGCTGCTGCTACTGCTTGGCGGTGCGAAAGCCACATGTACTGGTGTAGGTGAGACGCATGCTACAAATTTACCACATACGTTTCACCGGGATCAGTGAAACTCGTTGGTAACCATAATCCAGTGAAAAGGGGCGCCATTCGTCGTAACGATTTTGACTGAACTCCGATGCACATAGTCGGCCCACTTCCGGCCAATTTAGCAGTTCTCAAGCAATTAAAAAGCGCGTATCGGAGTTTCAGTCAGATAAGTCGCGACAACAAACGAGCAGGAATGATGAACTCCCTTCCAAAGATCGCAGGTAGTCGATTCATAGTCGGAGAAAAGCCCCATATTATCGTTCGCATAAAAAAAAACAAAAAAAAACGAGGTAGTTTAATGCCTAACGCATCGAGCGTTATCGCCGTACCTCGCCTCTGGAAGTTGCAATTGCTTGCAAGGGTGGAGAAATATTAAAAATCGAATATAGGTTGTAAGCCAAACAATGCGCATACGACATTTCCTTCTCGGAGGAACATCTCCACGTATAAAACAGATTATAACAATAATATCCGTTAATATTAGCGTACGGTTGTCGAAATCTGTACAGCAGTACAGGTAAATTTATTCTACCAACTGTCGAAATGTTGTACTAACACAGGTGTCGACGATAATTCAATATTCTCACGGAGATGTCCATGCGTATTCCATATGATTTTTTCTCCGGATCGGAATACTTCGTTTTCTGGAGTAGTATCTGGCGCATTACCTTTCGCTGGTTCACTTCCGCTTAATAGTACTACTGCTACTGATAATGCTACTACTGCTGCTACTGCTGCTGCTACTGCTTGGCGGTGCAAAATCCACATGTACTGGTGCAGGTGAGACGCATGCTACAAATTTACCACAAACGTTTCACCGGGATCAGTGAAACTCGTTGGTAACCATAATCCAGTGAAAAGGGGCGCCATTCGTCGTAACGATTTTGACTGAACTCCGATGCACATAGTCGGCCCACTCCCGGCCAATTTAGTAGTTCTCAAGCAATTAAAAAGCGCGTATCGGAGTTTCAGTCAGATAAGTCGCGACAACAAACGAGCAGGAATGATGAACTCCCTTCCAAAGATCGCAGGTAGTCGATTCATATTCGGAGAAAAGCCCCATATTATCGTTCGCATAAAAAAAAAACAAAAAAAACGAGGTAGTTTAATGCCTAACGCATCGAGCGTTATCGCGTACCTCGCCTCTGGAAGTTGCAATTGCTTGCAGGGGTGGAGAAATATTAAAAATCGAATATAGGTTGTAAGCCAAACAATGCGCATACGACATTTCCTTCTCGGAGAAAGATCTCCACGTATAAAACAGATTATAACAATAATATCCGTTAATATTAGAGTGAGGTTGTTGAAATCTGTACAGCAGTACAGGTAAATTTATTCTAGCAATTGTCGGAAAGTTGTACTAACACAGGTGTCGACGATGATTCCATAAATTATCACGGAGATGTCCACGAATATTTGATTTGATTTTTTATCCGTATCGGGATAATTCCTTAACTGGAAGATTATCTTGCGCATGTCCTTTAGCTGGTCGCCTCCGGTTACTACTACTACTGTTACTGCTGCTGCTGATGTTACTGATGCTGCTAATACTACTCCTACTACACATACTACTATTGTAACTACTACTGCTACTGCTACTGCTACTACTAGTGCTACTATTAATCCTACTTCTACTGGAAGTTGCTACTGCTTCCAATTGTGGGGAAATATGTCAAACTAATTATGGGTTGTAAGCCATTCAATGCGCATACGACATTTCCTTCTCGGAGGAACATCTCCACGTATAAAACAGATTATAACAATAATATCCGTTAATATTAGCGTACGGTTGTTGAAATCTGTATAGCAGTACAGGTAAATTTATTCTAGCAATTGTCGGAAAGTTGTACTAACACAGGTGTCGACGATGGTTCCATAAATTCTCACGGAGATGTCCATGCGGATTCCATATGATTTTTTCTCCGGATCGGGATACTTCGTTTTCTGGAGTAGTATCTGGCGCATTACCTTTCGCTGCTTTCACTTCCTCTTACTAGTACTACTGCTACTGATAATGCTACTACTGCTGCTACTGCTGCTGCTACTGCTTGGCGGTGCGAAAGCCACATGTACTGGTGTAGGTGAGACGCATGCTACAAATTTACCACATACGTTTCACCGGGATCAGTGAAACTCGTTGGTAACCATAATCCAGTGAAAAGGGGCGCCATTCGTCGTAACGATTTTGACTGAACTCCGATGCACATAGTCGGCCCACTCCCGGCCAATTTAGCAGTTCTCAAGCAATTAAAAAGCGCGTATCGGAGTTTCAGTCAGATAAGTCGCGACAACAAACGAGCAGGAATGATGAACTCCCTTCCAAAGATCGCAGGTAGTCGATTCATAGTCGGAGAAAAGCCCCATATTATCGTTCGCATAAAAAAAAACAAAAAAAACGAGGTAGTTTAATGCCTAACGCATCGAGCGTTATCGCCGTACCTCGCCTCTGGAAGTTGCAATTGCTTGCAAGGGTGGAGAAATATTAAAAATCGAATATAGGTTGTAAGCCAAACAATGCGCATACGACATTTCCTTCTCGGAGGAACATCTCCACGTATAAAACAGATTATAACAATAATATCCGTTAATATTAGCGTACGGTTGTCGAAATCTGTACAGCAGTACAGGTAAATTTATTCTACCAACTGTCGAAATGTTGTACTAACACAGGTGTCGACGATAATTCAATATTCTCACGGAGATGTCCATGCGTATTCCATATGATTTTTTCTCCGGATCGGAATACTTCGTTTTCTGGAGTAGTATCTGGCGCATTACCTTTCGCTGGTTCACTTCCGCTTAATAGTACTACTGCTACTGATAATGCTACTACTGCTGCTACTGCTGCTGCTACTGCTTGGCGGTGCAAAATCCACATGTACTGGTGCAGGTGAGACGCATGCTACAAATTTACCACAAACGTTTCACCGGGATCAGTGAAACTCGTTGGTAACCATAATCCAGTGAAAAGGGGCGCCATTCGTCGTAACGATTTTGACTGAACTCCGATGCACATAGTCGGCCCACTCCCGGCCAATTTAGTAGTTCTCAAGCAATTAAAAAGCGCGTATCGGAGTTTCAGTCAGATAAGTCGCGACAACAAACGAGCAGGAATGATGAACTCCCTTCCAAAGATCGCAGGTAGTCGATTCATATTCGGAGAAAAGCCCCATATTATCGTTCGCATAAAAAAAAAAACAAAAAAAACGAGGTAGTTTAATGCCTAACGCATCGAGCGTTATCGCCGTACCTCGCCTCTGGAAGTTGCAATTGCTTGCAGGGGTGGAGAAATATTAAAAATCGAATATAGGTTGTAAGCCAAACAATGCGCATACGACATTTCCTTCTCGGAGAAAGATCTCCACGTATAAAACAGATTATAACAATAATATCCGTTAATATTAGAGTGAGGTTGTTGAAATCCGTACAGCAGTACAGGTAAATTTATTCTAGCAATTGTCGGAAAGTTGTACTAACACAGGTGTCGACGATGATTCCATAAATTATCACGGAGATGTCCACGAATATTTGATTTGATTTTTTATCCGTATCGGGATAATTCCTTAACTGGAAGATTATCTTGCGCATGTCCTTTAGCTGGTCGCCTCCGGTTACTACTACTACTGTTACTGCTGCTGCTGATGTTACTGATGCTGCTAATACTACTCCTACTACACATACTACTATTGTAACTACTACTGCTACTGCTACTGCTACTACTAGTGCTACTATTAATCCTACTTCTACTGGCAGTTGCTACTGCTTCCAATTGTGGGGAAATATGTCAAACTAATTATGGGTTGTAAGCCATTCAATGCGCATACGACATTTCCTTCTCGGAGGAACATCTCCACGTATAAAACAGATTATAACAATAATATCCGTTAATATTAGCGTACGGTTGTTGAAATATGTATAGCAGTACAGGTAAATTTATTCTAGCAATTGTCGGAAAGTTGTACTAACACAGGTGTCGACGATGGTTCCATAAATTCTCACGGAGATGTCCATGCGTATTCCATATGATTTTTTCTCCGGATCGGGATACTTCGTTTTCTGGAGTAGTATCTGGCGCATTACCTTTCGCTGCTTTCACTTCCTCTTAGTAGTACTACTGCTACTGATAATGCTACTACTGCTGCTACTGCTGCTGCTACTGCTTGGCGGTGCGAAAGCCACATGTACTGGTGTAGGTGAGACGCATGCTACAAATTTACCACATACGTTTCACCGGCATCAGTGAAACTCGTTGGTAATCATAATCCAGTGAAAAGGGGCGCCATTCGTCGTAACGATTTTGACTGAACTCCGATGCACATAGTCGGCCCACTCCCGGCCAATTTAGTAGTTCTCAAGCAATTAAAAAGCGCGTATCGGAGTTTCAGTCAGATAAGTCGCGACAACAAACGAGCAGGAATGATGAACTCCCTTCCAAAGATCGCAGGTAGTCGATTCATATTCGGAGAAAAGCCCCATATTATCGTTCGCATAAAAAAAAAAAACAAAAAAAACGAGGTAGTTTAATGCCTAACGCATCGAGCGTTATCGCCGTACCTCGCCTCTGGAAGTTGCAATTGCTTGCAGGGGTGGAGAAATATTAAAAATCGAATATAGGTTGTAAGCCAAACAATGCGCATACGACATTTCCTTCTCGGAGAAAGATCTCCACGTATAAAACAGATTATAACAATAATATCCGTTAATATTAGAGTGAGGTTGTTGAAATCTGTACAGCAGTACAGGTAAATTTATTCTAGCAATTGTCGGAAAGTTGTACTAACACAGGTGTCGACGATGATTCCATAAATTATCACGGAGATGTCCACGAATATTTGATTTGATTTTTTATCCGTATCGGGATAATTCCTTAACTGGAAGATTATCTTGCGCATGTCCTTTAGCTGGTCGCCTCCGGTTACTACTACTACTGTTACTGCTGCTGCTGATGTTACTGATGCTGCTAATACTACTCCTACTACACATACTACTATTGTAACTACTACTGCTACTGCTACTGCTACTACTAGTGCTACTATTAATCCTACTTCTACTGGCAGTTGCTACTGCTTCCAATTGTGGGGAAATATGTCAAACTAATTATGGGTTGTAAGCCATTCAATGCGCATACGACATTTCCTTCTCGGAGGAACATCTCCACGTATAAAACAGATTATAACAATAATATCCGTTAATATTAGCGTACGGTTGTTGAAATATGTATAGCAGTACAGGTAAATTTATTCTAGCAATTGTCGGAAAGTTGTACTAACACAGGTGTCGACGATGGTTCCATAAATTCTCACGGAGATGTCCATGCGTATTCCATATGATTTTTTCTCCGGATCGGGATACTTCGTTTTCTGGAGTAGTATCTGGCGCATTACCTTTCGCTGCTTTCACTTCCTCTACTAGTACTACTGCTACTGATAATGCTACTACTGCTGCTACTGCTGCTGCTACTGCTTGGCGGTGCGAAAGCCACATGTACTGGTGTAGGTGAGACGCATGCTACAAATTTACCACATACGTTTCACCGGGATCAGTGAAACTCGTTGGTAATCATAATCCAGTGAAAAGGGGCGCCATTCGTCGTAACGATTTTGACTGAACTCCGATGCACATAGTCGGCCCACTCCCGGCCAATTTAGCAGTTCTCAAGCAATTAAAAAGCGCGTATCGGAGTTTCAGTCAGATAAGTCGCGACAACAAACGAGCAGGAATGAAGAACTCCCTTCCAAAGATCGCAGGTAGTCGATTCATAGTCGGAGAAAAGCCCCATATTATCGTTCGCATAAAAAAAAAAAAAAAAACGAGGTAGTTTAATGCCTAACGCATCGTGCGTTATCGCCGTACCTCGCCTCTGGAAGTTGCAATTGCTTGCAAGGGTGGAGAAATATTAAAAATCGAATATAGGTTGTAAGCCAAACAATGCGCATACGACATTTCCTTCTCGGAGGAACATCTCCACGTATAAAACAGATTATAACAATAATATCCGGTAATATTAGAGTACGGTTGTCGAAATCTGTACAGCAGTACAGGTAAATATATTCTAGCAATTGTCGGAAAGTTGTACTAACACAGGTGTCGACGATGATTCCATAAAACCTCACGGAGATGTCCACGAGTATTCGATTTGATTTTTTATCCGTATCGGGATAATTCCTTAACTGGAAGATTATCTTGCGCATGTCCTTTCGCTGTTCGCCTCCGGTTACTACTACTACTGCTACTGCTGCTGCTAATGTTACTGATGCTGCTAATACTACTCCTACTACGCATACTACTATTGTAACTACTACTGCTACTGCTACTGCTACTACTAGTGCTACTATTAATCCTACTTCTACTGGAAGTTGCTATTGCTTCCAATTCTGGGGAAATATGTCAAACTAAATATGGGATGTAAGCCATTCAATGCGCATACGACATTTCCTTCTCGGAGGAACACCTCCACGTATAAAACAGATTATAACAATAATATCCGGTAATATTAGCGTACGGTTGTCGAAATCTGTACAGCAGTACAGGTAAATTTATTCTACCAACTGTCGAAATGTTGTACTAACACAGGTGTCGACGATAATTCAATATTCTCACGGAGATGTCCATGCGTATTCCATATGATTTTTTCTCCGGATCGGGATACTTCGTTTTCTGGAGTAGTATCTGGCGCATTACCTTTCGCTGGTTCACTTCCGCTTACTAGTACTACTGCTACTGCTACTACTAGTGCTACTATTAATCCTACTTCTACTGGAAGTTGCTATTGCTTCCAATTGTGGGCAAATGTTTCAAATCAAATATGGGTTGTATGCCAGTCAATGCGCATATGACATTTCCTTCTCGGAGGAACACCGTCCACGTATAAAACAGATTATAACAATAATATCCGTTAATATTAGCGTACGGTTGTCGAAATCTGTACAGCAGTACAGGTAAATTTATTCTACCAACTGTCGAAATGTTGTACTAACACAGGTGTCGACGATAATTCAATATTCTCACGGAGATGTCCATGCGTATTCCATATGATTTTTTCTCCGGATAGGGATACTTCGTTTTCTGGAGTAGTATCTAGCGCATTACCTTTCGCTGGTTCACTTCCGGCTTAATAGTACTACTGCTACTGATAATGCTACTACTGCTGCTACTGCTGCTGCTACTGCTCGGCGGTGCAAAAGCCACATGTACTGGTGTAGGTGAGACGCATGCTACAAATTTACCACAAACGTTTCACCGGGATCAGTGAAACTCGTTGGTAACCATAATCCAGTGAAAAGGGGCGCCATTCGTCGTAACGATTTTGACTGAACTCCGATGCACATAGTCGGCCCACTCCCGGCCAATTTAGCAGTTCTCAAGCAATTAAAAAGCGCGTATCGGAGTTTCAGTCAGATAAGTCGCGACAACAAACGAGCAGGAATGATGAACTCCCTTCCAAAGATCGCAGGTAGTCGATTCATAGTCGGAGAAAAGCCCCATATTATCGTTCGCATAAAAAAAAGCAAAAAAAACGAGGTAGTTTAATGCCTAACGCATCGAGCGTTATCGCCGTACCTCGCCTCTGGAAGTTGCCATTGCTTGCAAGGGTGGAGAAATATTAAAAACCGAATATAGGTTGTAAGCCAAACAATGCGCATACGACATTTCCTTCTCGGAGGAACATCTCCACGTATAAAACAGATTATAACAATAATATCCGTTAATATTAGCGTACGGTTGTCGAAATCTGTACAGCAGTACAGGTAAATTTATTCTACCAACTGTCGAAATGTTGTACTAACACAGGTGTCGACGATAATTCAATATTCTCACGGAGATGTCCATGCGTATTCCATATGATTTTTTCTCCGGATCGGAATACTTCGTTTTCTGGAGTAGTATCTGGCGCATTACCTTTCGCTGGTTCACTTCCGCTTAATAGTACTACTGCTACTGATAATGCTACTACTGCTGCTACTGCTGCTGCTACTGCTTGGCGGTGCAAAATCCACATGTACTGGTGCAGGTGAGACGCATGCTACAAATTTACCACAAACGTTTCACCGGGATCAGTGAAACTCGTTGGTAACCATAATCCAGTGAAAAGGGGCGCCATTCGTCGTAACGATTTTGACTGAACTCCGATGCACATAGTCGGCCCACTCCCGGCCAATTTAGTAGTTCTCAAGCAATTAAAAAGCGCGTATCGGAGTTTCAGTCAGATAAGTCGCGACAACAAACGAGCAGGAATGATGAACTCCCTTCCAAAGATCGCAGGTAGTCGATTCATATTCGGAGAAAAGCCCCATATTATCGTTCGCATAAAAAAAAAAACAAAAAAAACGAGGTAGTTTAATGCCTAACGCATCGAGCGTTATCGCCGTACCTCGCCTCTGGAAGTTGCAATTGCTTGCAGGGGTGGAGAAATATTAAAATCGAATATAGGTTGTAAGCCAAACAATGCGCATACGACATTTCCTTCTCGGAGAAAGATCTCCACGTATAAAACAGATGATAACAATAATATCCGTTAATATTAGAGTGAGGTTGTTGAAATCTGTACAGCAGTACAGGTAAATTTATTCTAGCAATTGTCGGAAAGTTGTACTAACACAGGTGTCGACGATGATTCCATAAATTATCACGGAGATGTCCACGAATATTTGATTTGATTTTTTATCCGTATCGGGATAATTCCTTAACTGGAAGATTATCTTGCGCATGTCCTTTAGCTGGTCGCCTCCGGTCACTACTACTACTGTTACTGCTGCTGCTGATGTTGCTGATGCTGCTAATACTACTCCTACTACACATACTACTATTGTAACTACTACTGCTACTGCTACTGCTACTACTAGTGCTACTATTAATCCTACTTCTACTGGAAGTTGCTACTGCTTCCAATTGTGGGGAAATATGTCAAACTAATTATGGGTTGTAAGCCATTCAATGCGCATACGACATTTCCTTCTCGGAGGAACATCTCCACGTATAAAACAGATTATAACAATAATATCCGTTAATATTAGCGTACGGTTGTTGAAATCTGTATAGCAGTACAGGTAAATTTATTCTAGCAATTGTCGGAAAGTTGTACTAACACAGGTGTCGACGATGGTTCCATAAATTCTCACGGAGATGTCCATGCGTATTCCATATGATTTTTTCTCCGGATCGGGATACTTCGTTTTCTGGAGTAGTATCTGGCGCATTACCTTTCGCTGCTTTCACTTCCTCTTACTAGTACTACTGCTACTGATAATGCTACTACTGCTGCTACTGCTGCTGCTACTGCTTGGCGGTGCGAAAGCCACATGTACTGGTGTAGGTGAGACGCATGCTACAAATTTACCACATACGTTTCACCGGGATCAGTGAAACTCGTTGGTAACCATAATCCAGTGAAAAGGGGCGCCATTCGTCGTAACGATTTTGACTGAACTCCGATGCACATAGTCGGCCCACTTCCGGCCAATTTAGCAGTTCTCAAGCAATTAAAAAGCGCGTATCGGAGTTTCAGTCAGATAAGTCGCGACAACAAACGAGCAGGAATGATGAACTCCCTTCCAAAGATCGCAGGTAGTCGATTCATAGTCGGAGAAAAGCCCCATATTATCGTTCGCATAAAAAAAAACAAAAAAAACGAGGTAGTTTAATGCCTAACGCATCGAGCGTTATCGCCGTACCTCGCCTCTGGAAGTTGCAATTGCTTGCAAGGGTGGAGAAATATTAAAAATCGAATATAGGTTGTAAGCCAAACAATGCGCATACGACATTTCCTTCTCGGAGGAACATCTCCACGTATAAAACAGATTATAACAATAATATCCGTTAATATTAGCGTACGGTTGTCGAAATCTGTACAGCAGTACAGGTAAATTTATTCTACCAACTGTCGAAATGTTGTACTAACACAGGTGTCGACGATAATTCAATATTCTCACGGAGATGTCCATGCGTATTCCATATGATTTTTTCTCCGGATCGGAATACTTCGTTTTCTGGAGTAGTATCTGGCGCATTACCTTTCGCTGGTTCACTTCCGCTTAATAGTACTACTGCTACTGATAATGCTACTACTGCTGCTACTGCTGCTGCTACTGCTTGGCGGTGCAAAATCCACATGTACTGGTGCAGGTGAGACGCATGCTACAAATTTACCACAAACGTTTCACCGGGATCAGTGAAACTCGTTGGTAACCATAATCCAGTGAAAAGGGGCGCCATTCGTCGTAACGATTTTGACTGAACTCCGATGCACATAGTCGGCCCACTCCCGGCCAATTTAGTAGTTCTCAAGCAATTAAAAAGCGCGTATCGGAGTTTCAGTCAGATAAGTCGCGACAACAAACGAGCAGGAATGATGAACTCCCTTCCAAAGATCGCAGGTAGTCGATTCATATTCGGAGAAAAGCCCCATATTATCGTTCGCATAAAAAAAAAACAAAAAAAACGAGGTAGTTTAATGCCTAACGCATCGAGCGTTATCGCGTACCTCGCCTCTGGAAGTTGCAATTGCTTGCAGGGGTGGAGAAATATTAAAAATCGAATATAGGTTGTAAGCCAAACAATGCGCATACGACATTTCCTTCTCGGAGAAAGATCTCCACGTATAAAACAGATTATAACAATAATATCCGTTAATATTAGAGTGAGGTTGTTGAAATCTGTACAGCAGTACAGGTAAATTTATTCTAGCAATTGTCGGAAAGTTGTACTAACACAGGTGTCGACGATGATTCCATAAATTATCACGGAGATGTCCACGAATATTTGATTTGATTTTTTATCCGTATCGGGATAATTCCTTAACTGGAAGATTATCTTGCGCATGTCCTTTAGCTGGTCGCCTCCGGTTACTACTACTACTGTTACTGCTGCTGCTGATGTTACTGATGCTGCTAATACTACTCCTACTACACATACTACTATTGTAACTACTACTGCTACTGCTACTGCTACTACTAGTGCTACTATTAATCCTACTTCTACTGGAAGTTGCTACTGCTTCCAATTGTGGGGAAATATGTCAAACTAATTATGGGTTGTAAGCCATTCAATGCGCATACGACATTTCCTTCTCGGAGGAACATCTCCACGTATAAAACAGATTATAACAATAATATCCGTTAATATTAGCGTACGGTTGTTGAAATCTGTATAGCAGTACAGGTAAATTTATTCTAGCAATTGTCGGAAAGTTGTACTAACACAGGTGTCGACGATGGTTCCATAAATTCTCACGGAGATGTCCATGCGGATTCCATATGATTTTTTCTCCGGATCGGGATACTTCGTTTTCTGGAGTAGTATCTGGCGCATTACCTTTCGCTGCTTTCACTTCCTCTTACTAGTACTACTGCTACTGATAATGCTACTACTGCTGCTACTGCTGCTGCTACTGCTTGGCGGTGCGAAAGCCACATGTACTGGTGTAGGTGAGACGCATGCTACAAATTTACCACATACGTTTCACCGGGATCAGTGAAACTCGTTGGTAACCATAATCCAGTGAAAAGGGGCGCCATTCGTCGTAACGATTTTGACTGAACTCCGATGCACATAGTCGGCCCACTCCCGGCCAATTTAGCAGTTCTCAAGCAATTAAAAAGCGCGTATCGGAGTTTCAGTCAGATAAGTCGCGACAACAAACGAGCAGGAATGATGAACTCCCTTCCAAAGATCGCAGGTAGTCGATTCATAGTCGGAGAAAAGCCCCATATTATCGTTCGCATAAAAAAAAACAAAAAAAACGAGGTAGTTTAATGCCTAACGCATCGAGCGTTATCGCCGTACCTCGCCTCTGGAAGTTGCAATTGCTTGCAAGGGTGGAGAAATATTAAAAATCGAATATAGGTTGTAAGCCAAACAATGCGCATACGACATTTCCTTCTCGGAGGAACATCTCCACGTATAAAACAGATTATAACAATAATATCCGTTAATATTAGCGTACGGTTGTCGAAATCTGTACAGCAGTACAGGTAAATTTATTCTACCAACTGTCGAAATGTTGTACTAACACAGGTGTCGACGATAATTCAATATTCTCACGGAGATGTCCATGCGTATTCCATATGATTTTTTCTCCGGATCGGAATACTTCGTTTTCTGGAGTAGTATCTGGCGCATTACCTTTCGCTGGTTCACTTCCGCTTAATAGTACTACTGCTACTGATAATGCTACTACTGCTGCTACTGCTGCTGCTACTGCTTGGCGGTGCAAAATCCACATGTACTGGTGCAGGTGAGACGCATGCTACAAATTTACCACAAACGTTTCACCGGGATCAGTGAAACTCGTTGGTAACCATAATCCAGTGAAAAGGGGCGCCATTCGTCGTAACGATTTTGACTGAACTCCGATGCACATAGTCGGCCCACTCCCGGCCAATTTAGTAGTTCTCAAGCAATTAAAAAGCGCGTATCGGAGTTTCAGTCAGATAAGTCGCGACAACAAACGAGCAGGAATGATGAACTCCCTTCCAAAGATCGCAGGTAGTCGATTCATATTCGGAGAAAAGCCCCATATTATCGTTCGCATAAAAAAAAAAAACAAAAAAAACGAGGTAGTTTAATGCCTAACGCATCGAGCGTTATCGCCGTACCTCGCCTCTGGAAGTTGCAATTGCTTGCAGGGGTGGAGAAATATTAAAAATCGAATATAGGTTGTAAGCCAAACAATGCGCATACGACATTTCCTTCTCGGAGAAAGATCTCCACGTATAAAACAGATTATAACAATAATATCCGTTAATATTAGAGTGAGGTTGTTGAAATCCGTACAGCAGTACAGGTAAATTTATTCTAGCAATTGTCGGAAAGTTGTACTAACACAGGTGTCGACGATGATTCCATAAATTATCACGGAGATGTCCACGAATATTTGATTTGATTTTTTATCCGTATCGGGATAATTCCTTAACTGGAAGATTATCTTGCGCATGTCCTTTAGCTGGTCGCCTCCGGTTACTACTACTACTGTTACTGCTGCTGCTGATGTTACTGATGCTGCTAATACTACTCCTACTACACATACTACTATTGTAACTACTACTGCTACTGCTACTGCTACTACTAGTGCTACTATTAATCCTACTTCTACTGGCAGTTGCTACTGCTTCCAATTGTGGGGAAATATGTCAAACTAATTATGGGTTGTAAGCCATTCAATGCGCATACGACATTTCCTTCTCGGAGGAACATCTCCACGTATAAAACAGATTATAACAATAATATCCGTTAATATTAGCGTACGGTTGTTGAAATATGTATAGCAGTACAGGTAAATTTATTCTAGCAATTGTCGGAAAGTTGTACTAACACAGGTGTCGACGATGGTTCCATAAATTCTCACGGAGATGTCCATGCGTATTCCATATGATTTTTTCTCCGGATCGGGATACTTCGTTTTCTGGAGTAGTATCTGGCGCATTACCTTTCGCTGCTTTCACTTCCTCTTAGTAGTACTACTGCTACTGATAATGCTACTACTGCTGCTACTGCTGCTGCTACTGCTTGGCGGTGCGAAAGCCACATGTACTGGTGTAGGTGAGACGCATGCTACAAATTTACCACATACGTTTCACCGGCATCAGTGAAACTCGTTGGTAATCATAATCCAGTGAAAAGGGGCGCCATTCGTCGTAACGATTTTGACTGAACTCCGATGCACATAGTCGGCCCACTCCCGGCCAATTTAGTAGTTCTCAAGCAATTAAAAAGCGCGTATCGGAGTTTCAGTCAGATAAGTCGCGACAACAAACGAGCAGGAATGATGAACTCCCTTCCAAAGATCGCAGGTAGTCGATTCATATTCGGAGAAAAGCCCCATATTATCGTTCGCATAAAAAAAAAAACAAAAAAAACGAGGTAGTTTAATGCCTAACGCATCGAGCGTTATCGCCGTACCTCGCCTCTGGAAGTTGCAATTGCTTGCAGGGGTGGAGAAATATTAAAAATCGAATATAGGTTGTAAGCCAAACAATGCGCATACGACATTTCCTTCTCGGAGAAAGATCTCCACGTATAAAACAGATTATAACAATAATATCCGTTAATATTAGAGTGAGGTTGTTGAAATCTGTACAGCAGTACAGGTAAATTTATTCTAGCAATTGTCGGAAAGTTGTACTAACACAGGTGTCGACGATGATTCCATAAATTATCACGGAGATGTCCACGAATATTTGATTTGATTTTTTATCCGTATCGGGATAATTCCTTAACTGGAAGATTATCTTGCGCATGTCCTTTAGCTGGTCGCCTCCGGTTACTACTACTACTGTTACTGCTGCTGCTGATGTTACTGATGCTGCTAATACTACTCCTACTACACATACTACTATTGTAACTACTACTGCTACTGCTACTGCTTACTAGTGCTACTATTAATCCTACTTCTACTGGCAGTTGCTACTGCTTCCAATTGTGGGGAAATATGTCAAACTAATTATGGGTTGTAAGCCATTCAATGCGCATACGACATTTCCTTCTCGGAGGAACATCTCCACGTATAAAACAGATTATAACAATAATATCCGTTAATATTAGCGTACGGTTGTTGAAATATGTATAGCAGTACAGGTAAATTTATTCTAGCAATTGTCGGAAAGTTGTACTAACACAGGTGTCGACGATGGTTCCATAAATTCTCACGGAGATGTCCATGCGTATTCCATATGATTTTTTCTCCGGATCGGGATACTTCGTTTTCTGGAGTAGTATCTGGCGCATTACCTTTCGCTGCTTTCACTTCCTCTTACTAGTACTACTGCTACTGATAATGCTACTACTGCTGCTACTGCTGCTGCTACTGCTTGGCGGTGCGAAAGCCACATGTACTGGTGTAGGTGAGACGCATGCTACAAATTTACCACATACGTTTCACCGGGATCAGTGAAACTCGTTGGTAATCATAATCCAGTGAAAAGGGGCGCCATTCGTCGTAACGATTTTGACTGAACTCCGATGCACATAGTCGGCCCACTCCCGGCCAATTTAGCAGTTCTCAAGCAATTAAAAAGCGCGTATCGGAGTTTCAGTCAGATAAGTCGCGACAACAAACGAGCAGGAATGAAGAACTCCCTTCCAAAGATCGCAGGTAGTCGATTCATAGTCGGAGAAAAGCCCCATATTATCGTTCGCATAAAAAAAAAAAAAAAAACGAGGTAGTTTAATGCCTAACGCATCGTGCGTTATCGCCGTACCTCGCCTCTGGAAGTTGCAATTGCTTGCAAGGGTGGAGAAATATTAAAAATCGAATATAGGTTGTAAGCCAAACAATGCGCATACGACATTTCCTTCTCGGAGGAACATCTCCACGTATAAAACAGATTATAACAATAATATCCGGTAATATTAGAGTACGGTTGTCGAAATCTGTACAGCAGTACAGGTAAATATATTCTAGCAATTGTCGGAAAGTTGTACTAACACAGGTGTCGACGATGATTCCATAAAACCTCACGGAGATGTCCACGAGTATTCGATTTGATTTTTTATCCGTATCGGGATAATTCCTTAACTGGAAGATTATCTTGCGCATGTCCTTTCGCTGTTCGCCTCCGGTTACTACTACTACTGCTACTGCTGCTGCTAATGTTACTGATGCTGCTAATACTACTCCTACTACGCATACTACTATTGTAACTACTACTGCTACTGCTACTGCTACTACTAGTGCTACTATTAATCCTACTTCTACTGGAAGTTGCTATTGCTTCCAATTCTGGGGAAATATGTCAAACTAAATATGGGATGTAAGCCATTCAATGCGCATACGACATTTCCTTCTCGGAGGAACACCTCCACGTATAAAACAGATTATAACAATAATATCCGGTAATATTAGCGTACGGTTGTCGAAATCTGTACAGCAGTACAGGTAAATTTATTCTACCAACTGTCGAAATGTTGTACTAACACAGGTGTCGACGATAATTCAATATTCTCACGGAGATGTCCATGCGTATTCCATATGATTTTTTCTCCGGATCGGGATACTTCGTTTTCTGGAGTAGTATCTGGCGCATTACCTTTCGCTGGTTCACTTCCGCTTACTAGTACTACTGCTACTGCTACTACTAGTGCTACTATTAATCCTACTTCTACTGGAAGTTGCTATTGCTTCCAATTGTGGGCAAATGTTTCAAATCAAATATGGGTTGTATGCCAGTCAATGCGCATATGACATTTCCTTCTCGGAGGAACACGTCCACGTATAAAACAGATTATAACAATAATATCCGTTAATATTAGCGTACGGTTGTCGAAATCTGTACAGCAGTACAGGTAAATTTATTCTACCAACTGTCGAAATGTTGTACTAACACAGGTGTCGACGATAATTCAATATTCTCACGGAGATGTCCATGCGTATTCCATATGATTTTTTCTCCGGATCGGAATACTTCGTTTTCTGGAGTAGTATCTGGCGCATTACCTTTCGCTGGTTCACTTCCGCTTAATAGTACTACTGCTACTGATAATGCTACTACTGCTGCTACTGCTGCTGCTACTGCTTGGCGGTGCAAAATCCACATGTACTGGTGCAGGTGAGACGCATGCTACAAATTTACCACAAACGTTTCACCGGGATCAGTGAAACTCGTTGGTAACCATAATCCAGTGAAAAGGGGCGCCATTCGTCGTAACGATTTTGACTGAACTCCGATGCACATAGTCGGCCCACTCCCGGCCAATTTAGTAGTTCTCAAGCAATTAAAAAGCGCGTATCGGAGTTTCAGTCAGATAAGTCGCGACAACAAACGAGCAGGAATGATGAACTCCCTTCCAAAGATCGCAGGTAGTCGATTCATATTCGGAGAAAAGCCCCATATTATCGTTCGCATAAAAAAAAAAACAAAAAAAACGAGGTAGTTTAATGCCTAACGCATCGAGCGTTATCGCCGTACCTCGCCTCTGGAAGTTGCAATTGCTTGCAGGGGTGGAGAAATATTAAAAATCGAATATAGGTTGTAAGCCAAACAATGCGCATACGACATTTCCTTCTCGGAGGAACATCTCCACGTATAAAACAGATTCTAACAATAATATCCGTTAATATTAGCGTACGGTTGTCGAAATCTGTACAGCAGTACAGGTAAATATATTCTACCAACTGTCGAAATGTTGTACTAACACAGGTGTCGACGATAATTCAATATTCTCACGGAGATGTCCATGCGTATTCCATATGATTTTTTCTCCGGATAGGGATACTTCATTTTCTGGAGTAGTATCTAGCGCATTACCTTTCGCTGGTTCACTTCCGCTTACTAGTACTACTGCTACTGATAATGCTAATACTGCTGCTACTGCTGCTGCTACTGCTCGGCGGTGCAAAAGCCACATGTACTGGTGTAGGTGAGACGCATGCTACAAATTTACCACAAACGTTTCACCGGGATCAGTGAAACTCGTTGGTAACCATAATCCAGTGAAAAGGGGCGCCATTCGTCGTAACGATTTAGACTGAACTCCGATGCACATAGTCGGCCCACTCCCGGCCAATTTAGCAGTTCTCAAGCAATTAAAAAGCGCGTATCGGAGTTTCAGTCAGATAAGTCGCGACAACAAACGAGCAGGAATGATGAACTCCCTTCCAAAGATCGCAGGTAGTCGATTCATAGTCGGAGAAAAGCCCCATATTATCGTTCGCATAAAAAAAAAAACAAAAAAAACGAGGTAGTTTAATGCCTAACGCATCGAGCGTTATCGCCGTACCTCGCCTCTGGAAGTTGCAATTGCTTGCAAGGGTGGAGCAATATTAAAAATCGAATATAGGTTGTAACCCAAACAATGCGCATACGACATTTCCTTCTCGGAGGAACATCTCCACGTATAAAACAGATTATAACAAAAATATCGGTTAATATTAGCGTACGGTTGTCGAAATCTGTACAGCAGTACAGGTAAATTTATTCTACCAACTGTCGAAATGTTGTACTAACACAGGTGTCGACGATAATTCAATATTCTCACGGAGATGTCCATGCGTATTCCATATGATTTTTTCTCCGGATCGGAATACTTCGTTTTCTGGAGTAGTATCTGGCGCATTACCTTTCGCTGGTTCACTTCCGCTTAATAGTACTACTGCTACTGATAATGCTACTACTGCTGCTACTGCTGCTGCTACTGCTTGGCGGTGCAAAATCCACATGTACTGGTGTAGGTGAGACGCATGCTACAAATTTACCACAAACGTTTCACCGGGATCAGTGAAACTCGTTGGTAACCATAATCCAGTGAAAAGGGGCGCCATTCGTCGTAACGATTTTGACTGAACTCCGATGCACATAGTCGGCCCACTCCCGGCCAATTTAGCAGTTCTCAAGCAATTAAAAAGCGCGTATCGGAGTTTCAGTCAGATAAGTCGCGACAACAAACGAGCAGGAATGATGAACTCCCTTCCAAAGATCGCAGGTAGTCGATTCATAGTCGGAGAAAAGCCCCATATTATCGTTCGCATAAAAAAAAACAAAAAAAACGAGGTAGTTTAATGCCTAACGCATAGAGCGTTATCGCCGTACCTCGCCTCTGGAAGTTGCAATTGCTTGCAAGGGTGGAGCAATATTAAAAATCGAATATAGGTTGTAAGCCAAACAATGCGCATACGACATTTCCTTCTCGGAGAAAGATCTCCACGTATAAAACAGATTATAACAATAATATCCGTTAATATTAGAGTGAGGTTGTTGAAATCTGTACAGCAGTACAGGTAAATTTATTCTAGCAATTGTCGGAAAGTTGTACTAACACAGGTGTCGACGATGATTCCATAAATTATCACGGAGATGTCCACGAATATTTGATTTGATTTTTTATCCGTATCGGGATAATTCCTTAACTGGAAGATTATCTTGCGCATGTCCTTTAGCTGGTCGCCTCCGTTTACTACTACTACTGTTACTGCTGCTGCTGATGTTACTGATGCTGCTAATACTACTCCTACTACACATACTACTATTGTAACTACTACTGCTACTGCTACTGCTACTACTAGTGCTACTATTAATCCTACTTCTACTGGAAGTTGCTACTGCTTCCAATTGTGGGGAAATATGTCAAACTAATTATGGGTTGTAAGCCATTCAATGCGCATACGACATTTCCTTCTCGGAGGAACATCTCCACGTATAAAACAGATTATAACAATAATATCCGTTAATATTAGCGTACGGTTGTTGAAATCTGTATAGCAGTACAGGTAAATTTATTCTAGCAATTGTCGGAAAGTTGTACTAACACAGGTGTCGACGATGGTTCCATAAATTCTCACGGAGATGTCCATGCGTATTCCATATGATTTTTTCTCCGGATCGGGATACTTCGTTTTCTGGAGTAGTATCTGGCGCATTACCTTTCGCTGCTTTCACTTCCTCTTACTAGTACTACTGCTACTGATAATGCTACTACTGCTGCTACTGCTGCTGCTACTGCTTGGCGGTGCGAAAGCCACATGTACTGGTGTAGGTGAGACGCATGCTACAAATTTACCACATACGTTTCACCGGGATCAGTGAAACTCGTTGGTAATCCTAATCCAGTGAAAAGGGGCGCCATTCGTCGTAACGATTTTGACTGAACTCCGATGCACATAGTCGGCCCACTCCCGGCCAATTTAGCAGTTCTCAAGCAATTAAAAAGCGCGTATCGGAGTTTCAGTCAGATAAGTCGCGACAACAAACGAGCAGGAATGATGAACTCCCTTCCAAAGATCGCAGGTAGTCGATTCATAGTCGGAGAAAAGCCCCAAATTATCGTTCGCATAAAAAAAAACAAAAAAAACGAGGTAGTTTAATGCCTAACGCATCGAGCGTTATCGCCGTACCTCGCCTCTGGAAGTTGCAATTGCTTGCAAGGGTGGAGAAATATTAAAAATCGAATATAGGTTGTAAGCCAAACAATGCGCATACGTCATTTCCTTCTCGGAGGAACATCTCCACGTATAAAACAGATTATAACAATAATATCCGGTAATATTAGAGTACGGTTGTCGAAATCTGTACAGAAGTACAGGTAAATTTATTCTAGCAATTGTCGGAAAGTTGTACTAACACAGGTGTCGACGATGATTCCATAAAACCTCACGGAGATGTCCACGAGTATTCGATTTGATTTTTTATCCGTATCGGGATAATTCCTTAACTGGAAGATTATCTTGCGCATGTCCTTTCGCTGTTCGCCTCCGGTTACTACTACTACTGCTACTGCTGCTGCTAATGTTACTGATGCTGCTAATACTACTCCTACTACGCATACTACTATTGTAACTACTACTGCTACTGCTACTGCTACTACTAGTGCTACTATTAATCCTACTTCTACTGGAAGTTGCTATTGCTTCCAATTCTGGGGAAATATGTCAAACTAAATATGGGATGTAAGCCATTCAATGCGCATACGACATTTCCTTCTCGGAGGAACACCTCCACGTATAAAACAGATTATAACAATAATATCCGTTAATATTAGCGTACGGTTGTCGAAATCTGTACAGCAGTACAGGTAAATTTATTCTACCAACTGTCGAAATGTTGTACTAACACAGGTGTCGACGATAATTCAATATTCTCACGGAGATGTCCATGCGTATTCCATATGATTTTTTCTCCGGATCGGGATACTTCGTTTTCTGGAGTAGTATCTGGCGCATTACCTTTCGCTGGTTCACTTCCGCTTACTAGTACTACTGCTACTGCTACTACTAGTGCTACTATTAATCCTACTTCTACTGGAAGTTGCTATTGCTTCCAATTGTGGGCAAATGTTTCAAAACAAATATGGGTTGTATGCCATTCAATGCGCATATGACATTTCCTTCTCGGAGGAACATCTCCACGTATAAAACAGATTATAACAATAATATCCGTTAATATTAGCGTACGGTTGTCGAAATCTGTACAGCAGTACAGGTAAATTTATTCTACCAACTGTCGAAATGTTGTACTAACACAGGTGTCGACGATAATTCAATATTCTCACGGAGATGTCCATGCGTATTCCATATGATTTTTTCTCCGGATAGGGATACTTCGTTTTCTGGAGTAGTATCTAGCGCATTACCTTTCGCTGGTTCACTTCCGCTTACTAGTACTACTGCTACTGATAATGCTACTACTGCTGCTACTGCTGCTGCTACTGCTCGGCGGTGCAAAAGCCACATGTACTAGTGTAGGTGAGACGCATGCTACAAATTTACCACAAACGTTTCACCGGGATCAGTGAAACGCGTTGGTAACCATAATCCAGTGAAAAATGGCGCCATTCGTCGTAACGATTTTGACTGAACCCCGATGCCCATAGTCGGCCCACTCCCGGCCAATTTAGCAGTTCTCAAGCAATTAAAAAGCGCGTATCGGAGATTCAGTCAGATAAGTCGCGACAACAAACGAGCAGGAATGATGAACTCCCTTCCAAAGATCGCAGGTAGTCGATTCATAGTCGGAGAAAAGCCCCATATTATCGTTCGCATAAAAAAAAACAAAAAAAACGAGGTAGTTTAATGCCTAACGCATCGAGCGTTATCGCCGTACCTCGCCTCTGGAAGTTGCAATTGCTTGCAAGGGTGGAGAAATATTAAAAATCGAATATAGGTTGTAAGCCAAACAATGCGCATACGACATTTCCTTCTCGGAGGAACATCTCCACGTATAAAACAGATTATAACAATAATATCCGTTAATATTAGCGTACGGTTGTCGAAATCTGTACAGCAGTACAGGTAAATTTATTCTACCAACTGTCGAAATGTTGTACTAACACAGGTGTCAACGATAATTCAATATTCTCACGGAGATGTCCATGCGTATTCCATATGATTTTTTCTCCGGATCGGAATACTTCGTTTTCTGGAGTAGTATCTGGCGCATTACCTTTCGCAGGTTCACTTCCGCTTAATAGTACTACTGCTACTGATAATGCTACTACTGCTGCTACTGCTGCTGCTACTGCTTGGCGGTGCAAAATCCACATGTACTGGTGCAGGTGAGACGCATGCTACAAATTTACCACAAACGTTTCACCGGGATCAGTGAAACTCGTTGGTAACCATAATCCAGTGAAAAGGGGCGCCATTCGTCGTAACGATTTTGACTGAACTCCGATGCACATAGTCGGCCCACTCCCGGCCAATTTAGTAGTTCTCAAGCAATTAAAAAGCGCGTATCGGAGTTTCAGTCAGATAAGTCGCGACAACAAACGAGCAGGAATGATGAACTCCCTTCCAAAGATCGCAGGTAGTCGATTCATATTCGGAGAAAAGCCCCATATTATCGTTCGCATAAAAAAAAAAACAAAAAAAACGAGGTAGTTTAATGCCTAACGCATCGAGCGTTATCGCCGTACCTCGCCTCTGGAAGTTGCAATTGCTTGCAGGGGTGGAGAAATATTAAAAATCGAATATAGGTTGTAAGCCAAACAATGCGCATACGACATTTCCTTCTCGGAGAAAGATCTCCACGTATAAAACAGATTATAACAATAATATCCGTTAATATTAGAGTGAGGTTGTTGAAATCTGTACAGCAGTACAGGTAAATTTATTCTAGCAATTGTCGGAAAGTTGTACTAACACAGGTGTCGACGATGATTCCATAAATTATCACGGAGATGTCCACGAATATTTGATTTGATTTTTTATCCGTATCGGGATAATTCCTTAACTGGAAGATTATCTTGCGCATGTCCTTTAGCTGGTCGCCTCCGGTTACTACTACTACTGTTACTGCTGCTGCTGATGTTACTGATGCTGCTAATACTACTCCTACTACACATACTACTATTGTAACTACTACTGCTACTGCTACTGCTACTACTAGTGCTACTATTAATCCTACTTCTACTGGAAGTTGCTACTGCTTCCAATTGTGGGGAAATATGTCAAACTAATTATGGGTTGTAAGCCATTCAATGCGCATACGACATTTCCTTCTCGGAGGAACATCTCCACGTATAAAACAGATTATAACAATAATATCCGTTAATATTAGCGTACGGTTGTTGAAATCTGTATAGCAGTACAGGTAAATTTATTCTAGCAATTGTCGGAAAGTTGTACTAACACAGGTGTCGACGATGGTTCCATAAATTCTCACGGAGATGTCCATGCGTATTCCATATGATTTTTTCTCCGGATCGGGATACTTCGTTTTCTGGAGTAGTATCTGGCGCATTACCTTTCGCTGCTTTCACTTCCTCTTACTAGTACTACTGCTACTGATAATGCTACTACTGCTGCTACTGCTGCTGCTACTGCTTGGCGGTGCGAAAGCCACATGTACTGGTGTAGGTGAGACGCATGCTACAAATTTACCACATACGTTTCACCGGGATCAGTGAAACTCGTTGGTAACCATAATCCAGTGAAAAGGAGCGCCATTCGTCGTAACGATTTTGACTGAACTCCGATGCACATAGTCGGCCCACTCCCGGCCAATTTAGCAGTTCTCAAGCAATTAAAAAGCGCGTATCGGAGTTTCAGTCAGATAAGTCGCGACAACAAACGAGCAGGAATGATGAACTCCCTTCCAAAGATCGCAGGTAGTCGATTCATAGTCGGAGAAAAGCTCCATATTATCGTTCGCATAAAAAAAAACAAAAAAAACGAGGTAGTTTAATGCCTAACGCATCGAGCGTTATCGCCGTACCTCGCCTCTGGAAGTTGCAATTGCTTGCAAGGGTGGAGAAATATTAAAAATCGAATATAGGTTGTAAGCCAAACAATGCGCATACGACATTTCCTTCTCGGAGGAACATCTCCACGTATAAAACAGATTATAACAATAATATCCGTTAATATTAGCGTACGGTTGTCGAAATCTGTACAGCAGTACAGGTAAATTTATTCTACCAACTGTCGAAATGTTGTACTAACACAGGTGTCGACGATAATTCAATATTCTCACGGAGATGTCCATGCGTATTCCATATGATTTTTTCTCCGGATCGGAATACTTCGTTTTCTGGAGTAGTATCTGGCGCATTACCTTTCGCTGGTTCACTTCCGCTTAATAGTACTACTGCTACTGATAATGCTACTACTGCTGCTACTGCTGCTGCTACTGCTTGGCGGTGCAAAATCCACATGTACTGGTGCAGGTGAGACGCATGCTACAAATTTACCACAAACGTTTCACCGGGATCAGTGAAACTCGTTGGTAACCATAATCCAGTGAAAAGGGGCGCCATTCGTCGTAACGATTTTGACTGAACTCCGATGCACATAGTCGGCCCACTCCCGGCCAATTTAGCAGTTCTCAAGCAATTAAAAAGCGCGTATCGGAGTTTCAGTCAGATAAGTCGCGACAACAAACGAGCAGGAATGATGAACTCCCTTCCAAAGATCGCAGGTAGTCGATTCATAGTCGGAGAAAAGCCCCATATTATCGTTCGCATAAAAAAAAAAACAAAAAAAACGAGGTAGTTTAATGCCTAACGCATCGAGCGTTATCGCCGTACCTCGCCTCTGGAAGTTGCAATTGCTTGCAGGGGTGGAGAAATATTAAAAATCGAATATAGGTTGTAAGCCAAACAATGCGCATACGACATTTCCTTCTCGGAGAAAGATCTCCACGTATAAAACAGATTATAACAATAATATCCGTTAATATTAGAGTGAGGTTGTTGAAATCTGTACAGCAGTACAGGTAAATTTATTCTAGCAATTGTCGGAAAGTTGTACTAACACAGGTGTCGACGATGATTCCATAAATTATCACGGAGATGTCCACGAATATTTGATTTGATTTTTTATCCGTATCGGGATAATTCCTTAACTGGAAGATTATCTTGCGCATGTCCTTTAGCTGGTCGCCTCCGGTTACTACTACTACTGTTACTGCTGCTGCTGATGTTACTGATGCTGCTAATACTACTCCTACTACACATACTACTATTGTAACTACTACTGCTACTGCTACTGCTACTACTAGTGCTACTATTAATCCTACTTCTACTGGAAGTTGCTACTGCTTCCAATTGTGGGGAAATATGTCAAACTAATTATGGGTTGTAAGCCATTCAATGCGCATACGACATTTCCTTCTCGGAGGAACATCTCCACGTATAAAACAGATTATAACAATAATATCCGTTAATATTAGCGTACGGTTGTTGAAATCTGTATAGCAGTACAGGTAAATTTATTCTAGCAATTGTCGGAAAGTTGTACTAACACAGGTGTCGACGATGGTTCCATAAATTCTCACGGAGATGTCCATGCGTATTCCATATGATTTTTTCTCCGGATCGGGATACTTCGTTTTCTGGAGTAGTATCTGGCGCATTACCTTTCGCTGCTTTCACTTCCTCTTACTAGTACTACTGCTACTGATAATGCTACTACTGCTGCTACTGCTGCTGCTACTGCTTGGCGGTGCGAAAGCCACATGTACTGGTGTAGGTGAGACGCATGCTACAAATTTACCACATACGTTTCACCGGGATCAGTGAAACTCGTTGGTAATCATAATCCAGTGAAAAGGGGCGCCATTCGTCGTAACGATTTTGACTGAACTCCGATGCACATAGTCGGCCCACTCCCGGCCAATTTAGTAGTTCTCAAGCAATTAAAAAGCGCGTATCGGAGTTTCAGTCAGATAAGTCGCGGCAACAAACGAGCAGGAATGATGAACTCCCTTCCAAAGATCGCAGGTAGTCGATTCATAGTCGGAGAAAAGCCCCATATTATCGTTCGCATAAAAAAAAAACAAAAAAAACGAGGTAGTTTAATGCCTAACGCATCGAGCGTTATCGCCGTACCTCGCCTCTGGAAGTTGCAATTGCTTGCAGGGGTGGAGAAATATTAAAAATCGAATATAGGTTGTAAGCCAAACAATGCGCATACGACATTTCCTTCTCGGAGAAAGATCTCCACGTATAAAACAGATTATAACAATAATATCCGTTAATATTAGAGTGAGGTTGTTGAAATCTGTACAGCAGTACAGGTAAATTTATTCTAGCAATTGTCGGAAAGTTGTACTAACACAGGTGTCGACGATGATTCCATAAATTATCACGGAGATGTCCACGAATATTTGATTTGATTTTTTATCCGTATCGGGATAATTCCTTAACTGGAAGATTATCTTGCGCATGTCCTTTAGCTGGTCGCCTCCGGTTACTACTACTACTGTTACTGCTGCTGCTGATGTTACTGATGCTGCTAATACTACTCCTACTACACATACTACTATTGTAACTACTACTGCTACTGCTACTGCTACTACTAGTGCTACTATTAATCCTACTTCTACTGGAAGTTGCTACTGCTTCCAATTGTGGGGAAATATGTCAAACTAATTATGGGTTGTAAGCCATTCAATGCGCATACGACATTTCCTTCTCGGAGGAACATCTCCACGTATAAAACAGATTATAACAAATATATCCGTTAATATTAGCGTACGGTTGTTGAAATCTGTTTAGCAGTACAGGTAAATTTATTCTAGCAATTGTCGGAAAGTTGTACTAACACAGGTGTCGACGATGGTTCCATAAATTCTCACGGAGATGTCCATGCGTATTCCATATGATTTTTTCTCCGGATCGGGATACTTCGTTTTCTGGAGTAGTATCTGGCGCATTACCTTTCGCTGCTTTCACTTCCTCTTACTAGTACTACTGCTACTGATAATGCTACTACTGCTGCTACTGCTGCTGCTACTGCTTGGCGGTGCGAAAGCCACATGTACTGGTGTAGGTGAGACGCATGCTACAAATTTACCACATACGTTTCACCGGGATCAGTGAAACTCGTTGGTAATCCTAATCCAGTGAAAAGGGGCGCCATTCGTCGTAACGATTTTGACTGAACTCCGATGCACATAGTCGGCCCACTCCCGGCCAATTTAGCAGTTCTCAAGCAATTAAAAAGCGCGTATCGGAGTTTCAGTCAGATAAGTCGCGACAACAAACGAGCAGGAATGATGAACTCCCTTCCAAAGATCGCAGGTAGTCGATTCATAGTCGGAGAAAAGCCCCATATTATCGTTCGCATAAAAAAAAAACAAAAAAAACGGGGTAGTTTAATGCCTAACGCATCGAGCGTTATCGCCGTACCTCGCCTCTGGAAGTTGCAATTGCTTGCAGGGGTGGAGAAATATTAAAAATCGAATATAGGTTGTAAGCCAAACAATGCGCATACGACATTTCCTTCTCGGAGAAAGATCTCCACGTATAAAACAGATTATAACAATAATATCCGTTAATATTAGAGTGAGGTTGTTGAAATCTGTACAGCAGTACAGGTAAATTTATTCTAGCAATTGTCGGAAAGTTGTACTAACACAGGTGTCGACGATGATTCCATAAATTATCACGGAGATGTCCACGAATATTTGATTTGATTTTTTATCCGTATCGGGATAATTCCTTAACTGGAAGATTATCTTGCGCATGTCCTTTAGCTGGTCGCCTCCGGTTACTACTACTACTGTTACTGCTGCTGCTGATGTTACTGATGCTGCTAATACTACTCCTACTACACATACTACTATTGTAACTACTACTGCTACTGCTACTGCTACTACTAGTGCTACTATTAATCCTACTTCTACTGGAAGTTGCTACTGCTTCCAATTGTGGGGAAATATGTCAAACTAATTATGGGTTGTAAGCCATTCAATGCGCATACGACATTTCCTTCTCGGAGGAACATCTCCACGTATAAAACAGATTATAACAATAATATCCGTTAATATTAGCGTACGGTTGTTGAAATCTGTATAGCAGTACAGGTAAATTTATTCTAGCAATTGTCGGAAAGTTGTACTAACACAGGTGTCGACGATGGTTCCATAAATTCTCACGGAGATGTCCATGCGTATTCCATATGATTTTTTCTCCGGATCGGGATACTTCGTTTTCTGGAGTAGTATCTGGCGCATTACCTTTCGCTGCTTTCACTTCCTCTTACTAGTACTACTGCTACTGATAATGCTACTACTGCTGCTACTGCTGCTGCTACTGCTTGGCGGTGCGAAAGCCACATGTACTGGTGTAGGTGAGACGCATGCTACAAATTTACCACATACGTTTCACCGGGATCAGTGAAACTCGTTGGTAACCATAATCCAGTGAAAAGGGGCGCCATTCGTCGTAACGATTTTGACTGAACTCCGATGCACATAGTCGGCCCACTCCCGGCCAATTTAGCAGTTCTCAAGCAATTAAAAAGCGCGTATCGGAGTTTCAGTCAGATAAGTCGCGACAACAAACGAGCAGGAATGATGAACTCCCTTCCAAAGATCGCAGGTAGTCGATTCATAGTCGGAGAAAAGCCCCATATTATCGTTCGCATAAAAAAAAACAAAAAAAACGAGGTAGTTTAATGCCTAACGCATCGAGCGTTATCGCCGTACCTCGCCTCTGGAAGTTGCAATTGCTTGCAAGGGTGGAGAAATATTAAAAATCGAATATAGGTTGTAAGCCAAACAATGCGCATACGACATTTCCTTCTCGGAGGAACATCTCCACGTATAAAACAGATTATAACAATAATATCCGTTAATATTAGCGTACGGTTGTCGAAATCTGTACAGCAGTACAGGTAAATTTATTCTACCAACTGTCGAAATGTTGTACTAACACAGGTGTCGACGATAATTCAATATTCTCACGGAGATGTCCATGCGTATTCCATATGATTTTTTCTCCGGATCGGAATACTTCGTTTTCTGGAGTAGTATCTGGCGCATTACCTTTCGCTGCTTTCACTTCCGCTTAATAGTACTACTGCTACTGATAATGCTACTACTGCTGCTACTGCTGCTGCTACTGCTTGGCGGTGCAAAATCCACATGTACTGGTGCAGGTGAGACGCATGCTACAAATTTACCACATACGTTTCACCGGGATCAGTGAAACTCGTTGGTAATCCTAATCCAGTGAAAAGGGGCGCCATTCGTCGTAACGATTTTGACTGAACTCCGATGCACATAGTCGGCCCACTCCCGGCCAATTTAGCAGTTCTCAAGCAATTAAAAAGCGCGTATCGGAGTTTCAGTCAGATAAGTCGCGACAACAAACGAGCAGGAATGATGAACTCCCTTCCAAAGATCGCAGGTAGTCGATTCATAGTCGGAGAAAAGCCCCATATTATCGTTCGCATAAAAAAAAAACAAAAAAAACGAGGTAGTTTAATGCCTAACGCATCGAGCGTTATCGCCGTACCTCGCCTCTGGAAGTTGCAATTGCTTGCAAGGGTGGAGAAATATTAAAAATCGAATATAGGTTGTAAGCCAAACAATGCGCATACGACATTTCCTTCTCGGAGGAACATCTCCACGTATAAAACAGATTATAACAATAATATCCGTTAATATTAGCGTACGGTTGTCGAAATCTGTACAGCAGTACAGGTAAATTTATTCTACCAACTGTCGAAATGTTGTACTAACACAGGTGTCGACGATAATTCAATATTCTCACGGAGATGTCCATGCGTATTCCATATGATTTTTTCTCCGGATCGGAATACTTCGTTTTCTGGAGTAGTATCTGGCGCATTACCTTTCGCTGGTTCACTTCCGCTTAATAGTACTACTGCTACTGATAATGCTACTACTGCTGCTACTGCTGCTGCTACTGCTTGGCGGTGCAAAATCCACATGTACTGGTGCAGGTGAGACGCATGCTACAAATTTACCACAAACGTTTCACCGGGATCAGTGAAACTCGTTGGTAACCATAATCCAGTGAAAAGGGGCGCCATTCGTCGTAACGATTTTGACTGAACTCCGATGCACATAGTCGGCCCACTCCCGGCCAATTTAGTAGTTCTCAAGCAATTAAAAAGCGCGTATCGGAGTTTCAGTCAGATAAGTCGCGACAACAAACGAGCAGGAATGATGAACTCCCTTCCAAAGATCGCAGGTAGTCGATTCATATTCGGAGAAAAGCCCCATATTATCGTTCGCATAAAAAAAAAAACAAAAAAAAACGAGGTAGTTTAATGCCTAACGCATCGAGCGTTATCGCCGTACCTCGCCTCTGGAAGTTGCAATTGCTTGCAGGGGTGGAGAAATATTAAAAATCGAATATAGGTTGTAAGCCAAACAATGGGCATACGACATTTCCTTCTCGGAGAAAGATCTCCACGTATAAAACAGATTATAACAATAATATCCGTTAATATTAGAGTGAGGTTGTTGAAATCTGTACAGCAGTACAGGTAAATTTATTCTAGCAATTGTCGGAAAGTTGTACTAACACAGGTGTCGACGATGATTCCATAAATTATCACGGAGATGTCCACGAATATTTGATTTGATTTTTTATCCGTATCGGGATAATTCCTTAACTGGAAGATTATCTTGCGCATGTCCTTTAGCTGGTCGCCTCCGGTTACTACTACTACTGTTACTGCTGCTGCTGATGTTACTGATGCTGCTAATACTACTCCTACTACACATACTACTATTGTAACTACTACTGCTACTGCTACTGCTACTACTAGTGCTACTATTAATCCTACTTCTACTGGAAGTTGCTACTGCTTCCAATTGTGGGGAAATATGTCAAACTAATTATGGGTTGTAAGCCATTCAATGCGCATACGACATTTCCTTCTCGGAGGAACATCTCCACGTATAAAACAGATTATAACAATAATATCCGTTAATATTAGCGTACGGTTGTTGAAATCTGTATAGCAGTACAGGTAAATTTATTCTAGCAATTGTCGGAAAGTTGTACTAACACAGGTGTCGACGATGGTTCCATAAATTCTCACGGAGATGTCCATGCGTATTCCATATGATTTTTTCTCCGGATCGGGATACTTCGTTTTCTGGAGTAGTATCTGGCGCATTACCTTTCGCTGCTTTCACTTCCTCTTACTAGTACTACTGCTACTGATAATGCTACTACTGCTGCTACTGCTGCTGCTACTGCTTGGCGGTGCGAAAGCCACATGTACTGGTGTAGGTGAGACGCATGCTACAAATTTACCACATACGTTTCACCGGGATCAGTGAAACTCATTGGTAATCATAATCCAGTGAAAAGGGGCGCCATTCGTCGTAACGATTTTGACTGAACTCCGATGCACATAGTCGGCCCACTCCCGGCCAATTTAGCAGTTCTCAAGCAATTAAAAAGCGCGTATCGGAGTTTCAGTCAGATAAGTCGCGACAACAATCGAGCAGGAATGAAGAACTCCCTTCCAAAGATCGCAGGTAGTCGATTCATAGTCGGAGAAAAGCCCCATATTATCGTTCGCATAAAAAAAAACAAAAAAAACGAGGTAGTTTAATGCCTAACGCATCGAGCGTTATCGCCGTACCTCGCCTCTGGAAGTTGCAATTGCTTGCAAGGGTGGAGAAATATTAAAAATCGAATATAGGTTGTAAGCCAAACAATGCGCATACGACATTTCCTTCTCGGAGGAACATCTCCACGTATAAAACAGATTATAACAATAATATCCGGTAATATTAGAGTACGGTTGTCGAAATCTGTACAGCAGTACAGGTAAATTTATTCTAGCAATTGTCGGAAAGTTGTACTAACACAGGTGTCGACGATGATTCCATAAAACCTCACGGAGATGTCCACGAGTATTCGATTTGATTTTTTATCCGTATCGGGATAATTCCTTAACTGGAAGATTATCTTGCGCATGTCCTTTAGCTGGTCGCCTCCGGTTACTACTACTACTGTTACTGCTGCTGCTGATGTTACTGATGCTGCTAATACTACTCCTACTACGCATACTACTATTGTAACTACTACTGCTACTGCTACTGCTACTACTAGTGCTACTATTAATCCTACTTCTACTGGAAGTTGCTACTGCTTCCAATTGTGGGGAAATATGTCAAACTAATTATGGGTTGTAAGCCATTCAATGCGCATACGACATTTCCTTCTCGGAGGAACATCTCCACGTATAAAACAGATTATAACAATAATATCCGTTAATATTAGCGTACGGTTGTTGAAATCTGTATAGCAGTACAGGTAAATTTATTCTAGCAATTGTCGGAAAGTTGTACTAACACAGGTGTCGACGATGGTTCCATAAATTCTCACGGAGATGTCCATGCGTATTCCATATGATTTTTTCTCCGGATAGGGATACTTCGTTTTCTGGAGTAGTATCTAGCGCATTACCTTTCGCTGGTTCACTTCCGCTTACTAGTACTACTGCTACTGATAATGCTACTACTGCTGCTACTGCTGCTGCTACTGCTCGGCGGTGCAAAAGCCACATGTACTGGTGTAGGTGAGACGCATGCTACAAATTTACCACAAACGTTTCACCGGGATCAGTGAAACTCGTTGGTAACCATAATACAGTGAAAAGGGGCGCCATTCGTCGTAACGATTTTGACTGAACTCCGATGCACATAGTCGGCCCACTCCCGGCCAATTTAGCAGTTCTCAAGCAATTAAAAAGCGCGTATCGGAGTTTCAGTCAGATAAGTCGCGACAACAAACGAGCAGGAAAGATGAACTCCCTTCCAAAGATCGCAGAAAGTCGATTCATAGTCGGAGAAAAGCCCCATATTATCGTTCGCATAAAAAAAAACAAATAAATCGAGGTAGTTTAATGCCTAACGCATCGAGCGTTATCGCCGTACCTCGCCTCTGGAAGTTGCAATTGCTTGCAAGGGTGGAGAAATATTAAAAATCGAATATAGGTTGTAAGCCAAACAATGCGCATACGACATTTCCTTCTCGGAGGAACATCTCCACGTATAAAACAGATTCTAACAATAATATCCGTTAATATTAGCGTACGGTTGTCGAAATCTGTACAGCAGTACAGGTAAATATATTCTACCAACTGTCGAAATGTTGTACTAACACAGGTGTCGACGATAATTCAATATTCTCACGGAGATGTCCATGCGTATTCCATATGATTTTTTCTCCGGATAGGGATACTTCATTTTCTGGAGTAGTATCTAGCGCATTACCTTTCGTTGGTTCACTTCCGCTTACTAGTACTACTGCTACTGATAATGCTAATACTGCTGCTACTGCTGCTGCTACTGCTCGGCGGTGCAAAAGCCACATGTACTAGTGTAGGTGAGACGCATGCTACAAATTTACCACAAACGTTTCACCGGGATCAGTGAAACGCGTTGGTAACCATAATCCAGTGAAAAGGGGCGCCATTCGTCGTAACGATTTTGACTGAACTCCGATGCACATAGTCGGCCCACTCCCGACCAATTTAGCAGTTCTCAAGCAATTAAAAAGCGCGTATCGGAGTTTCAGTCAGATAAGTCGCGACAACAAACGAGCAGGAATGATGAACTCCCTTCCAAAGATCGCAGGTAGTCGATTCATAGTCGGAGAAAAGCCCCATATTATCGTTCGCATAAAAAAAAAACAAAAAAAACGAGGTAGTTTAATGCCTAACGCATCGAGCGTTATCGCCGTACCTCGCCTCTGGAAGTTGCAATTGCTTGCAGGGGTGGAGAAATATTAAAAATCGAATATAGGTTGTAAGCCAAACAATGCGCATACGACATTTCCTTCTCGGAGAAAGGTCTCCACGTATAAAACAGATTATAACAATAATATCCGTTAATATTAGAGTGAGGTTGTTGAAATCTGTACAGCAGTACAGGTAAATTTATTCTAGCAATTGTCGGAAAGTTGTACTAACACAGGTGTCGACGATGATTCCATAAATTATCACGGAGATGTCCACGAATATTTGATTTGATTTTTTATCCGTATCGGGATAATTCCTTAACTGGAAGATTATCTTGCGCATGTCCTTTAGCTGGTCGCCTCCGGTTACTACTACTACTGTTACTGCTGCTGCTGATGTTACTGATGCTGCTAATACTACTCCTACTACGCATACTACTATTGTAACTACTACTGCTACTGCTACTGCTACTACTAGTGCTACTATTAATCCTACTTCTACTGGAAGTTGCTACTGCTTCCAATTGTGGGGAAATATGTCAAACTAATTATGGGTTGTAAGCCATTCAATGCGCATACGACATTTCCTTCTCGGAGGAACATCTCCACGTATAAAACAGATTATAACAATAATATCCGTTAATATTAGCGTACGGTTGTTGAAATCTGTATAGCAGTACAGGTAAATTTATTCTAGCAATTGTCGGAAAGTTGTACTAACACAGGTGTCGACGATGGTTCCATAAATTCTCACGGAGATGTCCATGCGTATTCCATATGATTTTTTCTCCGGATCGGGATACTTCGTTTTCTGGAGTAGTATCTGGCGCATTACCTTTCGCTGCTTTCACTTCCTCTTACTAGTACTACTGCTACTGATAATGCTACTACTGCTGCTACTGCTGCTGCTACTGCTTGGCGGTGCGAAAGCCACATGTACTGGTGTAGGTGAGACGCATGCTACAAATTTACCACATA
The DNA here is from genome assembly GCA_026168455.1 of Theocolax elegans. NCBI lineage: Eukaryota > Metazoa > Arthropoda > Insecta > Hymenoptera > Cerocephalidae > Theocolax > Theocolax elegans. Next base: position 18,855,904 of record CM047426.1, on the reverse strand, counting down.
CGTTTCACCGGGATCAGTGAAACTCGTTGGTAATCATAATCCAGTGAATAGGGGCGCCATTCGTCGTAACGATTTTGACTGAACTCCGATGCACATAGTCGGCCCACTCCCGGCCAATTTAGCAGTTCTCAAGCAATTAAAAAGCGCGTATCGGAGTTTCAGTCAGATAAGTCGCGACAACAAACGAGCAGGAATGATGAACTCCCTTCCAAAGATCGCAGGTAGTCGATTCTTAGTCGGAGAAAAGCCCCATATTATCCTTCGCATAAAAAAAAACAAAAAAAACGAGGTAGTTTAATGCCTAACGCATCGAGCGTTATCGCCGTACCTCGCCTCTGGAAGTTGCAATTGCTTGCAAGGGTGGAGAAATATTAAAAATCGAATATAGGTTGTAAGCCAAACAATGCGCATACGACATTTCCTTCTCGGAGGAACATCTCCACGTATAAAACAGATTATAACAATAATATCCGGTAATATTAGCGTACGGTTGTCGAAATCTGTACAGCAGTACAGGTAAATTTATTCTACCAACTGTCGAAATGTTGTACTAACACAGGTGTCGACGATAATTCAATATTCTCACGGAGATATCCATGCGTATTCCATATGATTTTTTCTCCGGATCGGGATACTTCGTTTTCTGGAGTAGTATCTGGCGCATTACCTTTCGCTGGTTCACTTCCGCTTACTAGTACTACTGCTACTGCTACTACTAGTGCTACTATTAATCCTACTTCTACTGGAAGTTGCTATTGCTTCCAATTGTGGGCAAATGTTTCAAATCAAATATGGGTTGTATGCCATTCAATGCGCATATGACATTTCCTTCTCGGAGGAACACCTCCACGTATAAAACAGATTATAACAATAATATCCGTTAATATTAGCGTACGGTTGTCGAAATCTGTACAGCAGTACAGGTAAATTTATTCTACCAACTGTCGAAATGTTGTACTAACACAGGTGTCGACGATAATTCAATATTCTCACGGAGATGTCCATGCGTATTCCATATGATTTTTTCTCCGGATAGGGATACTTCATTTTCTGGAGTAGTATCTAGCGCATTACCTTTCGTTGGTTCACTTCCGCTTACTAGTACTACTGCTACTGATAATGCTAATACTGCTGCTACTGCTGCTGCTACTGCTCGGCGGTGCAAAAGCCACATGTACTAGTGTAGGTGAGACGCATGCTACAAATTTACCACAAACGTTTCACCGGGATCAGTGAAACGCGTTGGTAACCATAATCCAGTGAAAAGGGGCGCCATTCGTCGTAACGATTTTGACTGAACTCCGATGCACATAGTCGGCCCACTCCCGACCAATTTAGCAGTTCTCAAGCAATTAAAAAGCGCGTATCGGAGTTTCAGTCAGATAAGTCGCGACAACAAACGAGCAGGAATGATGAACTCCCTTCCAAAGATCGCAGGTAGTCGATTCATAGTCGGAGAAAAGCCCCATATTATCGTTCGCATAAAAAAAAAACAAAAAAAACGAGGTAGTTTAATGCCTAACGCATCGAGCGTTATCGCCGTACCTCGCCTCTGGAAGTTGCAATTGCTTGCAGGGGTGGAGAAATATTAAAAATCGAATATAGGTTGTAAGCCAAACAATGCGCATACGACATTTCCTTCTCGGAGAAAGGTCTCCACGTATAAAACAGATTATAACAATAATATCCGTTAATATTAGAGTGAGGTTGTTGAAATCTGTACAGCAGTACAGGTAAATTTATTCTAGCAATTGTCGGAAAGTTGTACTAACACAGGTGTCGACGATGATTCCATAAATTATCACGGAGATGTCCACGAATATTTGATTTGATTTTTTATCCGTATCGGGATAATTCCTTAACTGGAAGATTATCTTGCGCATGTCCTTTAGCTGGTCGCCTCCGGTTACTACTACTACTGTTACTGCTGCTGCTGATGTTACTGATGCTGCTAATACTACTCCTACTACGCATACTACTATTGTAACTACTACTGCTACTGCTACTGCTACTACTAGTGCTACTATTAATCCTACTTCTACTGGAAGTTGCTACTGCTTCCAATTGTGGGGAAATATGTCAAACTAATTATGGGTTGTAAGCCATTCAATGCGCATACGACATTTCCTTCTCGGAGGAACATCTCCACGTATAAAACAGATTATAACAATAATATCCGTTAATATTAGCGTACGGTTGTTGAAATCTGTATAGCAGTACAGGTAAATTTATTCTAGCAATTGTCGGAAAGTTGTACTAACACAGGTGTCGACGATGGTTCCATAAATTCTCACGGAGATGTCCATGCGTATTCCATATGATTTTTTCTCCGGATCGGGATACTTCGTTTTCTGGAGTAGTATCTGGCGCATTACCTTTCGCTGCTTTCACTTCCTCTTACTAGTACTACTGCTACTGATAATGCTACTACTGCTGCTACTGCTGCTGCTACTGCTTGGCGGTGCGAAAGCCACATGTACTGGTGTAGGTGAGACGCATGCTACAAATTTACCACATACGTTTCACCGGGATCAGTGAAACTCGTTGGTAATCATAATCCAGTGAATAGGGGCGCCATTCGTCGTAACGATTTTGACTGAACTCCGATGCACATAGTCGGCCCACTCCCGGCCAATTTAGCAGTTCTCAAGCAATTAAAAAGCGCGTATCGGAGTTTCAGTCAGATAAGTCGCGACAACAAACGAGCAGGAATGATGAACTCCCTTCCAAAGATCGCAGGTAGTCGATTCTTAGTCGGAGAAAAGCCCCATATTATCGTTCGCATAAAAAAAAACAAAAAAAACGAGGTAGTTTAATGCCTAACGCATCGAGCGTTATCGCCGTACCTCGCCTCTGGAAGTTGCAATTGCTTGCAAGGGTGGAGAAATATTAAAAATCGAATATAGGTTGTAAGCCAAACAATGCGCATACGACATTTCCTTCTCGGAGGAACATCTCCACGTATAAAACAGATTATAACAATAATATCCGGTAATATTAGCGTACGGTTGTCGAAATCTGTACAGCAGTACAGGTAAATTTATTCTACCAACTGTCGAAATGTTGTACTAACACAGGTGTCGACGATAATTCAATATTCTCACGGAGATATCCATGCGTATTCCATATGATTTTTTCTCCGGATCGGGATACTTCGTTTTCTGGAGTAGTATCTGGCGCATTACCTTTCGCTGGTTCACTTCCGCTTACTAGTACTACTGCTACTGCTACTACTAGTGCTACTATTAATCCTACTTCTACTGGAAGTTGCTATTGCTTCCAATTGTGGGCAAATGTTTCAAATCAAATATGGGTTGTATGCCATTCAATGCGCATATGACATTTCCTTCTCGGAGGAACACCTCCACGTATAAAACAGATTATAACAATAATATCCGTTAATATTAGCGTACGGTTGTCGAAATCTGTACAGCAGTACAGGTAAATTTATTCTACCAACTGTCGAAATGTTGTACTAACACAGGTGTCGACGATAATTCAATATTCTCACGGAGATGTCCATGCGTATTCCATATGATTTTTTCTCCGGATAGGGATACTTCGTTTTCTGGAGTAGTATCTAGCGCATTACCTTTCGCTGGTTCACTTCCGGTTACTAGTACTACTGCTACTGATAATGCTACTACTGCTGCTACTGCTGCTGCTACTGCTCGGCGGTGCAAAAGCCACATGTACTGGTGTAGGTGAGACGCATGCTACAAATTTACCACAAACGTTTCACCGGGATCAGTGAAACTCGTTGGTAACCATAATCCAGTGAAAAGGAGCGCCATTCGTCGTAACGATTTTGACTGAACTCCGATGCACATAGTCGGCCCACTCCCGGCCAATTTAGCAGTTCTCAAGCAATTAAAAAGCGCGTATCGGAGTTTCAGTCAGATAAGTCGCGACAACAAACGAGCAGGAATGATGAACTCCCTTCCAAAGATCGCAGGTAGTCGATTCATAGTCGGAGAAAAGCCCCATATTATCGTTCGCATAAAAAAAAACAAAAAAAACGAGGTAGTTTAATGCCTAACGCATCGAGCGTTATCGCCGTACCTCGCCTCTGGAAGTTGCCATTGCTTGCAAGGGTGGAGAAATATTAAAAATCGAATATAGGTTGTAAGCCAAACAATGCGCATACGACATTTCCTTCTCGGAGGAACATCTCCACGTATAAAACAGATTATAACAATAATATCCGTTAATATTAGCGTACGGTTGTCGAAATCTGTACAGCAGTACAGGTAAATTTATTCTACCAACTGTCGAAATGTTGTACTAACACAGGTGTCGACGATAATTCAATATTCTCACGGAGATATCCATGCGTATTCCATATGATTTTTTCTCCGGATCGGGATACTTCGTTTTCTGGAGTAGTATCTGGCGCATTACCTTTCGCTGGTTCACTTCCGCTTACTAGTACTACTGCTACTGCTACTACTAGTGCTACTATTAATCCTACTTCTACTGGAAGTTGCTATTGCTTCCAATTGTGGGCAAATGTTTCAAATCAAATATGGGTTGTATGCCATTCAATGCGCATATGACATTTCCTTCTCGGAGGAACACCTCCACGTATAAAACAGATTATAACAATAATATCCGTTAATATTAGCGTACGGTTGTCGAAATCTGTACAGCAGTACAGGTAAATTTATTCTACCAACTGTCGAAATGTTGTACTAACACAGGTGTCGACGATAATTCAATATTCTCACGGAGATGTCCATGCGTATTCCATATGATTTTTTCTCCGGATAGGGATACTTCGTTTTCTGGAGTAGTATCTAGCGCATTACCTTTCGCTGGTTCACTTCCGGTTACTAGTACTACTGCTACTGATAATGCTACTACTGCTGCTACTGCTGCTGCTACTGCTCGGCGGTGCAAAAGCCACATGTACTGGTGTAGGTGAGACGCATGCTACAAATTTACCACAAACGTTTCACCGGGATCAGTGAAACTCGTTGGTAACCATAATCCAGTGAAAAGGGGCGCCATTCGTCGTAACGATTTTGACTGAACTCCGATGCACATAGTCGGCCCACTCCCGGCCAATTTAGCAGTTCTCAAGCAATTAAAAAGCGCGTATCGGAGTTTCAGTCAGATAAGTCGCGACAACAAACGAGCAGGAATGATGAACTCCCTTCCAAAGATCGCAGGTAGTCGATTCATAGTCGGAGAAAAGCCCCATATTATCGTTCGCATAAAAAAAAACAAAAAAAACGAGGTAGTTTAATGCCTAACGCATCGAGCGTTATCGCCGTACCTCGCCTCTGGAAGTTGCAATTGCTTGCAGGGGTGGAGAAATATTAAAAATCGAATATAGGTTGTAAGCCAAACAATGCGCATACGACATTTCCTTCTCGGAGAAAGATCTCCACGTATAAAACAGATTATAACAATAATATCCGTTAATATTAGAGTGAGGTTGTTGAAATCTGTACAGCAGTACAGGTAAATTTATTCTAGCAATTGTCGGAAAGTTGTACTAACACAGGTGTCGACGATGATTCCATAAATTATCACGGAGATGTCCACGAATATTTGATTTGATTTTTTATCCGTATCGGGATAATTCCTTAACTGGAAGATTATCTTGCGCATGTCCTTTAGCTGGTCGCCTCCGGTTACTACTACTACTGTTACTGCTGCTGCTGATGTTACTGATGCTGCTAATACTACTCCTACTACACATACTACTATTGTAACTACTACTGCTACTGCTACTGCTACTACTAGTGCTACTATTAATCCTACTTCTACTGGAAGTTGCTACTGCTTCCAATTGTGGGGAAATATGTCAAACTAATTATGGGTTGTAAGCCATTCAATGCGCATACGACATTTCCTTCTCGGAGGAACATCTCCACGTATAAAACACATTATAACAATAATATCCGTTAATATTAGCGTACGGTTGTTGAAATCTGTATAGCAGTAGAGGTAAATTTATTCTAGCAATTGTCGGAAAGTTGTACTAACACAGGTGTCGACGATGGTTCCATAAATTCTCACGGAGATGTCCATGCGTATTCCATATGATTTTTTCTCCGGATCGGGATACTTCGTTTTCTGGAGTAGTATCTGGCGCATTACCTTTCGCTGCTTTCACTTCCTCTTACTAGTACTACTGCTACTGATAATGCTACTACTGCTGCTACTGCTGCTGCTACTGCTTGGCGGTGCGAAAGCCACATGTACTGGTGTAGGTGAGACGCATGCTACAAATTTACCACATACGTTTCACCGGGATCAGTGAAACTCGTTGGTAACCATAATCCAGTGAAAAGGGGCGCCATTCGTCGTAACGATTTTGACTGAACTCCGATGCACATAGTCGGCCCACTCCCGGCCAATTTAGCAGTTCTCAAGCAATTAAAAAGCGCGTATCGGAGTTTCAGTCAGATAAGTCGCGACAACAAACGAGCAGGAATGATGAACTCCCTTCCAAAGATCGCAGGTAGTCGATTCATAGTCGGAGAAAAGCCCCATATTATCGTTCGCATAAAAAAAAACAAAAAAAACGAGGTAGTTTAATGCCTAACGCATCGAGCGTTATCGCCGTACCTCGCCTCTGGAAGTTGCAATTGCTTGCAAGGGTGGAGAAATATTAAAAATCGAATATAGGTTGGAAGCCAAACAATGCGCATACGACATTTCCTTCTCGGAGGAACATCTCCACGTATAAAACAGATTATAACAATAATATCCGTTAATATTAGCGTACGGTTGTCGAAATCTGTACAGCAGTACAGGTAAATTTATTCTACCAACTGTCGAAATGTTGTACTAACACAGGTGTCGACGATAATTCAATATTCTCACGGAGATGTCCATGCGTATTCTATATGATTTTTTCTCCGGATCGGAATACTTCGTTTTCTGGAGTAGTATCTGGCGCATTACCTTTCGCTGGTTCACTTCCGCTTAATAGTACTACTGCTACTGATAATGCTACTACTGCTGCTACTGCTGCTGCTACTGCTTGGCGGTGCAAAATCCACATGTACTGGTGCAGGTGAGACGCATGCTACAAATTTACCACAAACGTTTCACCGGGATCAGTGAAACTCGTTGGTAACCATAATCCAGTGAAAAGGGGCGCCATTCGTCGTAGCGATTTTGACTGAACTCCGATGCACATATTCGGCCCACTCCCGGCCAATTTAGTAGTTCTCAAGCAATTAAAAAGCGCGTATCGGAGTTTCAGTCAGATAAGTCGCGACAACAAACGAGCAGGAATGATGAACTCCCTTCCAAAGATCGCAGGTAGTCGATTCATATTCGGAGAAAAGCCCCATATTATCGTTCGCATAAAAAAAAAAACAAAAAAAACGAGGTAGTTTAATGCCTAACGCATCGAGCGTTATCGCCGTACCTCGCCTCTGGAAGTTGCAATTGCTTGCAGGGGTGGAGAAATATTAAAAATCGAATATAGGTTGTAAGCCAAACAATGCGCATACGACATTTCCTTCTCGGAGAAAGATCTCCACGTATAAAACAGATTATAACAATAATATCCGTTAATATTAGAGTGAGGTTGTTGAAATCTGTACAGCAGTACAGGTAAATTTATTCTAGCAATTGTCGGAAAGTTGTACTAACACAGGTGTCGACGATGATTCCATAAATTATCACGGAGATGTCCACGAATATTTGATTTGATTTTTTATCCGTATCGGGATAATTCCTTAACTGGAAGATTATCTTGCGCATGTCCTTTAGCTGGTCGCCTTCGGTTACTACTACTACTGTTACTGCTGCTGCTGATGTTACTGATGCTGCTAATACTACTCCTACTACACATACTACTATTGTAACTACTACTGCTACTGCTACTGCTACTACTAGTGCTACTATTAATCCTACTTCTACTGGAAGTTGCTACTGCTTCCAATTGTGGGGAAATATGTCAAACTAATTATGGGTTGTAAGCCATTCAATGCGCATACGACATTTCCTTCTCGGAGGAACATCTCCACGTATAAAACAGATTATAACAATAATATCCGTTAATATTAGCGTACGGTTGTTGAAATCTGTATAGCAGTAGAGGTAAATTTATTCTAGCAATTGTCGGAAAGTTGTACTAACACAGGTGTCGACGATGGTTCCATAAATTCTCACGGAGATGTCCATGCGTATTCCATATGATTTTTTCTCCGGATCGGGATACTTCGTTTTCTGGAGTAGTATCTGGCGCATTACCTTTCGCTGCTTTCACTTCCTCTTACTAGTACTACTGCTACTGATAATGCTACTACTGCTGCTACTGCTGCTGCTACTGCTTGGCGGTGCGAAAGCCACATGTACTGGTGTAGGTGAGACGCATGCTACAAATTTACCACATACGTTTCACCGGGATCAGTGAAACTCGTTGGTAACCATAATCCAGTGAAAAGGGGCGCCATTCGTCGTAACGATTTTGACTGAACTCCGATGCACATAGTCGGCCCACTCCCGGCCAATTTAGCAGTTCTCAAGCAATTAAAAAGCGCGTATCGGCGTTTCAGTCAGATAAGTCGCGACAACAAACGAGCAGGAATGATGAACTCCCTTCCAAAGATCGCAGGTAGTCGATTCATAGTCGGAGAAAAGCCCCATATTATCGTTCGCATAAAAAAAAACAAAAAAAACGAGGTAGTTTAATGCCTAACGCATCGAGCGTTATCGCCGTACCTCGCCTCTGGAAGTTGCAATTGCTTGCAAGGGTGGAGAAATATTAAAAATCGAATATAGGTTGTAAGCCAAACAATGCGCATACGACATTTCCTTCTCGGAGGAACATCTCCACGTATAAAACAGATTATAACAATAATATCCGTTAATATTAGCGTACGGTTGTCGAAATCTGTACAGCAGTACAGGTAAATTTATTCTACCAACTGTCGAAATGTTGTACTAACACAGGTGTCGACGATAATTCAATATTCTCACGGAGATGTCCATGCGTATTCCATATGATTTTTTCTCCGGATAGGGATACTTCGTTTTCTGGAGTAGTATCTAGCGCATTACCTTTCGCTGGTTCACTTCCGCTTACTAGTACTACTGCTACTGATAATGCTACTACTGCTGCTACTGCTGCTGCTACTGCTCGGCGGTGCAAAAGCCACATGTACTGGTGTAGGTGAGACGCATGCTACAAATTTACCACAAACGTTTCACCGGGATCAGTGAAACTCGTTGGTAACCATAATCCAGTGAAAAGGGGCGCCATTCGTCGTAACGATTTTGACTGAACTCCGATGCACATAGTCGGCCCACTCCCGGCCAATTTAGCAGTTCTCAAGCAATTAAAAAGCGCGTATCGGAGTTTCAGTCAGATAAGTCGCGACAACAAACGAGCAGGAAAGATGAACTCCCTTCCAAAGATCGCAGGTAGTCGATTCATAGTCGGAGAAAAGCCCCATATTATCGTTCGCATAAAAAAAAACAAAAAAAACGAGGTAGTTTAATGCCTAACGCATCGAGCGTTATCGCCGTACCTCGCCTCTGGAAGTTGCAATTGCTTGCAAGGGTGGAGAAATATTAAAAATCGAATATAGGTTGTAAGCCAAACAATGCGCATACGACATTTCCTTCTCGGAGGAACATCTCCACGTATAAAACAGATTATAACAATAATATCCAGTAATATTAGAGTACGGTTGTCGAAATCTGTACAGCAGTACAGGTAAATTTATTCTAGCAATTGTCGGAAAGTTGTACTAACACAGGTGTCGACGATGATTCCATAAAACCTCACGGAGATGTCCACGAGTATTCGATTTGATTTTTTATCCGTATCGGGATAATTCCTTAACTGGAAGATTATCTTGCGCATGTCCTTTCGCTGTTCGCCTCCGGTTACTACTACTACTGCTACTGCTGCTGCTAATGTTACTGATGCTGCTAATACTACTCCTACTATGCATACTACTATTGTAACTACTACTGCTACTGCTACTGCTACTACTAGTGCTACTATTAATCCAACTTCTACTGGAAGTTGCTATTGCTTCCAATTCTGGGGAAATATGTCAAACTAAATATGGGATGTAAGCCATTCAATGCGCATACGACATTTCCTTCTCGGAGGAACACCTCCACGTATAAAACAGATTATAACAATAATATCCGTTAATATTAGCGTACGGTTGTCGAAATCTGTACAGCAGTACAGGTAAATTTATTCTACCAACTGTCGAAATGTTGTACTAACACAGGTGTCGACGATAATTCAATATTCTCACGGAGATGTCCATGCGTATTCCATATGATTTTTTCTCCGGATCGGGATACTTCGTTTTCTGGAGTAGTATCTGGCGCATTACCTTTCGCTGGTTCACTTCCGCTTACTAGTACTACTGCTACTGCTACTACTAGTGCTACTATTAATCCTACTTCTACTGGAAGTTGCTATTGCTTCCAATTGTGGGCAAATGTTTCAAATCAAATATGGGTTGTATGCCATTCAATGCGCATATGACATTTCCTTCTCGGAGGAACACCTCCACGTATAAAACAGATTATAACAATAATATCCGTTAATATTAGCGTACGGTTGTCGAAATCTGTACAGCAGTACAGGTAAATTTATTCTACCAACTGTCGAAATGTTGTACTAACACAGGTGTCGACGATAATTCAATATTCTCACGGAGATGTCCATGCGTATTCCATATGATTTTTTCTCCGGATAGGGATACTTCGTTTTCTGGAGTAGTATCTAGCGCATTACCTTTCGCTGGTTCACTTCCGCTTACTAGTACTACTGCTACTGATAATGCTACTACTGCTGCTACTGCTGCTGCTACTGCTCGGCGGTGCAAAAGCCACATTTACTGGTGTAGGTAAGACGCATGCTACAAATTTACCACAAACGTTTCACCGGGATCAGTGAAACTCGTTGGTAACCATAATCCAGTGAAAAGGGGCGCCATTCGTCGTAACGATTTTGACTGAACTCCGATGCACATAGTCGGCCCACTCCCGGCCAATTTAGCAGTTCTCAAGCAATTAAAAAGCGCGTATCGGAGTTTCAGTCAGATAAGTCGCGACAACAAACGAGCAGGAATGATGAACTCCCTTCCAAAGATCGCAGGTAGTCGATTCATAGTCGGAGAAAAGCCCCATATTATCGTTCGCATAAAAAAAAAACAAAAAAAAACGAGGTAGTTTAATGCCTAACGCATCGAGCGTTATCGCCGTACCTCGCCTCTGGAAGTTGCAATTGCTTGCAAGGGTGGAGAAATATTAAAAATCGAATATAGGTTGTAAGCCAAACAATGCGCATACGACATTTCCTTCTCGGAGGAACATCTCCACGTATAAAACAGATTATAACAATAATATCCGTTAATATTAGCGTACGGTTGTCGAAATCTGTACAGCAGTACAGGTAAATTTATTCTACCAACTGTCGAAATGTTGTACTAACACAGGTGTCGACGATAATTCAATATTCTCACGGAGATGTCCATGCGTATTCCATATGATTTTTTCTCCGGATCGGAATACTTCGTTTTCTGGAGTAGTATCTGGCGCATTACCTTTCGCTGGTTCACTTCCGCTTAATAGTACTACTGCTACTGATAATGCTACTACTGCTGCTACTGCTGCTGCTACTGCTTGGCGGTGCAAAATCCACATGTACTGGTGCAGGTGAGACGCGTGCTACAAATTTACCACAAACGTTTCACCGGGATCAGTGAAACTCGTTGGTAACCATAATCCAGTGAAAAGGGGCGCCATTCGTCGTAACGATTTTTACTGAACTCCGATGCACATAGTCGGCCCACTCCCGGCCAATTTAGTAGTTCTCAAGCAATTAAAAAGCGCGTATCGGAGTTTCAGTCAGATAAGTCGCGACAACAAACGAGCAGGAATGATGAACTCCCTTCCAAAGATCGCAGGTAGTCGATTCATAGTCGGAGAAAAGCCCCATATTATCGTTCGCATAAAAAAAAAACAAAAAAAACGAGGTAGTTTAATGCCTAACGCATCGAGCGTTATCGCCGTACCTCGCCTCTGGAAGTTGCAATTGCTTGCAGGGGTGGAGAAATATTAAAAATCGAATATAGGTTGTAAGCCAAACAATGCGCATACGACATTTCCTTCTCGGAGAAAGATCTCCACGTATAAAACAGATTATAACAATAATATCCGTTAATATTAGAGTGAGGTTGTTGAAATCTGTACAGCAGTACAGGTAAATTTATTCTAGCAATTGTCGGAAAGTTGTACTAACACAGGTGTCGACGATGATTCCATAAATTATCACGGAGATGTCCACGAATATTTGATTTGATTTTTTATCCGTATCGGGATAATTCCTTAACTGGAAGATTATCTTGCGCATGTCCTTTAGCTGGTCGCCTCCGGTTACTACTACTACTGTTACTGCTGCTGCTGATGTTACTGATGCTGCTAATACTACTCCTACTACACATACTACTATTGTAACTACTACTGCTACTGCTACTGCTACTACTAGTGCTACTATTAATCCTACTTCTACTGGAAGTTGCTACTGCTTCCAATTGTGGGGAAATATGTCAAACTAATTAAGGGTTGTAAGCCATTCAATGCGCATACGACATTTCCTTCTCGGAGGAACATCTCCACGTATAAAACAGATTATAACAATAATATCCGTTAATATTAGCGTACGGTTGTTGAAATCTGTACAGCAGTACAGGTAAATTTATTCTAGCAATTGTCGGAAAGTTGTACTAACACAGGTGTCGACGATGGTTCCATAAATTCTCACGGAGATGTCCATGCGTATTCCATATGATTTTTTCTCCGGATCGGGATACTTCGTTTTCTGGAGTAGTATCTGGCGCATTACCTTTCGCTGCTTTCACTTCCTCTTACTAGTACTACTGCTACTGATAATGCTACTACTGCTGCTACTGCTGCTGCTACTGCTTGGCGGTGCGAAAGCCACATGTACTGGTGTAGGTGAGACGCATGCTACAAATTTACCACATACGTTTCACCGGGATCAGTGAAACTCGTTGGTAACCATAATCCAGTGAAAAGGGGCGCCATTCGTCGTAACGATTTTAGACTGAACTCCGATGCACATAGTCGGCCCACTCCCGGCCAATTTAGTAGTTCTCAAGCAATTAAAAAGTGCGTATCGGATTTTCAGTCAGATAAGTCGCGACAACAAACGAGCAGGAATGATTGACTCCCTTCCAAAGATCGCAGGTAGTCGATTCATAGTCGGAGTAAAGCCCCATACTATCGTTCGCATAAAAAGAAAGAAAAAAAAACGAGGTAGTTTAATGTCTAACGCTTCGAGCGTTGTCGCCGTACCTCGCCTCTGGAAGTTGCAATTGCTTGCGAGGGTGGGGAAATATGTCAAACTAATTATGGGTTGTAAGCCATTCAATGCGCATACGACATTTCCTTCTCGGTGGAACATCTCCACGTATAAAACAGATTATAACAATAATATCCGTTAATATTAGCGTACGGTTGTTGAAATCTGTACAGCAGTACAGGTAAATTTATTCTAGCAATTGTCGGAAAGTTGTACTAACACAGGTGTCGTCGATGATTCCATAAATTCTCACGGAGATGTCCACGAGTATTCGATTTGATTTTTTATCCGTATCGGGATAATTCCTTAACTGGAAGATTATCTTGCACATGTCCTTTTGCTGGTCGCCTCCGGTTACTACTACTGCTACTGCTGCTGCTAATGTTACTGATGCTGCTATTACTACTCCTACTACACATACTACTATTGTAACTAGTACTGCTACTGCTACATCTTTTACTAGTACTACAACTAATCATACTGCTACTGGAAGTTGCCTTTGCTTCCAATTGTGGGCAAATGTTTCAAATCAAATATGGGTGGTAAGCCATTCAATCGCATACGACATTTCCTACGCGGAGAAACATCTCCACGTATAAACAGATTATAACAATGTTACCCGTATATAAATATATATATATATATATATATACATATGTATCTACATCAAGCACCTTGCGCATGATTCTACCCCCACTGTAAGACGCGACTATATAAAGGCGCACATCGGGACCGCACATTTAGTCTCAAACCAGTGCCGGTGTCGACGCGATCGACAGGCTCGCCGTGAATAAAGACATAAAATCTAATTGCCGTGTAACTTATTTCCCCTCTCCTTTCCATACCCACTCCTGGACTCGACAACCTCCCACACTTGGGCCAGCGGGACCCTCTCTCTTGGTCGAGAGCGCGCCGCTCTTCCCCACCGCTCGCGACCGCGCGCGCCCCACTCGCAGCGATAGCAGCAGCGCCGCGGAGCCGCTCCGCCCTACCACATAAATACCGACGCGCGAGCCGGAGTCGCAGTCGGCGATCGCGAGTCGGGCCGTGCGGACCTCCTCGGAGGACCCGGTGGACTCGTGGACCGGTGGGAGTCTGGTATCCCGGACACCCACCTTCGACGCAAGCATTGCCGGTCTCGGGCAATCAACAACGGGCCACGTCGACGGGTCAATCACGGAGCGCCTGGCTTACATACAGGCTCCGGACCCAAGACGGCACCCTTCCGCTCTCCGTGACCTTAGCGGAGCCTGGACATCCGGGCTTCCGTTAAGCCATCACTGAGCCCCGTAAGGGTCAAGCGGAATTACCCAAGAATTGCGCACCGAACACAACTCTGGCTCCCGGAGTTAGTTATTAGGAGGCGCAATTCAAAGGGGTAACATCGGCGGCTCATCAAGAAAAGCCCGCTATCATGGCGCCACTAGAGGGCGCGGCGCCGCCCTCCCGGCTATATAAGGCGGACGAACGAATAAATCGTTCATTCGCTTCCCAACCATGGAACCGACCACTTGCTCCAAGAAGCCGCGACGACGCTCAGAGACTCAACGCCTAAAGCGAAACAGAAGGCGTCGCTACCGACACGTGCCCGCTACCCCACCACCGGGCTGGAAACCCATCGAACCGAACCCAAGAGAATCCACGCCGCCACCGCTGCCTTCGGTCTGCCGCAATATCATCGTGATAAAAGGAGGCCGAAGGCGAGCTATCGTAGGAGACTCCTCGGGTCCATCCCATATTGAGCGGGCCGTTCACGCTACTCGTGACAGCGACGAGGAAAACGAGTCAATCTTGGACCTCCACCCCTCCTCTGACGACGACTCGTGGTTCGAGGGCGAAGTTACCACGCGGAAGGCAACCCGGCCGGCACCACCACGGCCTCCTCCTGCCCACTCCCCTGTGGCCGAGACACCCCGCAACCGACCTGAGAAGACAAGGACTATCCTAACGGAGCTGCGTGACCCGCGGAGGTTAGCAGCCTCGAGACGTCGGTTATTTAACCTCCCGGAACCACCTGCACCCCGGAAGGCGGCCCTTGTCCACTCGGTCGCTCCCCGGTGTCGAGACGCTAGCAGGCGGCGTGCTTTGAGACGGCTGCATTATCGCCCAAAGGCCCGTTCTCCGCAGCGATTACACGCGGCCAGCCATTATTCTGGCAACACCCCCGTCAAACGGCCCTTTTCAGGGCCACCAACAAATTCATAACGTAGCAAGCCATAGCGTTAGAGGTCTCTGCGTCCGCACGGATCGGAGGCGATATAACAACAATAATATCCGTTAATATTAGAGTGAGGTTGTTGAAATCGGTACAGCAGTACAGGTAAATTTATTCTAGCAATTGTCGGAAAGTTGTACTAACACAGGTGTCGACGATGATTCCATAAATTCTCACGGAGATGTCCACGAGTATTCGATGTGATTTTTTATCCGTATCGGGATAATTCCTTAACTGGAAGATTATCTTGCGCATGTCCTTTCGCTGGTCGCCTCCGGTTACTACTACTACTACTACTGCTGCTACTAATGTTACTGATGCTGCTAATACTACTCCTACTACACATACTACTATTGTAACTACTACTCCTACTGCTACTGCTACTACTAGTGCTACTATTAATCCTACTTCTACTGGAAGGCACTTCCGCTTACTAGTACTACTGCTACTGATAATCCTACTACTGCTGCTACTGCTGCTGCTACTGCTTGGCGGTGTCGAGAGCCACATGTACTGATGTAGGTGAGTCGCATGCTACAAATTTACCACATACGTTACACCGGGATTAGCGAAACTCGGTGGTAAACACAATTCAGTGAGAAGGGGCGCCATTTGTCGTAACGATTTTAAACTGAACTCCGATGCACATAGTCGGCCCACTTTCGGCCACTTTAGTAGTTCTGGAGCAATTAAAAAGCGCGTATCGGAGTTTCAGTCAGATAAGTCGCGACAACAAACGAGCAGGAATGATGAACACCCTTCCAAAGGTCGCAGGTAATCGATTCATAATCGGAGAAAAACCTCCTATTATCGTTCACATAAAAAAACAACAAAAAAAAAACGAGGTAGTTTAATGTCTAACGCATCGCCGTACATCGCCTCTGGAAGTTGCAATTGCTTGCAATGGTGGAGAAATATTCCAAATCGAATATAGGTTGTAAGCCAAGCAATGCGCATACGACATTTCCTTCGCGGAGGAACATCTCCACGTATAAAACAGATTATAACAATAATATCCGGTAATATTAGAGTGCGGTTGTTGAAATCTGTACAGCAGTACAGGTAAGTTTATTCTAGCGATTGTCGGAATGTTGTACTAACACAGGTGTCGACGATCTTTCCATAAATTCTCACGGAGATGTCCTCGAGTATTGATTTTAATTTTTTATCCGTATCTCGATAATTCCTTAACTGGAAGATTATCTTGCGCATTTTCTTTCCCTGTTCGCCTCCGGTTACTACTACTACTGCTACTGCTGCTGCTAATGCTGCTGATGCTGCTATTGCTACTCCTACTACACATACCACTAATGTAAATACTACTGCTACGGCTGCTGCTACTACTAGTACTACTACTAATCCTACTACTACTGGAAGTTGCTATTGCTTCTAATTGTGGTGAGATGTTTCAAACTTAATATGGGTTGTAAGCCATTCAATGCGCATACGATATTTACTTCACCGAGAAAGATCTCCACGTATAAAACAGATTATAACAATAATATCCGTTAATATTAGAGTACGGTTGTCGAAATCTGTACAGCAGTACAGGTAAATTCATTCTACCAACTGTCTAAATGTTGTACTAACACAGGTATCGACGTTAATTCAATATTCTCACGCAGATGTCCATGCGTATTCCATATGTGTTTTTCTCCGGTTCGGGATACTTCGATTTCTGGAGAATTATCTGGTTC
Source organism: Theocolax elegans (assembly GCA_026168455.1). Lineage (NCBI taxonomy): Eukaryota > Metazoa > Arthropoda > Insecta > Hymenoptera > Cerocephalidae > Theocolax > Theocolax elegans. Next base: position 18,838,665 of record CM047426.1, on the reverse strand, counting down.
ATTACCTTTCGGAGGTTCGCTTCCGGTTACTAGTACTACTGCTACTGATAATCCAACTACTGGTGCTACTGCTGCTGCTACTGCATGACGGTGTCTAGAGTCACATGCACGGAGAGAAGAAATCATAGGAAAAACAAGAATTAATTTTTAATAGTATGATTAACATAAGCACCAGAACCCTATTTATTGATACCTAGTACTGATATTTTTAATTCCGATTGTAGAATCAGTTTTATGGATGCTATGAGCATACATTTTTCGATGCTTGGAACGTATTTTTCCAATCCAAGGTTTGAAACTTTTACATCATACTTACTGTGACCTCAAAATTTCTAATCTTGGATTGGAAAATTGCGTTCCAAGCATTGAAAAAGTAGATACTACAGTTAGCATGTATTTTATTGGCGAGTTCTTCTCTCCGTGTGTACTGGTGTAGTTGAGACGCATGCTACTAATTTACCACATATGTTTCACCGGGATTAGTGAAACTCGGTGGTAACCACAATCCAGTGAAACGAAGCGCCATTCGTCGTAACGATTTTAGACTGAACTCCGATGCACATAGTCGGCCCACTCCCGGCCAATTTAGTAGTTTTCGAGCAATTAAAAAGCGCGTAACGGAGTTTCAGTCAAATAAGTCGCGACAACAAACGGGCAGGAATGATGAACTCCCTTCCAAAGATAGTAGGTAGTTGATTCATAATCGGAGAGAAGCCCCAAATTATCGTTCACATAAAAAAAACACAAAAAAAAATGAGATACTTTAATGCCTAACGCATCGATCGTTGTCGCCGTACCTCGCCTCTGGAAGTTGCAATTGCTTGCAATGGTGTAGAATTATTCCAAATCAAATATAGGTTGTATGCCAAACAATGCGCATACGACAATTCCTTCGCGGAGGACGATCTCCAGGTATAAAACAGATTAATACAGTAATATCAATGAATATTAAAGTACGGTTGTCGAAATCTGTACAGCAGTGCAGGTAAATTTATTCTAGCGATTGTCGGAATGTTGTACTAACACAGGTGTCGAAATCTTTCCATAAATTCTCACGGAGATGTCCTCGAGTATTCATTTTAATTTTTAATCCGTATGGGGATAATTCCTTATCTGGAAGATTATCTTGCGCATCTCCTTTCGCTGGTCGCCACCAGTTACTACTACTACTAATATTGCTGCTGCTACTGCTACTGATGCTGCTATTACTATTCCTACTACACATACTACTATTGTAACTAGTACTGCTACTGCTACATCAACTACTAGTACTACAACTAATCATACTACTACTGGAAGTTGCTATTGCTTCCAATTGTGGGCAAATGTTTCAAATCAAATATGGGTTGTAAGCCATTCAATGCGCATACGACATTTCCTTCGCGGAGAAAGATCACCACGTATAAAATAGATTATAACAATAATATCCGTTAATATTAGAGTGAGGTTGTTGAAATCTGTACAGCAGTACAGGTAAATTTATTCTAGCAATTGTCGGAAAGTTGTACTTACACAGGTGTCGACGATGATTCCATAAATTCTCTCGGAGATGTCCACGAGTATTCTAAACGAGAACTACTATCGCTGGTGGTCGATTCATAATCGGAGAAAAGCCCCATATTATCGTTCACTTAAAAAAAACAAAAAAAAAAGAGGTAGTTTAATGTCTAACGCATCGAGCGTTGTCGCCGTACCTCGCCTCTGGAAGTTGCAATTGCTTGCAATGGTGGAGAAATATTCCAAATCGAATATAGGTTGTAAAACAAACAATGCGCATACGACATTTCCTTCGCGGAGGAACAACTCCACGTATAAAACAGATTATAACAATAATATCCGTTAATATTAAAGTACGGTTGTCAAAAACTGTACAGCAGTACAGGTAAATTTATTCTAGCGATTGTCGGAATGTTGTACGAACACAGGTGTCGACGATCTTTCCATAAATTCTCACGGAGATGTCCTCGAGTATTGATTTTAATTTTTTATCCGTATGGGGATAATTCCTTATCTGGAAGATTATCTTGCGCATCTCCTTTCGCTGGTCGCCACCAGTTACTACTACTACTAATATTGCTGCTGCTACTGCTACTGATGCTGCTATTACTATTCCTACTACACATACTACTATTGTAACTAGTACAGCTACTGCTACATCAACTACTAGTACTACAACTAATCATACTACTACTGGAAGTTGCTATTGCTTCCAATTGTGGGCAAATGTTTCAAATCAAATATGGGTTGTAAGCCATTCAATGCGCATACGACATTTCCTTCGCGGAGAAAGATCACCACGTATAAAACAGATTATAACAATAATATCCGTTAATATTAGAGTGAGGTTGTTGAAATCTGTACAGCAGTACAGGTAAATTTATTCTAGCAATTGTCGGAAAGTTGTACTTACACAGGTGTCGACGATGATTCCATAAATTCTCACGGAGATGTCCGCGAGTATTCTAAACGAGAACTACTATCGCAGGTAGTCGATTCATATTCGGAGAAAAGCCCCATATTATCGTTCGCATAAAAAAACAACAAAAAAAAAACGAGGTAGTTTAATGTCTAACGCATCGAGTGTTGTCGCCGTACATCGCCTCTGGAAGTTGCAATTGCTTGCAATGGTGGAGAAATATTCCAAATCGAATATAGGTTGTAAGCCAAACAATGCGCATACGACATTTCCTTCGCGGAGGAACATCTCCACGTATAAAACAGATTATAACAATAATATCCGGTAATATTAGATTACGGTTGTCGAAATCTGTACAGCAGTACAGGTAAATTTATTCTAGCAATTGTCGGAATGTTGTACTAACACAGGTGTCGACGATCTTTCCATAAATTCTCACGGAGATGTCCTCGAGTATTGATTTTAATTTTTTATCCGTATCTCGATAATTCCTTAACTGGAAGATTATCTTGCGCATTTCCTTTCACTGTTCGCCTCCGGTTACTACTACTACTGCTACTGCTGCTGCTAATGCTGCTGATGCTGCTATTGCTACTCCTACTACACATACCACTAATGTAAATACTACTGCTACGGCTGCTGCTACTACTAGTACTACTACTAATCCTACTACTACTGGAAGTTGCTATTGCTTCTAATTGTGGTGAGATGTTTCAAACTTAATATGGGTTGTAAGCCATTCAATGCGCATACGATATTTACTTCACCGAGAAAGATCTCCTCGTATCAAACAGTTTAAAATAATAATATCAATGAATATTAAAGTACGGTTGTCGAAATCTGTACAGTAGTACAGGTAAATTTATTCTACCAACTGTCGAAATGTTGTACTAACGCAGGTGTCGACGATAATTCAATATTCTCACGGACATGTCTATGCGTATTCCATATGATTTCTCTCTCTTTCTCTCTCTCTTTGTCTCTATCGAGAGTTCTCGTGACTTCACTCAACTACACGTGCCGCGTTTCTCTCACGATTACCCACTCGCGCTTTTTGACCAACCGACCGACCGAGCACACCAGAACGCAAAGGGACTTACTTACCCACCTTTGACTATGCGATCCCTTGGATTCGTCCTCTCACGATCCTTAACCTCTTCTCTGCTCTACTTCGATTGTCTCGCTCCCCTCGACTTCTCGGCGTCTTCCACACGCGGTTTTAGGAAAATGAAGAGAGAGGTTACGGCTCGGCACGATCTCCTGACTCGAATTCCAAACAGCGACTGACTCTCCGCGGCTCGCGGCTTCTCTCCCCTCCTGCGCGGCGCTACGTCTCGGCTTTCGATTGGCCCGGCCGACTTGCGGCCACGAATCCCAATCGCTCTTACAAAGGGACATGACCGCGACCGTTAATAAAGTTCGCCGAACTCGCGGTGAAAAATACTCCTCCGAACCGCAACACACTTCCACATTCTCGCACGTGATTTAATATTTATTATATGACGTAAATCACCACGTCATAATCCCCTCCCCTAGACTAAAGTACTCCTTGAGGAAACTTTGTCGAAGAATGAAGGGTGGTGCTCTAACATGGTCTCCTTCTCCTTTTTCCCTTTGTCTCCACTAGCAGCTCTCTCGTTCCTCTCTTCTGACTCTTACTCACGGTTCTACTATTATCAACCTGTTCTCCTGGTGCTTATTCATTGATCGATTGGTCTATCATCTATCTAACGGCGGGATTCTCCATAAACTTTTTTTAGTACAAGGTCGCGCATCTCTGGCGACACATGGCGTAAATCTTCTAACAATCGTAACGCGCTAAGGACGGGATCTGGTTCATTGTTTTGTTCTCTCTCTCTCTCTCGGCTCGAATATCACCCCAACGTTGCTCATCGTCTAGGCGTTGTAGTCTGCTGAATATTGATAGCTCTCGTTCTTCTTCTTGGCTAAATCTAGGTAATCTTTCATCAACTCTGGCCCTAACTTCTCCAGTCCTTGCCTCCAGCGTCCTCCTCACGTCCGGAAGAGATACATTTCTACTAGTTGGCGACGACCGTAGCACTGGCCGATCAGGCGAGTATCTCCTATTCGAATTTACTGTGGTTCGGGTACTTTCCTGTCGGCACATGGTCCGTGTAGCACTCTGGTGATCCTGTGCATATTTCTGCTGGAGATAGGCCTTGTGAGGACCGCTGCAACGAGGGCATACTGATAGGTCGGTCCCGCGTCTGCCACAGTTGTAACAATATACCCTATCACTAGAACGTTGTGGGCACCGGCTTGAATAATGCCCTCGTTGCCAACAGTTGTAGCAGGAATAGGGCGGCGGATCGATGCGCCTGTCGGTCGGTATCGGGTCTAGGTTACCAAACATGACCCCGCTCGTCCTCACCGGTAATATCTGGTCCCCGCGAGAAGCTGTGGGACTGCCACACCGCTAAAACATCAATGATGGCACAGATGATGCAGAAGACTGGACGTTCTCCTGCGAATGCGAACCGCTAATTCCTCTCTTTGGCACAGCGCCTTGCTTAACCGACGTTGAGCTGCAAGGTGGTCCAGGCGGTGACGGCGAACGCGGCGGTGACGGCACAACCGAAAAATAGTCGTCCATTTGAAGCTGTCTTCGAGGATTATATTTCTTGTTTCGCTTTTTCTTCCGTCTCGGGGCCGTTGAGCTATTCCCCCTCGTCTCGTTCTTCCCGTCATCCCATTCCATGGGTCCAGCCGACCAGGTTTGAATTGGGAGATTCCAGGGTATACTACTCGCCAGGGCTTGCGGTGTAGGGGCAACTTGCAACACTTGGCGCGGACCCCTGGATACAATCTCCTCCACCACAGGCTGTATCGCAGGACTAGCTGCTGACATGGAAGGTTGCTGCGGCGCCAGATATTCATCCAATTCCTCCTCCGCCTTCCGACTTTCTATTTCTTCCACTGACGCTGCACCCGCCCTTCCTGTCGCTAGCGGCACTCCTCCTACCGCTACCAACTGTCCTCGCAAACCTTTCGCCCGAGCCATCACGTCTTCTATAGGGACGAGATTCTCCTTAAAGTCAGGGGTTTGTCTACCGTCCCCGTTCAACTTCCGCTTTTCCTCAGCCTTCCATTCGGCACCCAAATCCTCCTCCGATAGCTCGTACCAACTTCTCGGTTCAGATGTCGCAATTTCAACGCTTGGCTCAATCGATCTCTCCTCGTGAGTCACTGGCGGTTGCCCAACTGCGTCAACACTCTCACGGCTCTCATTTTCTCCGATATTCTCACTTGGCGCCACTACCATAGGTATTTGGATCCTCTTAAGATCAATCTCGATCCTGACAGTAAATTGGCGTGATCCACCATCCTCCTGCATCCCAGGGACGGAATCTGCAGCATTCACGATCTCAGTAGTTGTCGCCGTCTCCTCTGTCTCCATACTCACTACAGGCTCATCATGCTCCACTGGGGGGAGAGGTCCATCCTCCTTTGAAACCTCCTGGTCCTCTCCGTCCATATTTTCAAGATAATCTAGAAAAACACCAAGTAATAAGATTAGAAAAAGAAAAAAAAAACAAATATCACTCAAACTCAGATACATTTCTAACTACTACAAGACTACGTTGTTACAAAACTGGCACTTCTACGACCTACGATTCGCATTTCTCGGTGGCACATATCTTCTGATCTCATCAACGCTGACCTTTGACAGCCTCCGAGTCCCTCCTTCCTCGGGTATTACCATATATGTGTTCGGCGACCTTACCTCGGTTATTACATACGGTCCTTCGAACTTATCCGCTAACTTCCGCGAGACACGTTTACTTGCATCCGATAACACGTGCGTCTTTCTCATCACACGATCTCCGACATTATACTCAGCTACGTGTCTCCCGCGATTATAATATTTCTCCTGTCTCTCATGCGCTCGATCGATGTGTTTCGACACCAGATCTCTCAACGCATCAAGTCTCTTCATCCGCTCGATCCACGCCTCTGGCGCCACTCGCTCTATGTCTTTACCCCCTTCTACCTCTCGTCGCTAACTCGCTACCGGCTTCGGGTGCCTACCATAATTCAGGAAGGCGGGAGAGACCTTTGTTGACGACTGCACCGTTGTGTTCATGGCGTGACGAAACTCATGCACATGAACATCCCAATTCTGGTGATCCTTTCCTACGTAGGAGGCGATCATAGTCTTTAGAGTACGATTACTCTTTTCGACTGGATTCGCCTGGGGGTGGTAGGGGGGAGTCGTCACGTGCCTCACTCCATACTGGCGCAATGTCTCAGACAACAGTTTGTTATCGAACTCTTTACCATTGTCGGTTAGGAAATAATCCGGCGTCTCCCATCTAAACAAGATTAATTCCTCTAACGCGCGCGAAACTGATTTCCCATCGGCTCGTCGCAAAGGCTTTACCTCTATCCACCGAGTGAACAAATCTTGGAAGACAACAAGGTATTTAAATCGCGACTTGCTCGGCGGAAATTCCATCAAATCAACTGCGACCACAGCCCACGGTCTCTCGACAACTCTCCGGCCCATTAACCCTTGTGTTCCCGTCTGCGACACTTTAAATCTCTGGCACTTATCACACTCACGCACAAATGTCTCTACGTCGTAGTAAACTCCCTTCCAATAATAATCTCTCGCGACTCTATCGTACGTCTTTTCGATCCCGAGGTGGCCCGACGAAGGGACGCAATGCGCCTCTCGTAAGATTCTATCCCTCTGCTCAATCGGCACTACAAGTCGCCACTTCTCCTCACGATGCACTATCGGATCTAACAACGGGTCTGCTCGATATTTATAAATAAAACCGTTTTCTACTTTCCAACTCGCGTATTTTTTTGGAAATTTCTCGATTTCGTCTCGCAGGCGCAAATATCTCGGATCTACTATTTCTTCACTACTCATAGTCGCCACTATTGCGTCTTCCTCCTCGTACATTCGCGACAACGCGTCCGGCAAATGATTTAACGCGCCCTTGCGATGTACTATTTCGAACTCCCATTGCTGCATCTCCAAAACCCAGCGCGCCAAGCGACCCGTTGGATCTCGCAAGTTCCGTAGCCACTTGAGTGAACTATGATCGGAAATTACTGTGAAACGATAACATTCCAAATACGGCCTAAGTTTTTTCACCGCCCAAATAACCGCGAGGCACTCTTTCTCCGTTGTCGTATGATTCTTTTCAGCGGCTGTCAACACTCGACTCACATAAACTATCGGATGCTCGCCATCCTCCCCCTCTTGAGTCAAAACGACGCCAATTGCAAAATTACTCGCGTCACATTGTACTACGAACGGCTTCGAAAAATCCGGTGTCGCTAACACTGGCGCCACGGTGAGAGCACGTTTTAATTGCTCAAACGTCTCCTCCTCATCTCCTGCTCGTCTCCCCACTCCCACTTTTGTCCTTTACGTAGAAGTTTTACAAGCGGAATTTTAAGCTCCGAAACATTTTCGATAAAACGCGCATACCACCCGATCATGCCCAAGAATCGTCGCAACTGCTTAATGTTTTTAGGCGCTGGGTAATTTAATACTGGCGCTATTCTCTCGGGATCTGGTCGCAAACCCTCGCTATCTAATAGAAAACCCAAATACCTCACTGGCGCGCAGCAAAACTCACACTTATTCCTGTTCACTACTAACCCGGCGCGAACTAGTTTTTTAAGCACGATCTCAAGCCATTTTAGATGCTCATCATAATCCTCTGTCACTATGATTATGTCATCGACGTAACAAAACACGTGAGGCTCAAACTTAGGACCGAACAGCGAATCGATTAACCGTTGCAACGTCCGCGGCGAGTTCGAGAGCCCGAAAGGCATCTTGGTGAACTGCCACAGACCGGAGCCCGGGATCGAAAAAGCTGTATACTTCCGGTTCGATTTATCCAATGGCACTTGAAAATACGCTTGACGAAGATCAATTGTCGAGATAAAACGAGATTTGCGTAATTTATCTAAAATTGAATCCATATTAGGAATCGGGTGCTCATCCTTTTTAGTAACTCTATTCAAGTCGCGATAATCAACGCCAAACCGATAAGTCCCGTCTTGCTTCTTAACTAACACCGGGGCACTACTATAATCACTCGCGGAACTCTCGATTATTCCCTCATTAAATAACCGTTCGACTTCTTCCGTCGCGATTTCGAGCATTTTCGGAGACATTCGCCGAATTTTATGTCTTATCGGCGTTGAATCCGTCACTGCTATATGATGCTCCGAGAGGTTAGTAACTCCCGGTGCACCTGCGATTTGCTCACTTAAGATCCGCTCGACTAACTCCTCCACACGCGCTCTCTCATCGTCACGTAACTCGGAAATTCCCGCACACTCTGCAAAAACAAACGCTTTGTCTTCCCCGTCACCACTATAAAACTCGTGCCATTCGCCCTCGTTAATGCGCCACACGTCTCTACCAAGTCTCACATCGATATCGAAAGCGCGACCGAAATCCATTCCCAAAATCACGTCATGATCTAAGGATGGCGCGGCGCGAAACTCGATAACCTCGGTGACACTATCAATCGAAATACTGGCTCTTAATATTCCTAAGGTATGGCTCAACTTCCCTGTCGCAGTACGAAACAACGAATGACTAGATTGCAACCGGTTTGCAAATCGCTCAGCGACCCTCGGACCAACAAACGACCGAGTCGCACCAGGATCAAGCAAAGCTTTATACTTCAAACCTCCTAAATCAATCAACAGAAAATTCCTATTTTCCGAATTTACGCCCGCGACTTCAATCTCCTCCTCTTCCCCGCATTGACGTTCTGGCACTATGGCTTCATTGGCCGGCTCTCGATTAACTCTCTCGTGCGCGCTCTGACTCTTAGGACACGCACCTGTACCTTCACTAACTCCCACGGAACACGGCTTATTTTGCCCTCCCGCCTCCTCACTCGACAAAATATTTACCGCCTCCTCCAGCCGCCATAAATTCGCGAAACCGTTTGCCTCCTCGATATCTACTACTCTCCGTGCCCTGCTACCTTTTTCACTCTCACTAAACGATCCCACCGACCTCGCGTTGTCGACGGTGGAACGCGCTAAGCGATCATCGCTCACTAAGTTTTCCTCTTTCGCATTACTACTACACTCATCACTCTTCGAAAACTCGGGCACAAAAACTTCCTCGCTCTCTTGGGGAACAAAGGTTCTTAATTCCTCGGTTCCCACACTCGTCCGTTTCCCGAACGCCAAAGCATTGCGGCGCACTTCGGGTTCTCGCACGTCTTTACGGTCACGCCTGACGTATCACACCACTGGCACGACACTGACGGCACTGGTCTCCGATTTTGTATACACTCACGGCTTATATGACCCTTTGCGCAGCATCGATAGTACACAATCTCCGGGCACTCCGAGGCACGATGGCCAACAGCTTGGCACGTGTAACACGCCCCCATAAACTCATTCAATCGCGGCGGAGTTCGCGAACGCGCACCCGCCGGCAAATTCCATCGGTCGTGCCGAGCAAAACCCGGCGTCCCTTGACGCGGAGGCCCCGCAAAACGTTGCCCGCCTTGGTTGTTTGTACCTGCGTTAACCTGTCGACCTCGACTCACGGCATTTGCATAGGACATACCGGCGGCTCCCGAGCTCACCCTCTCGCTCGTCACCTTCGGCTGGCTATCTCTCGGCTTCCCTTTAGTCTTGCGCATCTCAGCCACACATGGTTCGTTATAACATTCCGATGCTTGGCCCTCCTTGCTATCAGTCACCACTATCGTTTTTACAGGCGCATTCTTTTCCTTACCCACGTTTAATTTATTAATCTCATTAGGCTTATCTTCTACTTCAAAAGCCGCAGCGAGCTTCGATTTTCCTACCTGAGATACACACGCAGCTCCGGACAAATGAAACTTTTCAGCCGGCGGCGGAGGCTGATATCGACTGTCTAAGTCTTTCTGCCTCTCCAACCGGTGGCCGTACATTTCGATGTCTTCCAGACTCATTACGACACGATCACTCATGGCGCGACGATACTCCGGCAGTAAATTACGATACGCTGTTTCTAAAATCTCCTCGGCGCTCGGCGGGCGTTTGAATCTCGAAACAATGTATTTTACACTTGCGATAAACTCAGTAATTTTCTCACCCTTGCCCTGTGTTCTACGACGTAAGTCGTCTAGCAAATCGGCACGATCATAAATTTTTACGAATTGATAGCGAAACGCACGGCAAAATGCTTGCCATGTTTGAAAGCTATCTTTCCCGGTACGGTACCATCTCGCGGCCCTTTTCAAAAAAACACAAGATATTGCGCGCAACCAGTCACCGTCGGATGCGTTCTCTCCGTCCCTACAATCCTCGAGTCGCTCTAGAAACTCTTCTGCGTCCTCGTTTTTATTTTCGCCCGAGAACGATAACCCCCACGAACGCAGCAATTTAACTAACGCGCCCTTTTTACTCTCCTGCGGCGCGCCTGCTGACTCGACTCGACGCGTTTCCCTCGGCGCAATATTTGTTCGCGGTACTCTAATTTCCCTATCATCAGCTGTTACTGTTTTCCTTCGACGAGTCGGTCTGTCAACATTGCCTCGATATTCGCGACTACCACTAACCTCACTTTGATTAGCACTAACACGTTTCGATTTCTTTAAGGGGACACGTTTTCTCACCGGTTCCTCTTCCCCGTTTGACTCTAAAATTCCATGAAAATTACCGAACGCAAATGATTCCCTCGGTATGTCTCGAAATCGACGATATTGTGCGCGTAGCTAGACACAAAATGCCCATGCTATATCAAGGCATTAGAAAGACTAGTCAATAACACGGATTAAGGAGAGTAAGAACAGGTTATTTGTGGCTCAACTTAATGCCAGGCGATCGAGAAGGGTAGTACCCGAAATCAGGCAAAAAGCGTATGAAAATGGGATACAAGCTTTAATGTTACAAGAGCCGTATACAAGGTCGAATAAAGTGATGGATTACGGAATGAAAATAAGAATTGTCTCTGGAAAGGAAAACCCATGGGCTGCTTTAGCAATAACAGACCCGAACGCAGTAGTTTTGCAAATATCAAATCTCTGCATGACACACTTTGCGGTTGCAGAAGTCTCGATACCATATAAGGTATATCTTATAAGTGGATACTTCCAACTAAAGGATGATATCGAAGTGCATCTTAACACGCTGCAAACAATTATTAATGCACTGGAAGGAAAGAACTTTATTATTGGTATCGATTCTAATGCCCGATCAGCCTTATGGGGTCCAGTAGACACAGACGCAAAAGGAGAAAATCTAGAAGAGTTTATTATCCAGAATAATTTGTGTGTGATAAATGACCCTAATAGCATAGCAACGGTCGCAAGTGAAGTCGGAGAAGGACACGTAGATGTAACAATAGCCTCACCTGGTATGATCGAAAGAATACATAACTGGAAAGTTCAAAAGAACTGGACATCCAGCAATCACAGGACTATAACGTTCGAGATAGGAGAAATAGCTGTAAGCGGGAGATACAGAAACAGCGAAAATATGAGGCGTTACATGATCAGCAAGGCTAACTGGGGTTTATTTGTACACACTCTAAGAGAAAACTGGAAACCAATTCCGAACTATCACGATACAGGCTCAACGATCGCTGGCTTGAGAAACATAACCAATGGCATAAGGATGGCATGTGACAAAGCCATACCAACTAAGAATAAATCAAATAGGAAAGTCCCATGGTGGAACGAAGAACTGACTCAGGCCAAAAAATACACGAACAAACTGAGACGGCAATTTCAAAAGGAAAGAAACCCAGAACAAAGGGAATATAAGAAAAGGGTTTATAAGTTGGCCAAGAGACAGTATACAAGACAAATTGACTCGACAAAGACCCATAAATGGGAAGAGTTCGCAACTAGACAAGGCAATGACAATCCATGGAGCTTACCGTACAAACTGGCCGCCAAAAAGGCAAGGATTAGAGACATCGCAAGTAATATTCTAACAGATAGTGGATACCAGATGACTTGGGAAGAAACAGCAAAACAGATACTAGACCGACTGTTCCCCGACGATGACATATACTCAGAGACACAAGAGCAAGCGAATATAAGGCTGCAAAACAATAGATATACAGACGAATACAGAGAAACGAAGGAGTTTACAATAACAGAGATGGTACAAGTGGTAAAGAAAATGAAGCCTGGTAAAGCTCCAGGAATAGACTGTTTCGATCTGACAATAATTAAAAGTGCTCTAGAGGTAGTCGGCGAAGATCTGTTAAAGATATACAATAGCTGTTTGAAGTATGGCATCTTTCCGAACATGTGGAAAGTTGGAAAGGTCATTACTATTAAAAAAGGAATCGATAAAGATCCAAGTCTCCTAAGCTCGTATAGACCAATATGCCTTTTATCTATATTAGGCAAAATACTGGAAGGACTGATAATCAGAAAACTGGAAAAAGTAGTGGAACACAGTCTTTCAGATAAACAATACGGCTTCAGGAAGAATAGATCCACAGAAGATGCGATAGTCTATGTAGTTAATAAAGTGAAACAATCCAACAAGAAGTACGTCATCATAATGTTTCTTGACATAAAGGGAGCATTTGATAACGTATGGTGGCCTGGAGTACTGGAAAAGCTAAGACACATGAGATGCCCCTGGAGACTGTATGAAATAATTAGGGATTACCTCTGTAATAGGAAAGTAATTATTTCCGAAGGTGGCAACTTTGCGAGTAAAGATGTGACAAAACGTTGTCCCCAGGGCTCACTACTGGGGCCGATCCTATGGAACGTAGTGTTCGACGAAATACTTCACGCATTAGAAAGAGAAGGACATGAGACGATAGCCTATGCAGATGACCAGGCAGTGATAGTAGAAGGAGACTCCAGGAGAGAACTAGAAATAAGAGGACAAGCTGCAATTGACATGATAGAGAGATGGAGCAAAAAGGTCAAAATGAAACATGCACCAGATAAATGTGGCATGCTCTTAGCCAAGGGAACATTCCATGAAAAATGTTACCCAGTAATTAAAATATATGGCAAGAGAATTAAAAGACAGGAACCAGTAAAATATCTGGGAGTTTCATTTGGCAAAGGCTTAAGTGTGCAGCATCATGTCACGGAGATCTCAATGAAAACCAGAGGAATCTTCCAAAGGTTAGCGAGATTAGCTAGAGATGAGTGGGGCTTGGGCTATCGTTCTCTGGAAATAATATATAAAGGGGTATATATACCAATTATAACGTACGCAGCAGCAGGATGGTTCAAACTCGCAAATAATGTCCAAAAGAAAAAGCTCATAATGTCACAAAGATTTGCTCTAATCAAGACAACGGGAGCATATAGAACCACTTCGGCTGAGTCCATCACAATGATAACGGGTCACTTGCCGATAGATCTGGAATGTGAAAAAAGAATAGGAATGTATTACATAAGGAATAACAAGGAATTTAAATACATGGGCTACACATACCAGACGGTGGAGAATCCTCTACCAGGCAATGAATGGAAGAGAAAATACAATGCAAGGTGTGAATTGGACAAGGAATTGAGGAAAGTGTGGCAGTCGAGGTGGGATAACTCTATAAAGGGCAGACATACATATGAGATAATGCCAAACATGGAAGAAAGAAGGAAAAAGACGTGGCTTAAACCGAGCAAGTATCTAATGCAAATTCTTAGTGGACATGGAAGTTTTCAAACTTTCAGAATGCGATTTAACTTTGTAGAATCAGACCTATGCAGCTGCGGAGTGACAGAATCCCCGGAACATGTTATATGGAAATGTGTTAGACATCGATCTAGCTCGGTTTTTTTTTTTTTTTTTTTTCGGCCACGAATCCCAATCGCTCTTACAAAGGGACATCACCGCGACCGTTAATAAAGTTCGCCGAACTCGCGGTGAAAAATACTCCTCCGAACCGCAACACACTTCCACATTCTCGCACGTGAATTAATATTTATTATATGACGTAAATCACCACGCCATAGCTACAAATATACCACATATGTTTCACCGGGATCAGTGAAACTCGGTGGTAACCACAATCCAGTGAAAAGGGGCGCCATTCGTCGTAACGATTTTAGACTGAACTCCGATGCACATAGTCGACCCACACCCGGCCAATTTAGTAGTTCTCAAGCAATTAAGAAGCGCGCAATGGAGCAGGAATGATGAACTCCCTTCCAAAGATCGCAGGTAGTCGATTCATAATCGGAGAAAGGCCCCATATTATCGTTCACATAAAAAAAACACAAAAAAAAATGAGATACTTTAATGCCTAACGCAACGATCGTTGTCGCCGTACCTCGCCTCTGGAAGTTGCAATTGCTTGCAATGGTGTAGAATTATTCCAAATTAAATATAGGTTGTAAGCCAAACAATGCGCATACGACAATTCCTTCGCGGAGGACGATCTCCAGGTATAAAACAGATTAATACAGTAATATCAATGAATATTAAAGTACGGTTGTCGAAATCTGTACAGCAGTACAGGTAAATTTATTCTAGCGATTGTCGGAATGTTGTACTAACACAGGTGTCGACGATGATTCCATAAATTCTCACGGAGATGTCCACGAGTATTCGATTTAACTTTTTATCCGTATCGGGATAATTCCTTAACTGGAAGATTATCTTGCGCATTTCCTTTCACTGGTCGCCTCCGGTTACTACTACTACTGCTACTGCTGCTGCTAATGCTACTGATGCGGCTATTACTACTTCTACTACACATACTAATATTGTAACTACTACTGCTACTGCTACTGCTACTACTAGTACTACTACTAATCCTACTACTACTGGAAGTTGCTATTGCTACCAATTGTGGGCAAATGTTTCAAATCAAATATGGGTTGTATGCCATTCAATACGCATATGACATTTCCTTCGCGGAGAAAGATCTCCACGTATAAAACAGATTATAACAATAATATCCGTTAATATTAGAGTACGGTCGTCGAAATCTGTACAGCAGTACAGGTAAATTCATTCTACCAACTGTCGAAATGTTGTACTAACACAGGTATCGACGATAATTCAATATTCTCACGGAGATGTCCATGCGTATACCATATGTTTTTTACTCAGGATCGAGATACTTCGTTTTCTGGAGTAGTATCTGGCGCATTACCTTTCGCAGTTTCCCTTCCAGTTACTAGTACTACTGCTGCTGATAAAGCTACTACTGCTGCTACTGCTTGACGGTGTCGAGAGCAACATGTACTGGTGTTGGTGAAACGCATGCTACAAATTTACCACATACGTTACACCGGGATTAGCGAAACTCGGTGGTAACCACAATCCAGTGAAAAGGGGCGCCATTCGTCGTAACGATTTTAGACTGAACTCCGATGCACATATTCGGTCCACTGCCGGCCAATTGAGTAGTTCTGGAGCAATTAAAAAGCGCGTATTGTACTAACGCAGGTGTCGACGATAATTCAATATTCTCAAGGAGATGTCCATGCGTATTCCATATGATTTTTTCTCCGGATCGGGATACTTCGTTTTCTGGAGTAGTATCTGGCGTCTTACCTTTCGCTGGTTCGCTTCCGCTTACTAGTACTATTGCTACTGATAATCCTACTACTGCTGCTACTGCTGCTGCTACTGCTTGACGGTGTCGAGAGCCACATGTACTGATGTAGGTGAGACGCATGCTACAAATTTACCACATACGTTTCACCGGGATTAGTGAAACACGGTGGTAACCACAATCCAGTGAAAAGGGGCGCCATTCGTCGTAACGATTTTAGACTGAACTCCGATGCACATAGTCGGTCCACTCCCGGAAAATTGAGTAGTTCTGGAGCAATTAAAAAGCGTGTATCGGAGTTTCAGTGAGATAAGTCGCGACAACAAATGAGCAGGAATGATGAACTCCCTTCCAAAGATCGCAGGTAGTCGATTCATAATCGGAGAAAGGCCCCATATTATCGTTCACATAAAAAAAAACAAAAAAAAAACGAGGTAGTTTAATGTCTAACGCATCGAGCGTTGTCGCCGTACCTCGCCTCTGGAAGTTGCAATTGCATGCAATGGTGGAGAAATATTCCAAATCGACTATAGGTAGTAAGACAAACAATGCGCATACGACATTTCCTTCGCGGAGAAAGATCTCCACGTATAAAACAGATTATAACAATAATATCCGTTAATATTAGAGTACGGTTGTCGAAATCTGTACAGCAGTACAGGTAAATTCATTCTACCAACTGTCGAAATGTTGTACTAACACAGGTATCGACCATAATTCAATATTCTCACGCAGATGTCCATGCGTATTACATATGTGTTTTTCTCCGTATCGGGATACTTCGTTTTCTGGAGTATTATCTGGCGCATTACCTTTCGCAGTTTCCCTTCCAGTTACTAGTACTACTGCTGCTGATAATGCTACTACTGCTGCTACTGCTGCTGCTACTGCTTGTCGGTGTCGAGAGCCACATGTACTGGTGTTGGTGAAACGCATGCTACAAATTTACCACATACGTTACACCGGGATTAGTGAAACTCGGTGGTAACCACAATCCAGTGAAAAGGGGCGCCATAACGATTTTAGACTGAACTCCGATGCACATAGTCGGCCCACTTCCGAACAATTTAGTAGTTCTGGAGCAATTAAAAAGCGCGTATCGGAGTTTCAGTCAGATAAGTCGCGACAACAAACGAGCAGGAATGATGAACACCCTTCCAAAGGTCGCAGGTAGTCGATTCATAATCGGAGAAAAACCTCATATTATCGTTCACATAAAAAAACAACAAAAAAAAAACGAGGTAGTTTAATGTCTAACGCATCGAGCGTTGTCGCCGTACATCGCCTCTGGAAGTTGCAATTGCTTGCAATGGTGGAGAAATATTCCAAATCGAATATAGGTTGTAAGCCAAACAATGCGCATACGACATTTCCTTCGCGGAGGAACATCTCCACGTATAAAACAGATTATAACAATAATATCCGGTAATATTAGATTACGGTTGTCGAAATCTGTACAGCAGTACAGGTAAATTTATTCTAGCAATTGTCGGAATATTGTACTAACACAGGTGTCGACGATGATGCCATAAATTCTCACGGAGATGTCCACGAGTATTCGATTTGATTTTTTATCCGTATCGGGATAATTCCTTAACTGGAAGATTATCTTGCGCATTTCCTTTCGCTGGTCGCCTCCGGTTACTACTACTACTGCTACTGCTGCTGCTAATGCTACAGATGCGGCTATTACAACTTCTACTACACATACTAATATTGTAACTACTACTGCTACTGCTACTGCTACTACTAGTACTACTACTAATCCTACTACTACTGGAAGTTGCTATTGCTTCCAATTGTGGGCAAATGTTTCAAATCAAATATGGGTTGTATGCCATTCAATACGCATATGACATTTCCTTCGCGGAGAAAGATCTCCACGTATAAAACAGATTATAACAATAATATCCGTTAATATTAGAGTACGGTTGTCGAAATCTGTACAGCAGTACAGGTAAATTCATTCTACCAACTGTCGAAATGTTGTAATAACACAGGTATCGACGTTAATTCAATATTCTCACCCAGATGTCCATGCGTATTCCATATGTGTTTTTCTCCGTATCGGGATATTTCGTTTTCTGGAGTATTATCTGGCGCATTACCTTTCGCAGTTTCCCTTCCAGTTACTAGTACTACTGCTGCTGATAATGCTACTACTGCTGCTACTGCTGCTGCTACTGCTTGTCGGTGTCGAGAGCCACATGTACTGGTGTTGGTGAAACGCATGCTACAAATTTACCACATACGTTACACCGGGATTAGCGAAACTCGGTGGTAACCACAATCCAGTGAAAAGGGGCGCCATAACGATTTTAGACTGAACTCCGATGCACATAGTCGGCCCACTTCCGAACAATTTAGTAGTTCTGGAGCAATTAAAAAGCGCGTATCGGAGTTTCAGTCAGATAAGTCGCGACAACAAACGAGCAGGAATGATGAACACCCTTCCAAAGGTCGCAGGTAGTCGATTCATAATCGGAGAAAAACCTCATATTATCGTTCACATAAAAAAACAACAAAAAAAAACGAGGTAGTTTAATGTCTAACGCATCGAGCGTTGTCGCCGTACATCGCCTCTGGAAGTTGCAATTGCTTGCAATGGTGGCGAAATATTCCAAATCGAATATAGGTTGTAAGCCAAACAATGCGCATACGACATTTCCTTCGCGGAGGAACATCTCCACGTATAAAACAGATTATAACAATAATATCCGGTAATATTAGATTACGGTTGTCGAAATCTGTACAGCAGTACAGGTAAATTTATTCTAGCAATTGTCGGAAAATTGTACTAACACAGGTGTCGACGATGATGCCATAAATTCTCACGGAGATGTCCACGAGTATTCGATTTGATTTTTTATCCGTATCGGGATAATTCCTTAACTGGAAGATTATCTTGCGCATTTCCTTTCGCTGGTCGCCTCCGGTTACTACTACTACTGCTACTGCTGCTGCTAATGCTACTGTTGCGGCTATTACTACTTCTACTACACATACTAATATTGTAACTACTACTGCTACTGCTACTGCTACTACTAGTACTACTACTAATCCTACTACTACTGGAAGTTGCTATTGCTTCCAATTGTGGGCAAATGTTTCAAATCAAATATGGGTCGTCTGCCATTCAATACGCATATGACATTTCCTTCGCGGAGAAAGATCTCCACGTATAAAACAGATTATAACAATAATATCCGTTAATATTAGAGTACGGTTGTCGAAATCTGTACAGCAGTACAGGTAAATTCATTCTACCAACTGTCGAAATGTTGTAATAACACAGGTATCGACGTTAATTCAATATTCTCACGCAGATGTCCATGCGTATTCCATATGTGTTTTTCTCCGTATCGGGATATTTCGTTTTCTGGAGTATTATCTGGCGCATTACCTTTCGCAGTTTCCCTTCCAGTTACTAGTACTACTGCTGCTGATAAAGCTACTACTGCTGCTACTGCTGCTGCTACTGCTTGGCGGTGTCGAGAGCCACATGTACTGATGTAGGTGATACGCATGCTACAAATTTACCACATACGTTACACCGGGATTAGCGAAACTCGGTGGTAACCACAATCCAGTGAAAAGGGGCGCCATTTGTCGTAACGATTTTAGACTGAACTCCGATGCACATAGTCGGCCCACTTCCGGCCAATTTAGTAGTTCTGGAGCAATTAAAAAGCGCGTATCGGAGTTTCAGTCAGATAAGTCGCGGCAACAAACGAGCAGGAATGATGAACACCCTTCCAAAGGTCGCAGGTTGTCGATTCATAATCGGAGAAAAACCTCATATTATCGTTCACATAAAAAAACAAAAAAAAAACGAGGTAGTTTAATGTCTAACGCATCGAGCGTTGTCGCCGTACATCGCCTCTGGAAGTTGCAATTGCTTGCAATGGTGGAGAAATATTCCAAATCGAATATAGGTTGTAAGCCAAACAATGCGCATACGACATTTCCTTCGCGGAGGAACATCTCCACGTATAAAACAGATTATAACAATAATATCCGGTAATATTAGATTACGGTTGTCGAAATCTATACAGCAGTACAGGTAAATTTATTCTAGCAATTGTCGGAATATTGTACTAACACAGGTGTCGACGATGATGCCATAAATTCTCACGGAGATGTCCACGAGTATTCGATTTGATTTTTTATCCGTATCGGGATAATACCTTAACTGGAAGATTATCTTGCGCATTTCCTTTCGCTGGTCGCCTCCGGTTACTACTACTACTGCTACTGCTGCTGCTAATGCTACTGATGCGGCTATTACTACTACTGCTACACATACTAATATTGTAACTACTACTGCTACTGCTACTGCTACTACTAGTACTACTACTAATCCAACTACTACTGGAAGTTGCTATTGCTTCCAATTGTGGGCAAATGTTTCAAATCAAATATGGGTTGTATGCCATTCAATACGCATATGACATTTCCTTCGCGGAGAAAGATCTCCACGTATAAAACAGATTATAACAATAATATCCGTTAATATTAGAGTACGGTTGTCGAAATCTGTACAGCAGTACAGGTAAATTCATTCTACCAACTGTCGAAATGTTGTAATAACACAGGTATCGACGTTAATTCAATATTCTCACGCAGATGTCCATGCGTATTCCATATGTGTTTTTCTCCGTATCTGGATACTTCGTTTTCTGGAGTATTATCTGGCGAATTACCTTTCGCAGTTTCCCTTCCAGTTACTAGTACTACTGCTGCTGATAATGCTACTACTGCTGCTACTGCTGCTGCTACTGCTTGGCGGTGTCGAGAGCCACATGTACTGATGTAGGTGATACGCATGCTACAAATTTACCACATACGTTACACCGGGATTAGCGAAACTCGGTGGTAACCACAATCCAGTGAAAAGGGGCGCCATTTGTCGTAACGATTTTAGACTGAACTCCGATGCACATAGTCGGCCCACTTCCGAACAATTTAGTAGTTCTGGAGCAATTAAAAAGCGCGTATCGGAGTTTCAGTCAGATAAGTCGCGACAACAAACGAGCAGGAATGATGAACACCCTTCCAAAGGTCGCAGGTAGTCGATTCATAATCGGAGAAAAACCTCATATTATCGTTCACATAAAAAAACAACAAAAAAAAACGAGGTAGTTTAATGTCTAACGCATCGAGCGTTGTCGCCGTACATCGCCTCTGGAAGTTGCAATTGCTTGCAATGGTGGAGAAATATTCCAAATCGAATATAGGTTGTAAGCCAAACAATGCGCATACGACATTTCCTTCGCGGAGGAACATCTCCACGTATAAAACAGATTATAACAATAATATCCGGTAATATTAGATTACGGTTGTCGAAATCTGTACAGCAGTACAGGTAAATTTATTCTAGCAATTGTCGGAATATTGTACTAACACAGGTGTCGACGATGATGCCATAAATTCTCACGGAGATGTCCACGAGTATTCGATTTGATTTTTATCCGTATCGGGATAATTCCTTAACTGGAAGATTATCTTGCGCATTTCCTTTCGCTGGTCGCCTCCGGTTACTACTACTACTGCTACTGCTGCTGCTAATGCTACTGTTGCGGCTATTACTACTTCTACTACACATACTAATATTGTAACTACTACTGCTACTGCTACTGCTACTACTAGTACTACTACTAATCCTACTACTACTGGAAGTTGCTATTGCTTCCAATTGTGGGCAAATGTTTCAAATCAAATATGGGTCGTATGCCATTCAATACGCATATGACATTTCCTTCGCGGAGAAAGATCTCCACGTATAAAACAGATTATAACAATAATATCCGTTAATATTAGAGTACGGTTGTCGAAATCTGTACAGCAGTACAGGTAAATTCATTCTACCAACTGTCGAAATGTTGTACTAACACAGGTATCGACCATAATTCAATATTCTCACGCAGATGTACATGCGTATTCCATATGTGTTTTTCGCCGTATCGGGATACTTCGTTTTCTGGAGTATTATCTGGCGCATTACCTTTCGCAGTTTCCCTTCCAGTTACTAGTACTACTGCTGCTGATAATGCTACTACTGCTGCTACTGCTGCTGCTACTGCTTGTCGGTGTCGAGAGCCACATGTACTGGTGTTGGTGAAACGCATGCTACAAATTTACCACATACGTTACACCGGGATTAGCGAAACTCGGTGGTAACCACAATCCAGTGAAAAGGGACGCCATAACGATTTTAGACTGAACTCCGATGCACATAGTCGGCCCACTTCCGAACAATTTAGTAGTTCTGGAGCAATTAAAAAGCGCGTATCGGAGTTTCAGTCAGATAAGTCGCGACAACAAACGAGCAGGAATGATGAACACCCTTCCAAAGGTCGCAGGTAGTTGATTCATAATCGGAGAAAAACCTCATATTATCGTTCACATAAAAAAACAACAAAAAAAAACGAGGTAGTTTAATGTCTAACGCATCGAGCGTTGTCGCCGTACATCGCCTCTGGAAGTTGCAATTGCTTGCAATGGTGGAGAAATATTCCAAATCGAATATAGGTTGTAAGCCAAACAATGCGCATACGACATTTCCTTCGCGGAGGAACATCTCCACGTATAAAACAGATTATAACAATAATATCCGGTAATATTAGATTACGGTTGTCGAAATCTATACAGCAGTACAGGTAAATTTATTCTAGCAATTGTCGGAATATTGTACTAACACAGGTGTCGACGATGATGCCATAAATTCTCACGGAGATGTCCACGAGTATTCGATTTGATTTTTTATCCGTATCGGGATAATACCTTAACTGGAAGATTATCTTGCGCATTTCCTTTCGCTGGTCGCCTCCGGTTACTACTACTACTGCTACTGCTGCTGCTAATGCTACTGATGCGGCTATTACTACTTCTACTACACATACTAATATTGTAACTACTACTGCTACTGCTACTGCTACTACTAGTACTACTACTAATCCTACTACTACTGGAAGTTGCTATTGCTTCCAATTGTGGGCAAATGTTTCAAATCAAATATGGGTTGTATGCCATTCAATACGCATATGACATTTCCTTCGCGGAGAAAGATCTCCACGTATAAAACAGATTATAACAATAATATCCGTTAATATTAGAGTACGGTTGTCGAAATCTGTACAGCAGTACAGGTAAATTCATTCTACCAACTGTCGAAATGTTGTAATAACACAGGTATCGACGTTAATTCAATATTCTCACGCAGATGTCCATGCGTATTCCATATGTGTTTTTCTCCGTATCGGGATATTTCGTTTTCTGGAGTATTATCTGGCGCATTACCTTTCGCAGTTTCCCTTCCAGTTACTAGTACTACTGCTGCTGATAAAGCTACTACTGCTGCTACTGCTGCTGCTACTGCTTGGCGGTGTCGAGAGCCACATGTACTGATGTAGGTGATACGCATGCTACAAATTTACCACATACGTTACACCGGGATTAGCGAAACTCGGTGGTAACCACAATCCAGTGAAAAGGGGCGCCATTTGTCGTAACGATTTTAGACTGAACTCCGATGCACATAGTCGGCCCACTTCCGGCCAATTTAGTAGTTCTGGAGCAATTAAAAAGCGCGTATCGGAGTTTCAGTCAGATAAGTCGCGGCAACAAACGAGCAGGAATGATGAACACCCTTCCAAAGGTCGCAGGTAGTCGATTCATAATCGGAGAAAAACCTCATATTATCGTTCACATAAAAAAACAAAAAAAAAACGAGGTAGTTTAATGTCTAACGCATCGAGCGTTGTCGCCGTACATCGCCTCTGGAAGTTGCAATTGCTTGCAATGGTGGAGAAATATTCCAAATCGAATATAGGTTGTAAGCCAAACAATGCGCATACGACATTTCCTTCGCGGAGGAACATCTCCACGTATAAAACAGATTATAACAATAATATCCGGTAATATTAGATTACGGTTGTCGAAATCTATACAGCAGTACAGGTAAATTTATTCTAGCAATTGTCGGAATATTGTACTAACACAGGTGTCGACGATGATGCCATAAATTCTCACGGAGATGTCCACGAGTATTCGATTTGATTTTTTATCCGTATCGGGATAATACCTTAACTGGAAGATTATCTTGCGCATTTCCTTTCGCTGGTCGCCTCCGGTTACTACTACTACTGCTACTGCTGCTGCTAATGCTACTGATGCGGCTATTACTACTTCTACTACACATACTAATATTGTAACTACTACTGCTACTGCTACTGCTACTACTAGTACTACTACTAATCCTACTACTACTGGAAGTTGCTATTGCTTCCAATTGTGGGCAAATGTTTCAAATCAAATATGGGTTGTATGCCATTCAATACGCATATGACATTTCCTTCGCGGAGAAAGATCTCCACGTATAAAACAGATTATAACAATAATATCCGTTAAGATTAGAGTACGGTTGTCGAAATCTGTACAGCAGTACAGGTAAATTCATTCTACCAACTGTCGAAATGTTGTAATAACACAGGTATCGACGTTAGTTCAATATTCTCACGCAGATGTCCATGCGTATTCCATATGTGTTTTTCTCCGTATCGGGATATTTCGTTTTCTGGAGTATTATCTGGCGCATTACCTTTCGCAGTTTCCCTTCCAGTTACTAGTACTACTGCTGCTGATAAAGCTACTACTGCTGCTACTGCTGCTGCTACTGCTTGGCGGTGTCGAGAGCCACATGTACTGATGTAGGTGTTACGCATGCTACAAATTTACCACATACGTTACACCGGGATTAGCGAAACTCGGTGGTAACCACAATCCAGTGAAAAGGGGCGCCATTTGTCGTAACGATTTTAGACTGAACTCCGATGCACATAGTCGGCCCACTTCCGGCCAATTTTGTAGTTCTGGAGCAATTAAAAAGCGCGTATCGGAGTTTCAGTCAGATAAGTCGCGACAACAAACGAGCAGGAATGATGAACACCCTTCCAAAGGTCGCAGGTAGTCGATTCATAATCGGAGAAAAACCTCATATTATCGTTCACATAAAAAAACAACAAAAAAAAACGAGGTAGTTTAATGTCTAACGCATCGAGCGTTGTCGCCGTACATCGCCTCTGGAAGTTGCAATTGCTTGCAATGGTGGAGAAATATTCCAAATCGAATATAGGTTGTAAGCCAAACAATGCGCATACGACATTTCCTTCGCGGAGGAACATCTCCACGTATAAAACAGATTATAACAATAATATCCGGTAATATTAGATTACGGTTGTCGAAATCTGTACAGCAGTACAGGTAAATTTATTCTAGCAATTGTCGGAATATTGTACTAACACAGGTGTCGACGATGATGCCATAAATTCTCACGGAGATGTCCACGAGTATTCGATTTGATTTTTTATCCGTATCGGGATAATACCTTAACTGGAAGATTATCTTGCGCATTTCCTTTCGCTGGTCGCCTCCGGTTACTACTACTACTGCTACTGCTGCTGCTAATGCTACAGATGCGGCTATTACTACTTCTACTACACATACTAATATTGTAACTACTACTGCTACTGCTACTGCTACTACTAGTACTACTACTAATCCTACTACTACTGGAAGTTGCGATTGCTTCCAATTGTGGTCAAATGTTTCAAATCAAATATGGGTTGTATGCCATTCAATACGCATATGACATTTCCTTCGCGGAGAAAGATCTCCACGTATAAAACAGATTATAACAATAATATCCGTTAATATTAGAGTACGGTTGTCGAAATCTGTACAGCAGTACAGGTAAATTCATTCTACCAACTGTCGAAATGTTGTAATAACACAGGTATCGACGTTAATTCAATATTCTCACGCAGATGTCCATGCGTATTCCATATGTGTTTTTCTCCGTATCGGGATATTTCGTTTTCTGGAGTATTATCTGGCGCATTACCTTTCGCAGTTTCCCTTCCAGTTACTAGTACTACTGCTGCTGATAAAGCTACTACTGCTGCTACTGCTGCTGCTACTGCTTGGCGGTGTCGAGAGCCACATGTACTGATGTAGGTGATACGCATGCTACAAATTTACCACATACGTTACACCGGGATTAGCGAAACTCGGTGGTAACCACAATCCAGTGAAAAGGGGCGCCATTTGTCGTAACGATTTTAGACTGAACTCCGATGCACATAGTCGGCCCACTTCCGGCCAATTTTGTAGTTCTGGAGCAATTAAAAAGCGCGTATCGGAGTTTCAGTCAGATAAGTCGCGACAACAAACGAGCAGGAATGATGAACACCCTTCCAAAGGTCGCAGGTAGTCGATTCACAATCGGAGAAAAACCTCATATTATCGTTCACATAAAAAAACAACAAAAAAAACGAGGTAGTTTAATGTGTAACGCATCGAGCGTTGTCGCCGTACATCGCCTCTGGAAGTTGCAATAGCTTGCAATGGAGGAGAAATATTTCAAATCGAATATAGGTTGTAAGCCATTCAATACGCATATGACATTTCCTTCGCGGAGAAAGATCTCCACGTATAAAACAGATTGTAACAATAATATCCGGTAATATTAGATTACGGTTGTCGAAATCTGTACAGCAGTACAGGTAAATTTATTCTAGCAATTGTCGGAATATTGTACTAACACAGGTGTCGACGATGATGCCATAAATTCTCACGGAGATGTCCACGAGTATTCGATTTGATTTTTTATCCGTATCGGGATAATACCTTAACTGGAAGATTATCTTGCGCATTTCCTTTCGCTGGTCGCCTCCGGTTACTACTACTACTGCTACTGCTGCTGCTAATGCTACAGATGCGGCTATTACAACTTCTACTACACATACTAATATTGTAACTACTACTGCTACTGCTACTGCTACTACTAGTACTACTACTAATCCTACTACTACTGGAAGTTGCTATTGCTTCCAATTGTGGGCAAATGTTTCAAATCAAATATGGGTTGTATGCCATTCAATACGCATATGACATTTCCTTCGCGGAGAAAGATCTCCACGTATAAAACAGATTATAACAATAATATCCGTTAATATTAGAGTACGGTTGTCGAAATCTGTACAGCAGTACAGGTAAATTCATTCTACCAACTGTCGAAATGTTGTAATAACACAGGTATCGACGTTAATTCAATATTCTCACGCAGATGTCCATGCGTATTCCATATGTGTTTTTCTCCGTATCGGGATATTTCGTTTTCTGGAGTATTATCTGGCGCATTACCTTTCGCAGTTTCCCTTCCAGTTACTAGTACTACTGCTGCTGATAAAGCTACTACTGCTGCTACTGCTGCTGCTACTGCTTGGCGGTGTCGAGAGCCACATGTACTGATGTAGGTGATACGCATGCTACAAATTTACCACATACGTTACACCGGGATTAGCGAAACTCGGTGGTAACCACAATCCAGTGAAAAGGGGCGCCATTTGTCGTAACGATTTTAGACTGAACTCCGATGCACATAGTCGGCCCACTTCCGGCCAATTTTGTAGTTCTGGAGCAATTAAAAAGCGCGTATCGGAGTTTCAGTCAGATAAGTCGCGACAACAAACGAGCAGGAATGATGAACACCCTTCCAAAGGTCGCAGGTAGTCGATTCATAATCGGGAAAAACCTCATATTATCGTTCACATAAAAAAACAACAAAAAAAAACGAGGTAGTTTAATGTCTAACGCATCGAGCGTTGTCGCCGTACATCGCCTCTGGAAGTTGCAATTGCTTGCAATGGTGGAGAAATATTCCAAATCGAATATAGGTTGTAAGCCAAACAATGCGCATACGACATTTCCTTCGCGGAGGAACATCTCCACGTATAAAACAGATTATAACAATAATATCCGGTAATATTAGATTACGGTTGTCGAAATCTGTACAGCAGTACAGGTAAATTTATTCTAGCAATTGTCGGAATATTGTACTAACACAGGTGTCGACGATGATGCCATAAATTCTCACGGAGATGTCCACGAGTATTCGATTTGATTTTTTATCCGTATCGGGATAATACCTTAACTGGAAGATTATCTTGCGCATTTCCTTTCGCTGGTCGCCTCCGGTTACTACTACTACTGCTACTGCTGCTGCTAATGCTACAGATGCGGCTATTACTACTTCTACTACACATACTAATATTGTAACTACTACTGCTACTGCTACTGCTACTACTAGTACTACTACTAATCCTACTACTACTGGAAGTTGCTATTGCTTCCAATTGTGGGCAAATGTTTCAAATCAAATATGGGTTGTATGCCATTCAATACGCATATGACATTTCCTTCGCGGAGAAAGATCTCCACGTATAAAACAGATTATAACAATAATATCCGTTAATATTAGAGTACGGTTGTCGAAATCTGTACAGCAGTACAGGTAAATTCATTCTACCAACTGTCGAAATGTTGTAATAACACAGGTATCGACGTTAATTCAATATTCTCACGCAGATGTCCATGCGTATTCCATATGTGTTTTTCTCCGTATCGGGATATTTCGTTTTCTGGAGTATTATCTGGCGCATTACCTTTCGCAGTTTCCCTTCCAGTTACTAGTACTACTGCTGCTGATAAAGCTACTACTGCTGCTACTGCTGCTGCTACTGCTTGGCGGTGTCGAGAGCCACATGTACTGATGTAGGTGATACGCATGCTACAAATTTACCACATACGTTACACCGGGATTAGCGAAACTCGGTGGTAACCACAATCCAGTGAAAAGGGGCGCCATTTGTCGTAACGATTTTAGACTGAACTCCGATGCACATAGTCGGCCCACTTCCGGCCAATTTTGTAGTTCTGGAGCAATTAAAAAGCGCGTATCGGAGTTTCAGTCAGATAAGTCGCGACAACAAACGAGCAGGAATGATGAACACCCTTCCAAAGGTCGCAGGTAGTCGATTCATAATCGGAGAAAAACCTCATATTATCGTTCACATAAAAAAACAACAAAGAAAAACGAGGTAGTTTAATGTCTAACGCATCGAGCGTTGTCGCCGTACATCGCCTCTGGAAGTTGCAATTGTTTGCAATGGTGGAGAAATATTCCAAATCGAATATAGGTTGTAAGCCAAACAATGCGCATACGACATTTCCTTCGCGGAGGAACATCTCCACGTATAAAACAGATTATAACAATAATATCCGGTAATATTAGATTACGGTTGTCGAAATCTGTACAGCAGTACAGGTAAATTTATTCTAGCAATTGTCGGAATATTGTACTAACACAGGTGTCGACGATGATGCCATAAATTCTCACGGAGATGTCCACGAGTATTCGATTTGATTTTTTATCCGTATCGGGATAATACCTTAACTGGAAGATTATCTTGCGCATTTCCTTTCGCTGGTCGCCTCCGGTTACTACTACTACTGCTACTGCTGCTGCTAATGCTACAGATGCGGCTATTACTACTTCTACTACACATACTAATATTGTAACTACTACTGCTACTGCTACTGCTACTACTAGTACTACTACTAATCCTACTACTACTGGAAGTTGCTATTGCTTCCAATTGTGGGCAAATGTTTCAAATCAAATATGGGTTGTATGCCATTCAATACGCATATGACATTTCCTTCGCGGAGAAAGATCTCCACGTATAAAACAGATTATAACAATAATATCCGTTAATATTAGAGTACGGTTGTCGAAATCTGTACAGCAGTACAGGTAAATTCATTCTACCAACTGTCGAAATGTTGTAATAACACAGGTATCGACGTTAATTCAATATTCTCACGCAGATGTCCATGCGTATTCCATATGTGTTTTTCTCCGTATCGGGATATTTCGTTTTCTGGAGTATTATCTGGCGCATTACCTTTCGCAGTTTCCCTTCCAGTTACTAGTACTACTGCTGCTGATAAAGCTACTACTGCTGCTACTGCTGCTGCTACTGCTTGGCGGTGTCGAGAGCCACATGTACTGATGTAGGTGATACGCATGCTACAAATTTACCACATACGTTACACCGGGATTAGCGAAACTCGGTGGTAACCACAATCCAGTGAAAAGGGGCGCCATTTGTCGTAACGATTTTAGACTGAACTCCGATGCACATAGTCGGCCCACTTCCGGCCAATTTTGTAGTTCTGGAGCAATTAAAAAGCGCGTATCGGAGTTTCAGTCAGATAAGTCGCGACAACAAACGAGCAGGAATGATGAACACCCTTCCAAAGGTCGCAGGTAGTCGATTCATAATCGGGGAAAACCTCATATTATCGTTCACATAAAAAAACAACAAAAAAAAACGAGGTAGTTTAATGTCTAACGCATCGAGCGTTGTCGCCGTACATCGCCTCTGGAAGTTGCAATTGCTTGCAATGGTGGAGAAATATTCCAAATCGAATATAGGTTGTAAGCCAAACAATGCGCATACGACATTTCCTTCGCGGAGGAACATCTCCACGTATAAAACAGATTATAACAATAATATCCGGTAATATTAGATTACGGTTGTCGAAATCTGTACAGCAGTACAGGTAAATTCATTCTACCAACTGTCGAAATGTTGTACTAACACAGCTATCGACGTTAATTCAATATTCTCACGCAGATGTCCATTCGTATTCCATATGTGTTTTTCTCCGGATCGGGATACTTCGTTTTCTGGAGTATTATCTGGCGCATCACCTATCGCAGTTTCCCTTCCAGTTACTAGTACTACTGCTACTGATAATGCTACTACTGCTGCTACTGCTGCTGCTACTGCTTGACGGTGTCGAGAGCCACATGTACTGGTGTTGCTGAAACGCATGCTACAAATTTACCACATACGTTACACCGGGATTAGCGAAACTCGGTGGTAACCACAATCCAGTGAAAAGTGGCGCCATTTGTCGTAACGATTTTAGACTGAAATCCGATGCACATAGTCGGCCCACTTCCGGCCAATTTAGTAGTTTTGTGCAATTAAAAAGCGCGTATCGGAGTTTCAGTCAGATAAGTCGCGACAACAAACGAGCAGGAATGATGAACACCCTTCCAAAATTCGCAGGTAGTCGATTCATAATCGGAGAAAAACCTCATATTATCGTTCACATAAAAAAACAACAAAAAAAAAAAACGAGGTAGTTTAATGTCTAACGCATCGAGCGTTGTTGCCGTACATCGCCTCTGGAAGTTGCAATTGCTTGCAATGGTGGAGAAATATTTCAAATCGAATATAGGTTGTAAGCCAAACAATGCGCATACGACATTTCCTTCGCGGAGGAACATCTCCACGTACAAAACAGATTATAACAATAATATCCGGTAATATTAGATTACGGTTGTCGAAATCTGTACAGCAGTACAGGTAAATTTATTCTAGCAATTGTCGGAATATTGTACTAACACAGATGTCGACGACGATGCCATAAATTCTCACGGAGATGTCCACGAGTATTCGATTTGATTTTTTATCCGTATCGGGATAATTCCTTAACTGCAAGATTATCTTGCGCATTTCCTTTCGCTGGTCGCCTCCGGTTACTACTACTACTGCTACTGCTGCTGCTCATGCTACTGATGCGGCTGTTACTACTTCTACTACACATACTAATATTGTAACTACTACTGCTACTGCTACTGCTACTACTAGTACTACTACTAATCCTACTACTACTGGAAGTTGCTATTGCTTCCAATTGTGGGCAAATGTTTCAAATCAAATATGGGTTGTATGCCATTCAATACGCATATGACATTTCCTTCGCGGAGAAAGATCTCCACGTATAAAACAGATTATAACAATAATATCCGTTAATATTAGAGTATGGTTGTCGAAATCTGTACAGCAGTACAGGTAAATTCATTCTACCAACTGTCGAAATGTTGTAATAACACAGGTATCGACGTTAATTCAATATTCTCACGCAGATGTCCATGCGTATTCCATATGTGTTTTTCTCCGTATCGGGATACTTCGTTTTCTGGAGTATTATCTGGCGCATTACCTTTCGCAGTTTCCCTTCCAGTTACTAGTACTACTGCTGCTGATAATCCTACTACTGCTGCTACTGCTGCTGCTACTGCTTGGCGGTGTCGAGAGCCACATGTACTGATGTAGGTGATACGCATGCTACAAATTTACCACATACGTTACACCGGGATTAGCGAAACTCGGTGGTAACCACAATCCAGTGAAAAGGGGCGCCATTTGTCGTAACGATTTTAGACTGAACTCCGATGCACGTAGTCGGCCCACTTCGGGCCAATTTAGTAGTTCTGGAGCAATTAAAAAGCGCTAATCGGAGTTTCAGTCAGATAAGTCGCGACAACAAACGAGCAGGAATGATGAACACCCTTCCAAAGGTCGCAGGTAGTCGATTCACAATCGGAGAAAAACCTCATATTATCGTTCACATAAAAAAACAACAAAAAAAACGAGGTAGTTTAATGTGTAACGCATCGAGCGTTGTCGCCGTACATCGCCTCTGGAAGTTGCAATAGCTTGCAATGGTGGAGAAATATTTCAAATCGAATATAGGTTGTAAGCCATTCAATACGCATATGACATTTCCTTCGCGGAGAAAGATCTCCACGTATAAAACAGATTGTAACAATAATATCCGTTAATATTAGAGTACGGTTGTCGAAATCTGTACAGCAGTACAGGTAAATTCATTCTACCAACTGTCGAAATGTTGTACTAACACAGGTATCGACGTTAATTCAATATTCTCACGCAGATGTCCATGCGTATTCCATACGTGTTTTTCTCCGTATCGGGATACTTCGTTTTCTGGAGTATTATCTGGCGCATTACCTTTCGCAGTTTCCCTTCCAGTTACTAGTACTACTGCTGCCGATAATGCTACTACTGCTGCTACTGCTGCTGCTACTGCTTGGCGGTGTCGAGAGCCACATGTACTGATGTAGGTGATACGCATGCTACAAATTTACCACATACGTTACACCGGGATTAGCGAAACTCGGTGGTAACCACAATCCAGTGAAAAGGGGCGCCATTTGTCGTAACGATTTTAGACTGAACTCCGATGCACATAGTCGGCCCACTTCCGGCCAATTTAGTAGTTCTGGAGCAATTAAAAAGCGCCTATCAGAGTTTCAGTCAGATAAGTCGCGACAACAAACGAGCAGGAATGATGAACACCCTTCCAAAGGTCGCAGGTAGTCGATTCATAATCGGAGAAAAACCTCATATTATCGTTCACATAAAAAAACAACAAAAAAAACGAGGTAGTTTAATGTCTAACGCATCGAGCGTTGTCGCCGTACATCGCCTCTGGAAGTTGCAATTGCTTGCAATGGTGGAGAAATATTCCAAATCGAATATAGGTTGTAAGCCAAACAATGCGCATACGACATTTCCTGCGCGGAGGAACATCTCCACGTATAAAACAGATTATAACAATAATATCCGGTAATATTAGATTACGGTTGTCGAAATCTGTACAGCAGTACAGGTAAATTCATTCTACCAACTGTCGAAATGTTGTACTAACACAGGTGTCGACGATGATGCCATAAATTCTCACGGAGATGTCCACGAGTATTCGATTTAATTTTTTATCCGTATCGGGATAATTCCTTAACTGGAAGATTATCTTGCGCATTTCCTTTCGCTGGTCGCCTCCGGTTACTACTACTACTGCTACTGCTGCTGCTAATGCTACTGATGCGGCTATTACTACTTCTACTACACATACTAATATTGTAACTACTACTGCTACTGCTACTGCTACTACTAGTACTACTACTAATCCTACTACTACTGGAAGTTGCTATTGCTTCCAATTGTGGGCAAATGTTTCAAATCTAATATGGGTTGTATGCCATTCAATACGCATATGACATTTCCTTCGCGGAGACAAATCTCCACGTATAAAACAGATTATAACAATAATATCCGTTAATATTAGAGTACGGTTGTCGAAATCTGTACAGCAGTACAGGTAAATTCATTCTACCAACTGTGGAAATGTTGTAATAACACAGGTATCGACGTTAATTCAATATTCTCACGCAGATGTCCATGCGTATTCCATATGTGTTTATCTCCGTATCGGGATACTTCGTTTTCTGGAGTATTATCTGGCGCATTACCTTTCGCAGTTTCCCTTCCAGTTACTAGTACTACTGCTGCTGATAATGCTACTACTGCTGCTACTGCTGCTGCTACTGCTTGGCGGTGTCGAGAGCCACATGTACTGATGTAGGTGATACGCATGCTACAAATTTACTACATACGTTACACCGGGATTAGCGAAACTCGGTGGTAACCACAATCCAGTGAAAAGGGGCGCCATTTGTCGTAACGATTTTAGACTGAACTCCGATGCACATAGTCGGCCCACTTCCGGCCAATTTAGTAGTTCTGGAGCAATTAAAAAGCGCGTATCGGTGTTTCAGTCCGATAAGTCGCGACAACAAACGAGCAGGAATGATGAACACCCTTCCAAAGGTCGCAGGTAGTCGATTCATAATCGGAGAAAAACCTCATATTATCGTTCACATAAAAAAACAACAAAAAAAAAAACGAGGTAGTTTAATGTCTAACGCATCGAGCGTTGTTGCCGTACATCGCCTCTGGAAGTTGCAATTGCTTGCAATGGTGGAGAAATATTTCAAATCGAATATAGGTTGTAAGCCAAACAATGCGCATACGACATTTCCTTCGCGGAGGAACATCTCCACGTACAAAACAGATTATAACAATAATATCCGGTAATATTAGATTACGGTTGTCGAAATCTGTACAGCAGTACAGGTAAATTTATTCTAGCAATTGTCGGAATATTGTACTAACACAGATGTCGACGACGATGCCATAAATTCTCACGGAGATGTCCACGAGTATTCGATTTGATTTTTTATCCGTATCGGGATAATTCCTTAACTGAAAGATTATCTTGCGCATTTCCTTTCGCTGGTCGCCTCCGGTTACTACTACTACTGCTACTGCTGCTGCTAATGCTACTGATGCGGCTATTACTACTTCTACTACACATACTAATATTGTAACTACTACTGCTACTGCTACTGCTACTACTAGTACTACTACTAATCCTACTACTACTGGAAGTTGCTATTGCTTCCAATTGTGGGCAAATGTTTCAAATCATATATGGGTTGTATGCCATTCAATACGCATATGACATTTCCTTCGCGGAGACAAATCTCCACGTATAAAACAGATTATAACAATAATATCCGTTAATATTAGAGTACGGTTGTCGAAATCTGTACAGCAGTACAGGTAAATTCATTCTACCAACTGTCGAAATGTTGTACTAACACAGGTATCGACGTTAATTCAATATTCTCACGCAGATGTCCATGCGTATTCCATATGTGTTTTTCTCCGGATCGGGATACTTCGTTTTCTGAAGTATTATCTGGCGCATTACCTTTTGCAGTTTCCCTTCCAGTTACTAGTACTACTGCTGCTGATAATGCTACTACTGCTGCTACTGCTGCTGCTACTGCTTGGCGGTGTCGATAGCCACATGTACTGATGTAGGTGATACGCATGCTACAAATTTACCACATACGTTACACCGGGATTAGCGAAACTCGGTGGTAACCACAATCCAGTGAAAAGGGGCGCCATTTGTCGTAACGATTTTAGACTGAACTCCGATGCACATAGTCGGCCCACTACCGGCCAATTTAGTAGTTCTGGAGTATTAAAAACCGCGTATCGGAGTTTCAGTCAGATAAGTCGCGACAACAAACGAGCAGGAATGATGAACACCCTTCCAAAGGTCGCAGGTAGTCGATTCATAATCGGAGAAAAACCTCATATTATCGTTCACATAAAAAAACAACAAAAAAAAACGAGGTAGTTTAATGTCTAACGCATCGAGCGTTGTTGCCGTACATCGCCTCTGGAAGTTGCAATTGCTTGCAATGGTGGAGAAATATTTCAAATCGAATATAGGTTGTAAGCCAAACAATGCGCATACGACATTTCCTTCGCGGAGGAACATCTCCACGTACAAAACAGATTATAACAATAATATCCGGTAATATTAGATTACGGTTGTCGAAATCTGTACAGCAGTACAGGTAAATTTATTCTAGCAATTGTCGGAATATTGTACTAACACAGGTGTCGACGATGATGCCATAAATTCTCACGGAGATGTCCACGAGTATTCGATTTAATTTTTAATCCGTATCGGGATAATTCCTTAACTGGAAGATTATCTTGCGCATTTCCTTTCGCTGGTCGCCTCCGGTTACTACTACTACTGCTACTGCTGCTGCTAATGCTACTGATGCGGCTATTACTACTTCTACTACACATACTAATATTGTAACTACTACTGCTACTGCTACTGCTACTACAAGTACTACTACTAATTCTACTACTACTGGAAGTTGCTATTGCTTCCAATTGTGGGCAAATGTTTCAAATCAAATATGGGTTGTATGCCATTCAATACGCATATGACATTTCCTTCGCGAAGAAAGATCTCCACGTATAAAACAGATTATAACAATAATATCCGTTAATATTAGAGTACGGTTGTCGAAATCTGTACAGCAGTACAGGTAAATTCATTCTACCAACTGTCGAAATGTGTACTAACACAGGTATCGACGTTAATTCAATATTCTCACGCAGATGTCCATGCGTATTCCATATGTGTTTTTCTCCGTATCGGGATACTTCGTTTTCTGGAGTATTATCTGGCGCATTACCTTTCGCAGTTTCCCTTCCAGTTACTAGTACTACTGTTACTGATAATGCTACTACTGCTGCTACTGCTGCTGCTACTGCTTGACGGTGTCGAGAGCCACATGTACTGGTGTTGGTGAAACGCATGCTACAAATTTACCACATACGTTACACCGGGATTAGCGAAACTCGGTGGTAACCACAATCCAGTGAAAAGGGGCGCCATTTGTCGTAACGATTTTAGACTGAACTCCGATGCACATAGTCGGCCCACTTCCGGCCAATTTAGTAGTTCTGGAGCAATTGAAAGCGCCTATCAGAGTTTCAGTCAGATAAGTCGCGACAACAAACGAGCAGGAATGATGAACACCCTTCCAAAGGTCGCAGGTAGTCGATTCATAATCGGAGAAAAACCTCATATTATCGTTCACATAAAAAAACAACAAAAAAAACGAGGTAGTTTAATGTCTAACGCATCGAGCGTTGTCGCCGTACATCGCCTCTGGAAGTTGCAATTGCTTGCAATGGTGGAGAAATATTCCAAATCGAATATAGGTTGTAAGCCAAACAATGCACATACGACATTTCCTGCGCGGAGGAACATCTCCACGTATAAAACAGATTATAATAATAATATCCGGTAATATTAGATTACGGTTGTCGAAATCTGTACAGCAGTACAGGTAAATTCATTCTACCAACTGTCGAAATGTTGTACTAACACAGGTGTCGACGATGATGCCATAAATTCTCACGGAGATGTCCACGAGTATTCGATTTAATTTTTTATCCGTATCGGGATAATTCCTTAACTGGAAGATTATCTTGCGCATTTCCTTTCGCTGGTCGCCTCCGGTTACTACTACTACTGCTACTGCTGCTGCTAATGCTACTGATGCGGCTATTACTACTTCTACTACACATACTAATATTGTAACTACTACTGCTACTGCTACTGCTACTACTAGTACTACTACTAATCCTACTACTACTGGAAGTTGCTATTGCTTCCAATTGTGGGCAAATGTTTCAAATCTAATATGGGTTGTATGCCATTCAATACGCATATGACATTTCCTTCGTGGAGACAAATCTCCACGTATAAAACAGATTATAACAATAATATCCGTTAATATTAGAGTACGGTTGTCGAAATCTGTACAGCAGTACAGGTAAATTCATTCTACCAACTGTCGAAATGTTGTACTAACACAGGTATCGACGTTAATTCAATATTCTCACGCAGATGTCCATGCGTATTCCATATGTGTTTATCTCCGTATCGGGATACTTCGTTTTCTGGAGTATTATCTGGCGCATTACCTTTCGCAGTTTCCCTTCCAGTTACTAGTACTACTGCTGCTGATAATGCTACTACTGCTGCTACTGCTGCTGCTACTGTTTGGCGGTGTCGAGAGCCACATGTACTGATGTAGGTGATACGCATGCTACAAATTTACTACATACGTTACACCGGGATTAGCGAAACTCGGTGGTAACCACAATCCAGTGAAAAGGGGCGCCATTTGTCGTAACGATTTTAGACTGAACTCCGATGCACATAGTCGGCCCACTTCCGGCCAATTTAGTAGTTCTGGAGCAATTAAAAAGCGCGTATCGGAGTTTCAGTCCGATAAGTCGCGACAACAAACGAGCAGGAATGATGAACACCCTTCCAAAGGTCGCAGGTAGTCGATTCATAATCGGAGAAAAACCTCATATTATCGTTCACATAAAAAAACAACAAAAAAAAAAAACGAGGTAGTTTAATGTCTAACGCATCGAGCGTTGTTGCCGTACATCGCCTCTGGAAGTTGCAATTGCTTGCAATGGTGGAGAAATATTTCAAATCGAATATAGGTTGTAAGCCAAACAATGCGCATACGACATTTCCTTCGCGGAGGAACATCTCCACGTACAAAACAGATTATAACAATAATATCCGGTAATATTAGATTACGGTTGTCGAAATCTGTACAGCAGTACAGGTAAATTCATTCTACCAACTGTCGAAATGTTGTACTAACACAGGTATCGACGTTAATTCAATATTCTCACGCAGATGTCCATGCGTATTCCATATGTGTTTTTCTCCGGATCGGGATACTTCGTTTTCTGAAGTATTATCTGGCGCATTACCTTTTGCAGTTTCCCTTCCAGTTACTAGTACTACTGCTGCTGATAATGCTACTACTGCTGCTACTGCTGCTGCTACTGCTTGGCGGTGTCGATAGCCACATGTACTGATGTAGGTGATACGCATGCTACAAATTTACCACATACGTTACACCGGGATTAGCGAAACTCGGTGGTAACCACAATCCAGTGAAAAGGGGCGCCATTTGTCGTAACGATTTTAGACTGAACTCCGATGCACATAGTCGGCCCACTACCGGCCAATTTAGTAGTTCTGGAGTATTAAAAACCGCGTATCGGAGTTTCAGTCAGATAAGTCGCGACAACAAACGAGCAGGAATGATGAACACCCTTCCAAAGGTCGCAGGTAGTCGATTCATAATCGGAGAAAAACCTCATATTATCGTTCACATAAAAAAACAACAAAAAAAAACGAGGTAGTTTAATGTCTAACGCATCGAGCGTTGTCGCCGTACATCGCCTCTGGAATTTGCAATTGCTTGCAATGGTGGAGAAATATTCCAAATCGAATATAGTTTGTAAGCCAAACAATGCGCATACGACGTTTCCTTCGCGACGGAACATCTCCACGTATAAAACAGATTATAACAATAATATCCGGTAATATTAGATTACGGTTGTCGAAATCTGTACAGCAGTACAGGTAAATTTATTCTAGCAATTGTCGGAATATTGTACTAACACAGGTGTCGACGATGATGCCATAAATTCTCACGGAGATGTCCACGAGTATTCGATTTAATTTTTAATCCGTATCGGGATAATTCCTTAACTGGAAGATTATCTTGCGCATTTCCTTTCGCTGGTCGCCTCCGGTTACTACTACTACTGCTACTGCTGCTGCTAATGCTACTGATGCGGCTATTACTACTTCTACTACACATACTAATATTGTAACTACTACTGCTACTGCTACTGCTACTACAAGTACTACTACTAATTCTACTACTACTGGAAGTTGCTATTGCTTCCAATTGTGGGCAAATGTTTCAAATCAAATATGGGTTGTATGCCATTCAATACGCATATGACATTTCCTTCGCGAAGAAAGATCTCCACGTATAAAACAGATTATAACAATAATATCCGTTAATATTAGAGTACGGTTGTCGAAATCTGTACAGCAGTACAGGTAAATTCATTCTACCAACTGTCGAAATGTGTACTAACACAGGTATCGACGTTAATTCAATATTCTCACGCAGATGTCCATGCGTATTCCATATGTGTTTTTCTCCGTATCGGGATACTTCGTTTTCTGGAGTATTATCTGGCGCATTACCTTTCGCAGTTTCCCTTCCAGTTACTAGTACTACTGTTACTGATAATGCTACTACTGCTGCTACTGCTGCTGCTACTGCTTGACGGTGTCGAGAGCCACATGTACTGGTGTTGGTGAAACGCATGCTACAAATTTACCACATACGTTACACCGGGATTAGCGAAACTCGGTGGTAACCACAATCCAGTGAAAAGGGGCGCCATTTGTCGTAACGATTTTAGACTGAACTCCGATGCACATAGTCGGCCCACTTCCGGCCAATTTAGTAGTTCTGGAGCAATTAAAAAGCGCGTATCGGAGTTTCAGTCAGATAAGTCGCGACAACAAACGAGCAGGAATGATGAACACCCTTCCAAAGGTCGCAGGTAGTCGATTCATAATCGGAGAAAAACCTCATATTATCGTTCACATAAAAAAACAACAAAAAAAAAAACGAGGTAGTTTAATGTCTAACGCATCGAGCGTTGTCGCCGTACATCGCCTCTGGAAGTTGCAATTGCTTGCAATGGTGGAGAAATATTTCAAATCGAATATAGGTTGTAAGCCAAACAATGCGCATACGACATTTCCTTCGCGGAGGAACATCTCCACGTACAAAACAGATTATAACAATAATATCCGGTAATATTAGATTACGGTTGTCGAAATCTGTACAGCAGTACAGGTAAATTCATTCTACCAACTGTCGAAATGTTGTACTAACACAGGTGTCGACGATGATGCCATAAATTCTC
Source organism: Theocolax elegans (assembly GCA_026168455.1). Lineage (NCBI taxonomy): Eukaryota > Metazoa > Arthropoda > Insecta > Hymenoptera > Cerocephalidae > Theocolax > Theocolax elegans. The sequence continues at coordinate 18,797,966 of CM047426.1, read as the reverse complement.
ACGGAGATGTCCACGAGTATTCGATTTAATTTTTTATCCGTATCGGGATAATTCCTTAACTGGAAGATTATCTTGCGCATTTCCTTTCGCTGGTCGCCTCCGGTTACTACTACTACTGCTACTGCTGCTGCTAATGCTACTGATGCGGCTATTACTACTTCTACTACACATACTAATATTGTAACTACTACTGCTACTGCTACTGCTACTACTAGTACTACTACTAATCCTACTACTACTGGAAGTTGCTATTGCATCCAATTGTGGGCAAATGTTTCAAATCTAATATGGGTTGTATGCCATTCAATACGCATATGACATTTCCTTCGCGGAGACAAATCTCCACGTATAAAACAGATTATAACAATAATATCCGTTAATATTAGAGTACGGTTGTCGAAATCTGTACAGCAGTACAGGTAAATTCATTCTACCAACTGTGGAAATGTTGTAATAACACAGGTATCGACGTTAATTCAATATTCTCACGCAGATGTCCATGCGTATTCCATATGTGTTTATCTCCGTATCGGGATACTTCGTTTTCTGGAGTATTATCTGGCGCATTACCTTTCGCAGTTTCCCTTCCAGTTACTAGTACTACTGCTGCTGATAATGCTACTACTGCTGCTATTGCTGCTGCTACTGCTTGGCGGTGTCGAGAGCCACATGTACTGATGTAGGTGATACGCATGCTACAAATTTACTACATACGTTACACCGGGATTAGCGAAACTCGGTGGTAACCACAATCCAGTGAAAAGGGGCGCCATTTGTCGTAACGATTTTAGACTGAACTCCGATGCACATAGTCGGCCCACTTCCGGCCAATTTAGTAGTTCTGGAGCAATTAAAAAGCGCGTATCGGAGTTTCAGTCCGATAAGTCGCGACAACAAACGAGCAGGAATGATGAACACCCTTCCAAAGGTCGCAGGTAGTCGATTCATAATCGGAGAAAAACCTCATATTATCGTTCACATAAAAAAACAACAAAAAAAAAAACGAGGTAGTTTAATGTCTAACGCATCGAGCGTTGTTGCCGTACATCGCCTCTGGAAGTTGCAATTGCTTGCAATGGTGGAGAAATATTTCAAATCGAATATAGGTTGTAAGCCAAACAATGCGCATACGACATTTCCTTCGCGGAGGAACATCTCCACGTACAAAACAGATTATAACAATAATATCCGGTAATATTAGATTACGGTTGTCGAAATCTGTACAGCAGTACAGGTAAATTTATTCTAGCAATTGTCGGAATATTGTACTAACACAGATGTCGACGACGATGCCATAAATTCTCACGGAGATGTCCACGAGTATTCGATTTGATTTTTTATCCGTATCGGGATAATTCCTTAACTGAAAGATTATCTTGCGCATTTCCTTTCGCTGGTCGCCTCCGGTTACTACTACTACTGCTACTGCTGCTGCTAATGCTACTGATGCGGCTATTACTACTTCTACTACACATACTAATATTGTAACTACTACTGCTACTGCTACTGCTACTACTAGTACTACTACTAATCCTACTACTACTGGAAGTTGCTATTGCTTCCAATTGTGGGCAAATGTTTCAAATCATATATGGGTTGTATGCCATTCAATACGCATATGACATTTCCTTCGCGGAGACAAATCTCCACGTATAAAACAGATTATAACAATAATATCCGTTAATATTAGAGTACGGTTGTCGAAATCTGTACAGCAGTACAGGTAAATTCATTCTACCAACTGTCGAAATGTTGTACTAACACAGGTATCGACGTTAATTCATATTTCTCACGCAGATGTCCATGCGTATTCCATATGTGTTTTCTCCGGATCGGGATACTTCGTTTTCTGAAGTATTATCTGGCGCATTACCTTTTGCAGTTTGCTACTGATGCGGCTATTACTACTTCTACTACACATACTAATATTGTAACTACTACTGCTACTGCTGCTGCTAATGCTACTGATGCGGCTATTACTACTTCTACTACACATACTAATATTGTAACTACTACTGCTACTGCTGCTGCTAATGCTACTGATGCGGCTATTACTACTTCTACTACACATACTAATATTGTAACTACTACTGCTACTGCTGCTGCTAATGCTACTGATGCGGCTATTACTACTTCTACTACACATACTAATATTGTAACTACTACTGCTACTGCTGCTGCTAATGCTACTGATGCGGCTATTACTACTTCTACTACACATACTAATATTGTAACTACTACTGCTACTGCTGCTGCTAATGCTACTGATGCGGCTATTACTACTTCTACTACACATACTAATATTGTAACTACTACTGCTACTGCTGCTGCTAATGCTACTGATGCGGCTATTACTACTTCTACTACACATACTAATATTGTAATGGGTTGTATGCCATTCAATACGCATATGACATTTCTTCGCGGGACAAATCTCCACGTATAAAACAGATTATAACAATAATATCCGTTAATATTAGAGTACGGTTGTCGAAATCTGTACAGCAGTACAGGTAAATTCATTCTACCACTGTCGAAATGTGTACTAACACAGGTATCGACGTTAATTCAATATTCTCACGCAGATGTCCATGCGTATTCCATATGTGGTTTTCCTCCGGATCGGGATACTTCGTTTTCTGAAGTATTATCTGGCGCATTACCTTTTGCAGTTTCCCTTCCAGTTACTAGTACTACTGCTCCTGATAATGCTACTACTGCTGCTAGTGCTGCTGCTACTGCTTGGCGGTGTCGATAGCCACATGTACTGATGTAGGTGATACGCATGCTACATATTTACCACATACGTTACACCGGGATTAGCGAAACTCGGTGGTAACCACAATCCAGTGAAAAGGGGCGCCATTTGTCGTAACGATTTTAGATTGAACTCCGATGCACATAGTCGGCCCACTTCCGGCCAATTTAGTAGTTCTGGAGCAATTAAAAAGCGCGTATTGGCGATTCAGTGAGATAAGGCGCGACAACAAACGAGCAGGAATGATGAACTCCCTTCCAAAGATCGCAGGCAGTCGATTCATAATCGGAGAAAAGCCCCAAATTATCGTTCAGATAAAAAAACAACAAAAAAAAAAACGAGTTAGTTTAATGCGTAACCCATCGATCGTTGTCGCCGTACCTCGCCTCTGGAAGTTGCAATTGCTTGCAATGGTGGAAAAATATTCTAAATCGAATATAGGCTGAAAGCCAAACAATGCGCATACGACATTTACTTCACGGAGAAAGATCTCCTCGTATCAAACAGTTTAAAACAATAATATCAATGAATATTATAGTACGGTTGTCGAAATCAGAGATAGAATGAGAGATAGATTGAGAGATTGAAAGAGAAAGAAAGAGAAAAACAAAGTGGTTTATTTTGTTTGTTGTTGTGGTACCTAACAAGGGTATTGCATCGGATACCTGCAGCAATGTCTCAGCTACGAGATTCAGGAACACCGTCAGCGATAGTAAGATGGTCACTCCTTAAACAAGTCGGTCGCGTATGCGTTCCTTTTCTTTAGTAGACATACTCTTCTTTTACTTTCTTTTTTTTGTTTTTTTTTTTGTTTTTTTTTTGTTTTTTTTTTTCAAAGAGTTGTTTTGGTTCAGAAGAGAGAAAAAAATAGAACAATAAACACGGAACCTCCGCTGCCACCGTCAGCCCTTACCTACAAATTAAAGGGAAGGGATACATTAAGGAAAATGAGAAAGAAAGAAAGAAAAGAGCATCAAATATCGATTTTTTTCTCACCATATGTTCACATATATAAATATACATATATATATTACTTGATAATCTGTAGCCTAAACGGCCCCGAATTATAATAATTCGTGCACGCTTGGTTCTCAATACGGAATCATAACAGCCTCAGGATTAATTATTCTTAGCTGGGGGCTTCGCGGCCGCAATGTTTCGCATGACATTACGCTCTGAGATGCTTCATAATAAATAAATAAATTTAAAAGCTGATGCCCTTTCTCTCTTTTTCTCTATACATATACATAATTAATAATATAATCGGTAACAACTTAGATCATAAACTTTGACAATGCCCTATGTTCGACAAACAGCGCAAAAAACTTGTGAATGATCTAAGAAAACAAAAATATCAATTCCTTTTGCTAGTTTTATTATTCTGTACAAGCCAACAATTAAACTATGTAATTCGCTCCTAAAATACATTAAACAATGTAAGCTCCAAATATAAATGTGTAATCGATGAATGTACTCCATTTTGTAAGCTACACTTGTTATAATTTATCAAATAATGTAAATATCTATAAGATATGTAGCTAAATAATCCTCTATTGAGGATTGAACAGCATAATAAATAAAAAAAAAAGTGAAATAAAATTTATATATTAATACACAATTCATGTAATAAAATAAATATCCGCTTGACTACAATATTAGATAATATGTTGAACTTTCAATAAACGGGTTTTCCTGAAAGCGTATGCCTAATCTCAACGGGAGAAAGCGCCACTTCCAAAAACCATAAATCTAAATTGTGTCGATTTGTAATTTAAACAAGGATTGACACCTAAGAACTTAGATTGAAACTAGTAAACTCGATTCAATTGTGTAAGTAAACATTTATTCCATAATAAATTATTCATTTTATTGTATGTTAATCTTAAATTCTGTATTTTAGTATTACAACTGAAGGGTTTACAATTTTATGGTACGAAATCGCTGACATATTTAACCAATTTGAACAAATATGGGTACATACTAGTTTATTGGGTTGCTGAAGCTGAATTTGACAATAGAATCGCAAAATCATTATGGCAGATCCAAAATGGCCGACTCAGGATGGCTGCAAATATTCAAATATCATCAAATCGAATAACTTTCATGTTTTACAGCGGATTTTGATGAAACTTAATATATAGTTTATTATTTAAACCCTAAAAGTGACAAATTCCATGCCACTTAACTAGTTAAATTTGCAGTGTTATGTAGATTTTGGTCATCTTAGTTGTCGTCCCACGTTGAATCTTAGCAAGAGCTAGACAAAAGGAGATGATTTTTGAATCAAGGAAAGAACATTTGTAAAATTAAAATCTATCGGTACAAAATTAAATCAACAAATGTTAGTATATATTTATAATATTTTTATTCTTTAAAGAAATATTCTATACTAAGCAACGTACATTTATAGTACATTCCTGACTTTTCAAAATTACATCCAGAAGTAAAATAGCTTACCATTGAACAATTGAACTTGGCAACAATATCTCGACAGTCATTTAATATTAAACAAAATTACCTCTGTACTGGCCATAGCATTAGTTTAAAGCTTGCCTTCTGAAGATCTTGGTGAAGGTAATTGATAAATATATTTATAAATTTCAAATTACCTTACTATAACAAATTGATATAAATATATAAATAAGTATATGTAAATATAATTTTTATTCCAGAAAAACATTCTTATATTTGAAACTGATGATGCAGAATACGAGAGACTTAACAAATTATCTTTAGAAAAGAGAAGGGAAAGGTTTATTCAACATGTGGAGGTATTCACTAATACACTTACATATAATATACTTTATCTAAAATATTAAATTAATAATTTTATTTAAACATTTTTAGACATCTAATGATGTCCAACCAAGGTTCGTCTAAGTAGAAAAGAAATTTCAAAATATAAACATTCCTTTCAACCTATTATATTAGCAGTCAGTCATGTGACAAATATTGTAGCTTTACATGTTACAATGAACACTCAGACTGATTCTGTTGTCAATGCGTTAAAAAAGCTTTAGTCTTTTTTTAGTTTACATCGTACAAAAGTGTTAACAGTTACCATGTTGAATACTGTTTTTCTCAGCGTACAATCAAATGTAATAATACTCGAGTATATGTATAGAAGATTTAGGTAATTAAATTTGCAGACATGGATTGTTAATTGGTAAACTTTCGATAGTTGAAAGTCAATAATAAATAAATCCAATTTATTTATTAAGTTCACAACATTTTTTTCGTGCTTATTTTTACTATAATCATAAATTTATATATATATTATTTACTTTTAACTATCGACAAGTTGCCAATTTTAACAATTTATTTCTATAAATTTAAATACCTAAATCTTTTATATACTGCCGCCTTACGTTTAAAAATTTTTCTTGTATTTTTTCAAGTGTTACAGAACCAACTCGAATATTAAAATATTTCAAAAATATGTTTCACGAAAAGATTTAGAGAAAGGAATTTTAAGAAAAGTTTTTACAACATTGTTCTTTAAATGAACAACGAACGAGTTATTAGATACTTTATAAAATAGTTGTAGGAAAATTAAAAGTAATAATACTTCAGAATATTTTAATGACAGTGATTCTGAAGAATCAATAGTATTTGAAGGAAGTACACTAGAACTATCAAATGTACTTCATTTATTAGATGATCCTGGCAAGTACGTAATTTATAGAAGAAACGTCTTATTTACGATTTTACTATATAATCAATAAACAATTCCTAAAAAGTACGTAAACAATATTGTAGCAAAGAGCAATACGTTTTTAATGAAAATTTATGAATACAATCAACGTTACCATTAAGAATTTTCTGTTCCTTACTATGTAAATGAAGGCTTATTGTGCGAGTGCAACAAAGAAAAGATTCCTCTATCTGACAACTCTGAGCACACTAAATAGTGATTTTTAAAAATAAACTTATATTTATAAAAATCATTGAAGATTTAAATTTTTTAAACAAGTATAGAATCACTGTTAACCTACTTATAGGTGAAAAACTCATTTTTTTAAGTAGCCTTATTTGCGGATAATAATCTTGGCTTTTATTCTAAATTGGAATTTACAGAAAGCTTTAAAGCAATCCGATTCCCGGCCCCGGCCGATTGATACAAGCACCACTGGGGAATGTATTTTCAACAAGTGCTTTCTTTACCAAGACATCGTATGACCTCCGTTGCTGATTAGCACCGGTTTGGGAGCATAAAAAGAGCGACGTTAAAATAATAAAAAAAAAAATAAAAAGGTACATTATACCTGTCAAGATTTGTAGGCGAGCAAACCCTTACCTATGCTGGATCTACCTTCACAATCCTATAAGCACACCCATATACTACACTAAATACTTATCTAACAATACCCTAGCCTTTCCAATTTTTCAACACTGCTCTCATTAAGTGCAGACAAGCATCAATAAACTACCATCCCGACTTGGACCTGTAACGCGGCGAATATATTAGCCAATAAGCAGACAAAGACGGAACAATATATATAATTACCTCATGGACCGTATATATTATCAGGAAAAGTGTTGTCGGGTAAATCACCAGTAGCCATAACAACTCGTCAACTCGTAAACATTTATGAGGCTACAAGCGTGAGCAACTGACCGGCGACTCTACGCAAAAGGGTGCGCCCTCATGTCGGTCCCGGACAGCGTATCAGCGAGAGAACCGAGAGTAAGGAGACCTCATCGGACCTTAGAATCGTTACCAAACCAGTCGATCGTGTGAGTGTTTGGTATGTTCATAACTAATGTGAGCAGTACTACGTGGATATGATCTACTTTGCAAGGTGGGTGCACACCACTGCAGCAAGTGCACAGCTTCCTTTTTCCGTGTCGTAAGTGAGCTTCCCCTTCTCTATCCTCCTCTTGCCATATATTTCCCCGCGCAGCAAAACCGTCACAGCTCGTGCGCAGTCGAGCACCCAAATGTTTTCCTCAATCGTGCACTGCTAGCGCTAAAACAACACTCTATTTCCTAATGATGTAAAGTAAAAACACTGTTTCTTAATGCATGATGGTCGATGTCTGATGCAATTCGGCCCTCTATCAAAATTGTCCTGTATTAGATTTGAATGTAAGAATTAATAGTAGGGTTGCCAGATGGCGATTCTTTATCTTTGTTGCACTCACATAATCAACATCAAAATAAAGAGGAAAATAATCACCAACATATTACTCTGATCAATAAGAAAAGCTGATTTAAAAATCTACTTGTAATCGAGTGAACATAAATAGAATTGTACTATATCTTTATAACGACAATTATTTTCAAATTATAAATTTGTGAAAAATGATATAAAGCTAACTAGAGAAATTAATAAGTCAATTATAATTCTAAAAACAATTTGTTAACTTAAGTATTTTAAGTAAAAAGTACGTTTGTTATATGGATAAAACAACTCAGAAAAATAATATTCTAACTATTTTTTCGGAAATTGCAACGATTTTTCATAAAGTGGTTGAAACTATATTGAAATAATAAAAGTACATTTATTTTTAATTATAACTCAAAAATTAATTAATCTTTTCGTACCTTGTCACTTACAAGCGTATAAAATATGTAATATAAATAATTTTGGATATACTAGATAAAAATGGTATTTATAATTGCAAATTTACTCACATATCAATTTTATTTGATAGTTTCCTGTATGTATCAAAACTTGGATGTAATAAATGTTTTTATATATATAGTTATAAGTAAATATTATATAACAATGTCCAATTTTTCTATCTATATGAATCATAAAAAAACTTTAATGGGTTATAAAGAACATTATTTATATAAATAAAGAATTTTAAACAACATTAGATAAAGAAGCAATTTTAAACACATGTAAAAGTTGAAAAATCCGTAATAAAAGAAATTTCAAAATGAAGATAATGTTGCCATTATAATAATGAGGCGCTAATGTACAGATCTACGTGTAGTTGTAATCATATTTCTAAGAAATCAAGTTTAAAAGTTTAAGAAATAGGTGAGTGTATGTTATTTTATATTTATTTCGTATATTAAATTGTAACGAATATTATAGAGTTATTAGGACGCACATAACTATTATAATGGAAAAATTGATATATAATAATGTAAATATAATTAATATAAATATTAATAAATATAAATATAAATTGATAAGTTGATTAATTTAAGAAATTAATCCGAAATTCATTACAAAATAGCAATGTAAATATTTATTTACATTATTATATTTATTTACATTATTAAATGCAAATATTTATTTTTATACGAAATGTGAATAAAGATTAATTTTTACTATTTAATTAAAATAAAAGAAAATGTGAATTACATATAAAATAAGAATTAATAGATTATTAGAATAGTAACTATTAATTAATTAAAAGTTTTATAAATGTTTATGGAACTATAAAATGTAACATCTTATTAAATATATAGATTAATTTGATTACAAAGATTCAAATATAATTATATTACAAAGATATATTTTAAATTGATGAATTTTAAACGTTTTTAAAAGTTTATTCTATTTATACAGCTGTCACATCCGAGACTCCACCTATCTAGTCGGACGAAACTCAAAATAATACTTTTACTAAATTACGTCTCTCTGATCTATTTTCCTATTCTTTCTATTCCTTTGTTACGAATTTATTTCCTTACATAATTAATCATATACAAAAATCAGATACTATCTTCTCCTACCTAATAAATCACCCTCGATATAAAGTTCCTAGAACGCTCGTAAAATTCTAGTGTGACCAATTTCGTTTCCTTTATAAGACTCAAAATTTTGTACATCGGTTTCCAGTCTTTTGTACACTGTCCCTGCGACAGTTGTGACTCCGAATTTGTAAAACCATTGTCAAAGTCGATTCGATTAAGTAATCAATTTTGAACTATTTGTAACCAGTAAACAATAAAAAAAAGTCATAAGTAATAACCATAACTATTGAATAATTACTTTCCTGCATTCGACTTTATTTATTTACAATAAGTAATCTGCAGTACTTAGAATATTAATGGCAATTAAATTAAACTCTTTTAATTTTTTATTATAATCTCATTCATATTTGCCGCATTATCGTATAAATTCAAACCCTCTTCGGACTAGAATTCCTCTCATCGACAAGGTAAGCATACAGTTACAATAAACAATAATTATTAAAATTAAATAAAACATTATCATTTATCGAATAATTAAGCCTTCAATATAAATTGTTAGCTCCAATTTCCGAGTCATTAATAGACACGTAGTCGAGACTGAAACAGGAGCAACGATAGACAAATGTACTTATGGTCTTTTACTGTATTTTACTTTTGAGTTTAATAGATACGTAGCACACTGAGCTGTGTCGTTACACAGGTGTAAATAATATGAATACCTAAGTTAATTTCTACGTTAATGCAACAAGCAGAAACCATGATTTGTAAATAGTTTCAGTTTTTGAGTCAAGAAAGAAAATTATGTCATTTAAGTAAAAAACGAATCTCAACACTTAAAGTGGATTTCTTACATAAAGAGCGAATTTTGTATGTAAAAATCAAAGATCATCAAGCCTTTATAGCTATAAGATCGTACAATGGAGGAACAAAATTATTGATTTTGTAAAATTTTGTTATATATTGGAGTAAATAAATAGTCGTAAAGTTAAAATTTAAAACTATATATTTTTATTTTAAATATTATTAGTAAACTTTACTTAAGAATCTCACTTAATGCATGGTAATATATGGGTGTAATATATATAACACAAGGAATTAAATCATTCAGCCTAATGCATGTTTGTGAGATTTTTAATTCAAATTGATTTAAAGAAATAGAAGTAGGAGTCGCCTCGTAGCCAAACTACAACTTTTTTCTTACTATTTGCTAACTGTTTAGAAATAGATATTATAAGAAGTCGGAAAGTCATTCTGACCCATTACAAATTAATAGACAGAATCTGTACTTTTTTTATAAAAAAAATGTTGATAATGTTAGTTGTCATTATTTTATATTCTAAGCATATTAATTAAATAAAATAATAAGGAAAGCGTTCATTATTGATTGTATATTCTATGTATAAGATAACCCTCCACCCAAATATCTCGTCTTTCCACACTACACATCCAACTCGCTATCCCTCTACTTGTACCGCTCCCTCCATTGTAAGGAACAAACGCTCAAACTTCAGCACCAACTAACGGCAATCTGGTTCATCGAAAAGAAAAGCGCATACTTCAAAACGAGCCTGGAAACTGAACGGGTTGCTACTCGAAAAGAAATTTCTAAACCCTAACCTATAAAATTCACATGGCCTCTTACCGAGCGTATTTTTTTATGTCCGTGCTATGGTTAACCCTATTTAAAAAACTGAGGTGAGAAATCACCTGAGAAATCAGGTGATTTCTCATGCCAAAATCTAGGGTGACGAAAATAACAAGGAAAGTTTTTTAATTTGTTTTACAAAAGTATTATTAAAAAATAAGTTTACTTGCACGGTTGTAAATATTCGAATCATGTCGAGAAATAGAATCCTAAAGAATCACTAATCAATTTTGATTTTGGATTTTCATTTTTTGCGAATCCTAATCTCCCTTGATTCTATGATTTTTAGATTTAGCAAATCATAAATCTAAGTGATTTAAGAATTTGCTGTTACATACACTCACAAATTCTATTGATTTTTTTATTATATTTATTGCAAATCATAAATTCAAACGATTTTTGGATTTTTAGTTTTTATGAAACATAAACACCGGTGACTTTAAGAGTTTTACTTTCTACGATTCACCTAAAAAAATTAATGAATTTAAGAGTTTGCTTTTCACAAATCAAATATCCGTTTGATTTTGTCATTTTTTCTATTACAATCATAAATACCAAGAATTTTTTAATTTTACGTACTACGAACAAGAGAATTATTTGATTTTTTTACATTTTGGCGTAGGAATCATTAATTTCATTTATTTAATGATTTCTCTTAAAAACGAATACAATACCTTTGATTTTTGTTATACGATTTATTGATGATTCTCGAGTTACCTGGACTATTAGATTGTTGTTGATTTTAAATCTGTTCTTTGTTATTAAAAGCTTTTTCCTTACACTAACAAGAGAAGTACTTGCCCTCCGGGAAACGGATCTTCTCCTAACTTTGGTATGGAGAAAGCCAAGTTATTCCTTGCCAATGGCACTTTTACGAAAGTTATTCGACATCTAATAATAATATCAGTGAAAATTACTTCTAATTTGATTGCTTACAACTCGGAAACAAATAAAGATAGGCACTCAAACCAAAGAAAGTTGAGTTCAGGTATATATCGTTTAAAAAAAAGAAGTTTAAGTTGCTTAATTTGAAGCAAAGCTATGAAGAAAATAAGAAATGAAGGAAATTTTAAACAAAATTTAATATGAAAAATTTATTGTTTCTTTTGGCCTAATAATCTTTAATTTCTTATTTTCTTCATAACTTTGCACCAAATTAAGTAACTTAAACTACTTTCTTTTAAACCATATCTACTTGAACTCAACTTTTTTCTGGTTTTTTGTTTGAGTGCTAGTTCTATTTTTATTTGTTTACGAGTTATAAGCAATTTTCCGTGTAAAATAATGAGTTTACACGAAGTTTCTTCGGAAAATTTTGACAAACGCCCATTAGCACGAAGAATACCATTCTTATCAATAAATGGGTTTAGTGCGAGAATACGACTATTGTTTGCGAGGGATTTCGATTTTTTTAACGTGTTTATTTCCTCGTGGAAACTTAATGATTGACTAATTTTTATGCAAAGTTCTTCCGCTAATTAATAAATAAGTAAAGAATTTCTCACTTGTTTTTTGAAACGATCAACCGCTAAATAGACTTGTACTACTGCAGATAGGGAGACGGTTCGGATTTGAAAAGCGCGAAAAATCAATAATAAGCGATTTCAAGGTAATCGTACATGTAGCGACCTTTTTAAGTTCTTTATTGTCTAAAAAGTTATCGAAATTTACGAAATATGGTTCTAATAACCATCTGCTATTTGGTTTTAAAGCGCTGGGTGCCATTTTTGTGCCATCGTCGGCTGGATTTTCTAAACTAGGTACTCATCGCCACTCGTTCTCGTGCGAATTTTCGCTAATATCTGCTAACCGATTTGCAACAAAGATTTTAAACAATCGTGGTTCTCGCTTAATCCATCTTAAAAGCGTTATTGAATCAGACCAAAAAATTCGTCGAATTATTTTAAGATCATGTTCCAATATGGCAACTTGCAACTCTAATCGCGGTTTGATACATGTGTTAGTGGGGCCACGCGACTTTTTGCTATAATAATTGGCGTATGAGATGATCCATTTTTTAATAAAAATCTAAAGGAATGTTATATATAATTTAGTAGACAGAGCTTATCTATTATCGGATGTACGATATCAAACAAAAAATTTAAATATTGTAAAAAATCTACTTATCGACCATGACTACAAAATCACATTCATTAAACAAAATATTCACTTCCGTCTAAATAAGTTAAAATTTAAAAGTAATATTCAATCTACTTCTAGAATTAAACGTCTTGCCTACTTACCATTATCATTTTCTCAGAATTTTGATAAATTATCTCGCATATTAAGGTCTTTTAATTTTCCAACTTTACCATTAGTTCAAAAAAAAAATGAATTCAATTATTAAACTGGGTAAAGATGGTACAAAAAAGTTTGAACAGATGAATGTTGTTTATAAATTATATTGTAAAGACTGTCCTGCATCTTACGTCGGTGAAACTAAACGTTTACTTAAAACGAGGATCAATGAACACAAAAAAAAATAACAATACTGAATCAGTTATTAATCAACATATGGTTTTAAATAAACATGAATTTGATTGGGTTGGTGTTAAAATTGTCGATAGGGAGATCAATTATAAAAAGCAATTATAAAATTATAAAAAATACGTCGCACTCTGGCTGGTGGTTTTTTCCACCACCAGATGGAGACGACTATCTCTCTACACTCGTTGGAGAGATCGCCGTCTCTTTTCTATATATATAGCCGCAGAACATCTAGCTGGCGTCGCGGTTCATCTTGCGACAGGCGTCTAAGGTAAGATCTCCAGTTCCTTACTGAGAAGTCCAAGCTGGAGATCGAGGACGAAACGCCTTTAATTATTTTAAAAGTCCGTGCTCTGGGAAATTCCACCAACCTAGTGGACAAAGAGTACGATAGGCCTGCTTTATTCTAAAATAAAGCATTTTCGATAGAGTATCCGTAAAGTACGACTTTACGTACTGTTTTGCGGACGTAAAGTGCGACTTTACGAACACGTGTACAGCCTTTACGGACACGTGTACAAAAAAAAATATTGTATTGAAATTGCTAAAAACTTTACGGATACTCTCTCGAAAAGTAATGTTCGCGCCTCGGCCGTAAACTTTACGGCCTTGGCACGAAAACTACTATTAGTTCGGAGAGACCGATATTATGTAATTTACACATATACATATCACCGAACGATAAATTCATTTTATTTCAAATAACTTGCGACTTGGTCTAATACGTCGCACTCTGGCTGGTGGTTTTTTCCACCACCAGATGGAGACGACTATCTCTCTACACTCGTTGGAGAGATCGTCGTCTCTTTTCTATATATATAGCCGCAGAACATCTAGATGGCGTCACTGTTCATCTTGCGACAGGCGTCTAAGGTAAGATCTCCAGTTCCTTACTGAGGAGTCCAAGCTGGAGATCGAGGATGAAACGCCTTTAATTATTTTAAAAGGCCGTGCTCTGGAAAATTCCACCAACCATAGTGGACAAAGAGTACGATAGGCCGGCTTTATTCTAAAATAAAGCATTTAGTTCGGAGAGACCGATATTATAAAATTTACACATAATTATAAAAAGCGTCTTATTTCAGAAATGTTACACATTAAACTTGATGTAAATAATATTTATAGGAAAGACGAATATTAGATTTTTAAATAGTTCTTATTTCCCGGTTCTCAGAAATTTAAATACCTGATTTGACAGTTGTACAGTGTTTACGTTATATTACCTTTGGCGATATATATATATGTGGGGTATTCCACGTGAACTGGTCCGATCAAAATTTTAATATGCACCAAATTTTGGGTACACATTGCAAATATTTCTCAGAATACAGAAAAAAATTTTTAGATACTAGAATTTATTTGCTCATAAGTTATTCTAACCTCAAAAAGTTTTCACGTCGGAAGTTACGGCATACACAAATTATCTAAAACGCATAATTATTCCAAGAAGCGAGTTTAACATATCAGGACTTGATAAAAGATCATTTAAGCTTGTTGATTTGCTTTTTACTACTATCTCGACTTCTACAACAAAAATACTACTGAATCTACAGAACTGTGTGCTCGGGGGGACTATCCGGCTACGAATGACGATCGGGACTCGTAGCATCCCGCTCGTCCTCGTAGTTCGTTAAACGCGGCGCTGATGGTCTTCTTCTTCCTTAATTTTCAACCAATAATATCTTCCAGGTTAATTAGATGGTTGACTATTACCGCCGTCCGCGCCATCTATTCCCGTAACAATCTTCTTTTCCCCAGTGACGGAATAACGAAATAACCCGTATTCCGTTGAGGAACTGACTTGCGCCTCCACCAATGCAACAGGTGTGTCTTCTTTCTCTCTCGTACACACACGCTGTAGATGGCTACTTCCCGCTCATTCCGTCGTTCCCCTCCTCGGTGCGCCGCCATGTGCCGCGGCGTGCATGTGCGAGAGCAGCGAGCGCCGCCCCCCTCTCTCTGCCGCGCGAATCGGGCGTCGTTTGTTTACACGACGGCGAACGGGTTTTCATTTTGTGTTTGTGAAGAGTGCACCAGTTCCTGGGTCGTCATCTTCGTGGCTGCCTTCGTTCTCCATCACCAGGTCGTCGGGAGATGGTACTGGATCTACGTGGGAACATGGTTGGACGTCGGTGGCGGTATGGTTGTATTGTTCCTTCTTTATTATTAAACTCCTTCTTTTCTCCAATCCTCCGATTTCCTCAACAAATCAAATAAAAACCCTATTAATTCCTTCCCTTAACATACTTAAATATCGGTGACGAGAATGGCTCGGGCCAGGATTCGTAGCCGGTGTTTACTTCCTTCCTAACCTCTATCCCCATATCCTATACATACTATCCTACACACATACATAACTTTCTTATTATAACTACACTTTATCCCTCTATCAATCCTACTATCCTAACCTTCTATATATATGTTCTAGATTTACTTATTATCAACCTTTCAGGTACCCAACGCTACCAAGGAGCGGACCCAGGATCCATAGGTTCACCCAGGACTCATCGCCTCAAGGGGAAATGGACTCACAATGGACAGTACCCAGGACTCATCGCCTCCAAGGACAGGACTTACATGGATAGCAGCGTTGGATCACCCAGGACTCGTCGTCTCAAAAGGTATGATATTGAATTAAAATGTTATTTCACTTAAATCTATCTCCTCTACGCTAACCTTATAACTATCTACATATACACTAATAATTCTTTTTCTTATTTCAGGTACGTCCCTTCGACAAGGCTTCCCTCCTTATATAAATTATAAAATAATAATGGTGTGAGGTTTACCTCACAATACCCCCCTCCTAAGTCGGGACACACTCCTGAAAGGAGAGTGGACTGCACTTACTAACGCTTGGCCAAAGCGATACTCGTCACCGAACACGCATAACCCTTAACCATAATATCCTCACATGCAACATTCCAACAAATTATAATTCATACGTCTGCCCATAAGAAAGAAAATATATTATCATAATAAATTTTTGTAAACATAAAATAAAATTTAATTAAATGATAAAAAAAAATAATGTATGCTTGGTTTACCTTCCAATACTTACTACCAATTGTCGTTTTCAGTTATTTTCCATCTCTGATCTTCCTTCAAAAGAAAAAGATTTTCTACTAATCTAGTTTGATTCTAAATCCATATCCGTTTCTACCAACTATACTTCTACCATTACTACCATCACGTTTGACTGCTCCTCGTTACCCTTTTCTACTATATATACCTCGACTATTATTACCATCTCGTTTGACTGCTCATCGACATCCTTTTCTACTATGCATATACTACCATTCTGATCATCATCTGTTACTTGGAAATAAGGTTTTCTACTAATTCATTACCTGAAAATAAGGTTTTCTACTAATTGCTCCATTTTCTCTCTTCCTCCTCTCTTGTACCAAATACTCTTGTTCCTACTACATCACTGCGACCTCCGAATCCTTCCTTCGTCCTTCATTTTCCCACATCAATTAATTTTTACCCCCGCTCAACGCGAGGTATTTACTCTTCTTCTCCGTGGCCCCTTTACTTCCCTCCCGGGAATAGCACCTGGAAGACCGCCTCCCTACTCCCGGAGGGGATGTTGCGGAGAGTCTCCAGAAGCCTCAGGGCCTCTTCCGGAATCATCGCCGGCTTAGGCGCCGCTTCCGGAGGTGCCGCAGGGGTGGCAATTGACGGACGCCTTAGTGGGACCGTCAACGAGGGGGTGATTCGGGGTCTCCGAAGAGGTGTTGGCTCCGATGGTGTGGGTGGGGTTGGTTCCGGCTTAATGGACGCCTTTGCCGATGCGCCCTGTCCCGAGTTTAACCTCCTCAGGTATTCGAGGTGCGCCTTACTACACCTCGGGCAAGTGCGCATCGTTACGTCCCTCCGGCCACAGTTGTAGCAAATCATATGCTTCTTGGGTTTGGGGCAGGATGGGTGGAAGTGCCCCTTTTCCCAGCATATGAAGCACGACTTGAGGAGGTTAAGCTTCGGGCCCGAATCCCACCTGGAAGCCTTCCTCGGCCTATGCTCCCCTCGTGTGGGGGATGGAGGTCGAGGTGGCGACTTCCGGGATCCCTCGCTGCTCGTGCTGGGGCGAGATAGGCGAATCCGCTCTCTTTCCTCCTCTATTTCTCTCGCCCAGCGGGCTTCTTCCTCTTTCTTCTTCTTCTCCTGCTCCAATCTCTTCTCCTCTAACATTCTCTGTTTCCGCTCTTCCTCTTCTCTCTTCCTTATTGCTGCCAATCTACACTCTTCCTTTTCTTTCTCCCGCCTCTTTTCTTCCATCAACTTCCTTTCTTCTTCTTTCCTCCTCATTTCTACTACCCTCCTTTCTTCCTTCTCCTTCTCTTCTAAAAGCCTTTTCTTTTCCCTTTTATACCTCTCTTCTCTCTCCTGATTTTCTCGAGCCCGCTTTTCTTCCTCAAATCTTTGTCTTCGTCCTTCTTCTATAATTCTTACCCTCCGACGTTTTTCTTCTGCCTTCTTTACTCTGTTTTCTTCTTCGACTTTTTCCCTCCTACGTCTTTCTTTTTCTTCCATCTCCTTCATTATCTTCTTTCTTTCTTCTTCCTCCTCTTCTCTTCTACGCTTTTCTCTTTCTTCCTTCTCTTTTTCTATGCGGGCGCGTTCTTTTTCCCTCCTCCGCTGCTCCTCACGACGGATACGTTCGTCCTCCGCCTCCTGTCGTCTCCTCTGTTCGACGTAGAACGGATCGGCAGGAGGTTCTGGAGGCGATAAGGAGCGTGGAGGGCTCAGTCCTCCAAAATAATCCTCCATCGTGAGGTGTCTACGCGGGTTATATTTCCTGGCACGACGACGGGCTGCACGGCTCATAGGTGGGTTTTCCGGAGGTAAGGGAGTGTACATCGGAATCGGCCTTGGTGGGGGGACCGTTGGGTAGCTCCGTGGCAGGCTCGCTGGTTCTGTGTCTGTCGGCCGGGCGGGTAGCCGCCTCACAGGAGCCACGGATGCTCTCGGTGCCTCCCCCATCGGTGGCCGATCCTCCAGGATGGTGAGTACCCCGTTGGTATGGGGATTCGCCGCTCCGTCTGAGCGAGCTAGGGTGGCATATAGCTCTCTTACCGCGTCCTGACTCGCCCTTTCCTCCTCGCTGACCTTGGGTTTTCCCTGAGAGGTGGAGGGTATCTCTACCCTCTCAGGGATCGCCTCACCTACTCCCGGCGCCGTCTCCTCGCTGGATGGTGGCAGCGAGGTGGTAACAACCTCTTGGGTAACGCGTATCAGGTCACCCTTGAGGTTGCGGAGGCGTTCCTGGTGAGTTGGTGGTGCAGGGGGGAGGTGACGGGGATCCCAGGGGTCTTCCTCCATGGGTTCATCATCCTGGATGGTGTTTAGCTCCCTCCTTTCGGCCCATACCTCTTGTGCCGTTTTTGGTTCAGTGGGAATTGGAGAACTCGGAGGGGCCTGCGAGTTTCCACCATCAGAGATGGCTTCCGCTCCGGCCGTCACTGCCGCGATCTCCTCTTCCTCTGGTGGCTCGTCGTCGTCCAGTGGGACATCGGCCCAAAGAATTCTTGACGGGATCGGAGGGGCTCGCGGACTTCCGCTGTTTGGGACAGCGTCGTTCCGGGCCTGCACTGCCGTCCCGTCCTCCATCACCACATCTTCGTCCTCACTGTTGAGAGCCGTGACCGGCTCTTCGCTCCCCTCTCCAGGAGGGACGATCCCGGCGGACAACATGTCCTCCCGGAACATGTTGGCCAACTGGTCGGCCCACCCAGTAGAGGGTGTCGCCTCGACACGCTCGACCACGGGCTCGTCGGGCACAGTGCCCAACCAACGGGTCAAAAGGACGACCGGGTCTTCCATCAGGGGTCCTTGGGAAGCCCGAAAATGCGCCGATGTTGGTGGCATGCTGCCGTTCTTCTCAGTACGATCTTGAGACATTTCTGAAACATATAAATCAAACCATTCGAATCTTCAACAAAAAAAAACTTTGAATTATTTACTCTTTATTGTACATTCATCATTGCAACCTGGGAGGAATATATTTCTTCAAATCCGAAACGTGCACCTTCGCATTTTTCCTACCCGAATCTATATCTAAAAGGTATACGGTTGGGAATAGGATTTTTAAAATTGCGAAGGGGCCTTCATATTTCGCTCCTAGTTTTGCCGAAAATTTATTAGCTGCGTTCGAAAGCAGATGGGTTTTCCTCATTACTAAGTCTCCTATTTTAAATTCCGCGTGTCGTTTATTTTTATCGTAAGATCTCTTTTGGATTACGTGAGCTTGGTCGAGATGTTTTGCAACAAGATCTCTAAGGGCGTCTAATCTCTTAGCTCGATTAATCCAGATCTCCGGGTCAATTTTTAATATGGGTCTCTTTTCTTCTACTTCTCTTCTTAAACTCTTCACGGGATTAGGGTGTCGTCCATAATTTAAAAATGCGGGGGAAACCTTCGTTGAGGCTTGTACCGCCGTATTTATAGCGTGTCGAAATTCGTGTATGTGTTCATCCCATGTACGGTGGTCGTTTTTCACGAACATCGCGATCATCGTTTTTAATGTGCGATTGCAACCTTCCACGGGATTACCTTGTGGGTGGTACGGTGGGGTGGTGACGTGTTTGATGCCATATTCGTCGAGTACGGACTTTAGGAATTTATTATCGAACTCTTTTCCGTTGTCCGATAGCAAATATTCCGGGGTTTCCCATCTAAATAGTATTAAGTCTTCCAAGGCTTTAGATACGGATTTTCCGTCGGCTTTCCTTATTGGTTTTACCTCTATCCATTTTGTAAATAGGTCTTGGAAGACTATTAAGTATTTATTTTGGCTTTTACTTGGTGGAAATTCCATAAGGTCCACCGCTACGATACACCAGGGTCTGTCTACCACCCTCGTTCCCATAAGTCCTTGTTGACCTGTTTGCGGAATTTTGTATGCTTGACATGTTACACATTGTTTCACGTATTGATTTACGTCGTGCCACATGCCTTGCCAGTAATAGTCTCGAGCAATACGATCATAAGTCTTTTCGATACCTGTATGGCCTACCGATGGTAAGTCATGTGCTTCTTTTAAAACTGTTTCTTTATAATTTTCTGGTACTACTAATCTCCAATTTTCTTCTCTATTAGTGATCGGGTCCAGGAGAGGATCGTTGCGGAATTTATATAATAAATTATCTTCGATTTTCCAACTTTGATACCTTTCCGGGAATTGTTCGACTTCTTTTAATCTTCTACTATACCATTCATCTTTAATTTCTTCAAACGCAGCTGCTTCTACTAAATTATTTTTTATTATACTACCATCTTCTTCGTACATTCTAGAAAGAGCGTCCGGAACGTGGTTCAGAGCTCCCCGTCTATGTATGACTTCGAAATCCCATTGCATCATTTCTAGCGCCCATCGCGCTAATCGTCCTGTTGGATCGCGGAGATTTTTCAGCCAACGCAGTGCACTGTGATCTGTAATGACAGTGAATTTGTATCCTTCTAAGTAAGGTCTTAACTTTTTTATTGCCCATAGGACGGCTAGGCATTCTTTTTCGGTTGTGGAGTAATTCCTTTCTGCTGCCGTTAATACCCTACTTATGTACACGATCGGGTGTTCACCGTCGTTCAAATCTTGAGTGAGTACTACGCCGATTGCATAGTTACTCGCGTCGGTTTGGAGACAAAATGGTTTTGAGAAATCTGGTCGTGCTAGGACGGGTGCTTTTATCAACGCCTGTTTTAGGGTTTCGAAAGCTTCTTGTTGCTCTTCTTCCCACTTCCATGCGAGATCTTTCTTTAGTAGTTTCAATAGTGGAATCTTTATTTCTGAGTCCTTATCGAGAAATCGACTATACCAACCTACCATACCAAGGAACCTTCGTAATTCTTTGATATTTCTAGGGGCTGGATAGTCTCGTATCGGAGCCGTTTTGTCTGGATCTGGTCTCAAACCATCTTTATCTAATACATAACCCAAATATGTAACACTAGAACAACAAAACTCACATTTTTCTCGGTTCACAGTCAGTCCGTGTCTCACTAATTTCCTTAATACCTCGTCTAACCATCGTATATGCTCTTCGAACGTCTCTGTTGCTATGATAATGTCGTCTAAATAGCCAAATACGTAAGGTACGTATTCCGGTCCGAATAGAGTATCTATCAAGCGTTGGAACGTCATTGGAGCATTTGTGAGTCCGAAGGGCATTCTGGTGAATTGGAATAGACCTTTGCCTGGAACTGAGAAAGCAGTAAATCGTTTGCTGGATTTATCCAATGGAATTTGGTAAAAAGCCTGTCGCAAATCGATTTTTGAGATGAAACGGGCGTGTCGCATCCTGTCTAAGATTGTGTCCATGTTGGGTACTGGGTATGCATCTCTTATGGTTTGTTTATTTAGGTCTCTGTAGTCTATGCAAAATCTATAGGTTCCGTCCGATTTCTTGACCATTACAGGAGCACTCGTATAGTCACTTGCTGATTGTTCTACTATCCCTTCGTTCCATAGTCTTTCTACTTCTTCATGGGCATTTTGAACCATTGCTGGTGACATTCTACGTAGTTTATGGCGAACCGGTAGTGATCCAGGTATCACGGCTATATGGTGTTATATCATGTCCGTCATTCCTGGAGTTTTCGACGGTGTCGGTAATATCTTTGATACTAGTTTATCTACTTTAAGTCGCTGAGGATTTGTGACTTCAGATATGCCATTACATTCTGCAAAAATTACTGGATCTTCCGCTGTATCTTCACCTCCATACGTTTTATGCCAGGGACCTTCGTGTACGCGCCACAGACCATGTTTGTGTCTTTCGTCCACATCCCATTTTACGTAGAAGTCTTTCCCCAGCACGATATCGTGTTCGAATATTTGCTGGGCTTTGAGTTCTAACGTATCTACGTGTCCGTCTACTTCTAAATTTAACTTCAATGTCCCTAAAGATTTACTTATTCCACCATGGGCATTTTTGACATAGGAATTTGAAGGTAACAGCTTATCCTTGAATTTTTCAATTACTTTCGGTCCTGCTACTGAGATCATGGCTCCTGAGTCAAGTAATCCTCTAAAAGTATGTCCTGCAATGTTTAATCGAACAAAACCTCTATTTTCCAGACTGGCTTCCGCTACATTTTTTTCTTTTTCCATTACTTCGATTTCTTCTTTTACTATCTTTTCTTTATTTTTATTAAGGTTAACATCTACCATGTTTTCGTTCTTACTTATTTTACTACCACAGCTTTTATCCTTCTCGTCTATTACTTCTGTATTTTTATTTCTACTATTTTCCTCCGTGCTATTTCCACTATTTTCATCATTATTACCTCTAATATTTTTACTACCATTATTTTTATCTTTATCTCTACTCTCGTCTTCGATTTTTCGCCATTCCGTCCAGTCTAACTCAATCTCTCTTTTAGCGTTTTGGGATTTAATGACAGATTGTTTTGAGGTGTCCCGTTTTGTCAATATATCTATAGAGTCTGCAGTATTCTTCAGTAATATACCGGCCTTATCTATAGTATAAAGTTTTTGGGTATCCTCGTTACTATATATCTGTTCATGTAGATCCTCCATTGCTGAGAGTAGTATTGGTTTGGTACTGGAATCGGCTTTATGTTCTTCCTCAAAAATTTCTATTACTTCTTTACCTGGGGTAAACGATTTCAGGGTGATACTATTATTACACCCGGCAACGTTTCCCTTTTTCAATTCTGACATCGAATTTGTAATTATTTCCGTACTAACTTCTTTCGGTGCGTCTGGTAGTTTCATTTGTTCTTCCATTGTTTTTCTTAATACTTCGTTCATCCTGTCTGTCCAGTTAACTTTCTCTTTTTTCTGTGGTTTTTGATTTAATTTTCCTTGTAATTATTCAAAAAATGATTTTTCGTGTTGTTTGTTCTCTTCGTCTACTGCCTGTTGCCGAATTGTTGGGACCCTTGGGGAAGCTGCTGTGAGGTGATCGGTCCCTGTTGTACCCCAGCATTGGCGTTTCCCCAATTGTTTCTTAATTGGGCGCAATTTGGACAGTTAGAAAAGGTATACCCTGCCTGTCCACAAACCTGGCAAGCGAAGATTTGTTGACTCATACGGTTCGGACACATGTTAGCTCTGTGTCCTGATTGTTTGCACACGAAACATACGGTTGATGGACATTCCGATGCACGATGACCCACTTGATTGCAGTGGAAGCAAGCGCCGACGAAAGTGTCTTGGAGCGTATTATTTCCTTGTGTTGCCTGAGTCATTACTCTTGGCCTCGCCCCCAAGTTCTGTGGCGTGGCTACCTGATTGGTATTTCTCCATATTCCACTTTGGTTATAAGTCCTATTTTGATTATCGTTATTTCTATATGCGTTCGTACCAGTATTATTATACCTAGGATTTCTACTATTTGTAAAACTGTTACCGCCATTAGGGTTACCTATATTATTATAATTGCCGATTCTGGGATTGTTCCCATTATTATAATTACTGCTATTCACGTAATTTTGTCGTGTCCCATTATTGGACCACCTCGTCCAGTTTTGAGGTGGTTGTCCAGCGTTAGGAGTCTGTATAAAATTTGAGGCTTGTTGGGGTGTTGCAACTGCAGCTACCGTTGGGTTTTGTTGTCCAACTGGTAGTTCAATGGTTGCGTGTAGTGATGAACCGCTCTTCCTTTTGTCCTCTCTTTTTATTTCCTTTTTACCGCCTTTTTGTTTCGACGATGACTCCTTTTGAATGGGACACGTTTCGTAATTTACTCCGGTATAATTTTCCTCCAGTGACGACACTTTATTTAATTTAACGTATTCCGGGGCGACCGCTTCCGGGATCTTCGAGTTTTCGGGAGTTGGAGGTGGTTTGAACCTTTTATCTAGTTCTAACAAATCCTCGTATCGTCTCCCATACTTCTCCAGGTCTGTATACGTTTTAATTTTTTTCTCAGACATATAGCGACGATATTCAGGACGTAGATTCCGCCAGGCCACGTCAATTTGCCTTTTCATCGAAGGTGCCGTTTTCAGGTAGGAGAATATATGTTTTATGCATTCAACGTAATTTGTGATGCTCTCGTTCTTTCCTTGGGTTCGCTTCCATGCTTCATCCCATACGTCGCTTTCGGATATTTTCTTTGTGAATTGGGCTTTAAATGCTTTTAAAAAGTCTTCCCATTTTTTATGTTTCAGTTCATCCTGTATGTTACCGTACCATCTCCTAGCGCGTTTGGTGAAAATGCATGGGAGGCCTCTAAAGAATTGGCGATCTGACATTAATACGTTCTTTCTGAAATTGGATAACCTAGTTAAAAACTCGTTTGGGTTATCTTTTTCTTCTCCTGAAAATGACAGGTTCCATGATTTAAATAATCGTAGTATTTTTTCATTCTCGGCTAAATTGAACTTTTTCGATTTATTATGACGGGTCTTCCGGTAATCCCTGTCAGAATCTGTGTCGCTTGAACTGTCTGTGTCGTCTTCACTTCGGCTGTCACTATCGTCTTCACTTTCACTATCACTACTGTCGTCAGATGATTCTTCGCTACTGTCATCATTTCTTCTTTTTTTCTTTTTATCCTTCCTTTTCTTATTACTTTCTCTGATTTTTTCATGTTTTTTACTTTTGGTACCTTTCTTTTGTTTCTTTTTGTTGTGCTTCTCGCTTTCGATTCCTCCTACGTATATATTGTTCTCTTCATTTTCTTTTTCTAGTATTCTACCTGTAGGTGTTGGTTTCCTAGTTGGAGGAACAGGTGTTGTATACGTTCTTTGTTCGGTTTTATTTGCAATATTGGGGATTGCGTTATCTACCCTTTGCACCGGTTGTGAACGTTCCTGTTGTGACGGTGTGCTAGTTTTATGGCTTAATTTTGGATCGGTTCTACTAGTCTATTATTACTTGTAGTCGTTTTTTGTGTTCTATCTTCTCTGTCAGTATAGTCTATGTTAGCAACGTAGTTTTCCCTACTTATATTATTATTTCCATTGCTCCTGTTACATTCGAGTTCTCTATTATTTTCCAATTCTAAGTCACAATCTGAGTTAACAGAAGACGCTTCTGCGTTATCTTGTGTGATTATTTCTATTTCTGGGTATAAACTGTGAGTTCTTTCGTGTAACGGTGCATATGGTGTGCTTTGGGTACTTCTATGTTCTTCTTCTCGTCTATCATTAGTTCTATCTTGCGATATATTCTGTAGGCATGGTTGAGAGGAATCTGGACTTATTCTTTGTACGTTATGTTGTTCCACATTATTCTGTCTCAAACTTTCATTAATCAACCGTTGGACTTCATTTGGTATCACCAATCGCTGGTTTGAACTTGATAATAATATCCGTTGTGACGCTGATGTGGATTGTATCATTCCTCTCTGTACTGCTACCATTCTGAGTGTTGTATTCCCCACGATTGTTGAGGCCATTGATACAGTTGGTGTCGTGCAAGTGGTTGTAGAGGTCGCAATGATTTCTTCCATTGTCACTGGAATTATCGTTCGATCCCAGTTTTGGTGTTTCGATGTTCCGCTTGTCGATGGTTCGTTATTTATTGTGTCTGATTTTCCGGCTTCTTTGCCGATATTCTCTTTCCTTTTTTCATCTTCCAATTGTAAAGCCAGCAGTTCCTCTGAACCATCCGATTCGAAACCTAATGTTGTTACTGGGGCCTCTAGCCCTCGTTCTTCAACTTCTGGATCCCAAGGGACTGTCGCGTCCGTTTGTCTGAGTCCGGCTCGGAATAAGCGACTGACTAACGTTCTTTTCTTTCCTCTAGTTCGGAGACCAAGTGAGTCAAGTAGAACTATTAAATTGTGTGGATCGTTCCTGCCTATTCGCTCGAATGCTTCTAGGGCCTCTGGATCTTTTAATATTTCTCTCAACCATAAATTAACTTTTCTACTATAAGCTGTCATATCTGCTATTTCTATTCTACTACTACAAGTGTTCTAATTAATTACTCAATAATAAGGCGTACGTATAATTAAGAGGAGTCTTCAAACTCTTATTTGGTTTTGTATATAAGGAAAAATCGAAATAAGCGAGGGTGCACGTTATTAGTATTCCAAAACTGTGATTGGGTGATACGACGATGTGATATATATAACTAATTATAACTATAGCTTCTTAAATGTAAGGTTTACCACCAATATCTGTAATAAAATTTTACTACTAGTATTTCTAGAAAGGAGAGCTTTTCTACCAGTTTTCTTTTTCAAGGGAGAATTTCTACTAATTTTGTCTCGGGGAGCTTCTTTTTTCGTTATAATATCGAGGGGAAGTAGTTAACAGTTATAAAAAATCGCTTCCTCAATTTCAAAAAAGAATTAAAAAATATAAAATTATAAAAGAAAAAAAAATTAGTTGGAAGTTTTCCAATTTCTTCTGTGACGTTCTTGATGGGAAAAAAAAGTTTAAAAAAAAATTCAGTACTCTGCAACAGGACAAAAAGAAAATAAATTATTATTTAACTTGAATTTAATAAATGAATGAAAATATTATTTCGCTGTATATTTTTACAAACGAAATTTATTTTATTTAAATTAATTTTCTACCCGTAGACCACTACTTATTTAGTAAAAATAAAATATTAAATATAAAGCGATACATTCTTATAATTGATTTCTGGGAAGGGAAATCAAAAGGCGCGATAGCGCCTGACGCAAGTATAGGCGCGAGAGCCATTATATACAGCTAACTAGCCCCCCAGATTTTTACTTTTCTAACCGCTGCATTATTACATTATGTATGTGTGCTATTGACCACGCATTACGTTCCTTATTTATTAATCTTTACTGTACAACAAGTTTTACACGAATTCATTTACGCACAATCAAGAAAATCAATGCCAAAGATATTGCTTGCTGATTTCCTTTCCTCAATTTTCGTCTTCTCCCTTTTGATATATATAGTCAACTTCAAACAAAATGAGATAGAGATAGTATAGGAAAGGCATGAGATAGAAAGAGAAACAATGCTTTCCAGCCCGTGAGAGAGCGCGTACAGAAGTAAAAACTTATAGAAGAAGTTCAAACGTGGCCACGAGAGGGAGCTAGTTTCAGGTGAATACTTTTGTCACAGTTGAATCATCTGGCTGATTTTGTGTGAAAAGTTATGAATTAAAATTATTAATTTACGTAATTATTTCCAATACCTCACATTATTCCGTTTCGGTATTTTTTATTGTAATGCAATGCAGATACTTTTGCAAGGTGAAGATTTCATATTCGCCCGTATCCTATACTAGTATATCGACCTTTGACATCTCGACGAGAGAAAGAGTGAGAGAGAGAGAGAGAGAGAGAGAGAGAGAGAAAGACAAATATTGATAAAATTCTAACCATGAAAACAATGTTTTCATTTCCATGCAAGCGATGGTATAACTTTTTTTAATCTTAAAATATAATATTAATAAGAATTGCACAAAAAATAAATGTATATTATTACATTATTTTAATTATATTTATTATATTATTAATTCATTTTATTTGTATAATTTGATGTGTTTGCTTTAAGTTTATATTATTTGAAGGGACTTATGCTTGTATTTTTATAATGAATCCCTCATGATATCTCAATGTTTTCCACATTGACCAAAATAATTTAAAAAACAATAGATTTTAATTAAGTGGATGCTTGATCGTTCTCTATCCTAATTAAAATGACTGAATAATCATTTTATTTTCTATATAAAGCCAATATATGTGTTCGATACTTTGCCAAGTACATAATATTTAATAATTATATGAACTATAACATATGTAGTATGATATTCTTTCCAACGTTAAGTGAAATGATTGCTTAATAGTATTATATGTACTGACTTAAATAATTTAAAAGAATGTTGATAAGTTATTGTTCTCTTTACATATATTTATTGAATACCTTTTTTAATATTTAAGTAAAATCAATGTGTCAGTTGTTTGGTAAGTGTAAAAGGCATTTAATAATTTTGTAACTTTCACATGCCTATAAAATGTTTGATAGTGACACTAACTAACATATATAGTTAAGTAATTAAATAGAATTTCTTGTGTTGTACTAAAATTATAATATTAAATTGTACTGTTGTCATTAATTATTATAGTAACCCAATAATATAGAATTTAATTTGTTACAAATAAATTTAGCTTAATTAAAACTATAAGTGTATCATATTAAATTCACTGAATAAGAAAGGGTTATTTTTAAAGTATATTAATTTTAAGCAAATAACGTCTCTGAATGGAAAAATTATTAGTATAAAGTAAAATTAAAGCAAATTTGCTGTGAGGAACATTTTACCGTGTAAATATTATATGCTATATCACCAATGAAACAATATAAATTATTATTTTAATCTAATACAGTTCCTAACATAGAGAACCCAGTATACTGCCTTGCGCTATTTTTTTAAATACAAGTTTTTATTAGTAGTTCTGTAAAATAATTATTATACCACTTCACTATGTATTTATAAAGATTCTACATAATTTTACCAATTAATTCATGTGCTTTAAAGATATATTTATTAATTATAAATAATGAACAAAATACTTAAAAGTAATTGACAAACAAGACTCGTATGAAGCACACTTGTAACTTTATAATGTATAATCTTATTAATTCTAATTTTGACATACTTAATGATGTCTCATAATATTTTTTTGAAAACTTTATGGAATTTGCAGAATAAAGGTATTATAAAAGTTGACAATTTATAAACGATTAAAAATTTAGATTTTTTAAATATGCATGAATGTATTAGAGTAAAATTTATTGCACATTGCAGATAAATAAATAGAAAAAGTAATGCTTATCAACTTACACAAATTAATAAAGTAATAATGTGGACTTTTATGAAAAGTAAAAATTAGAGAGCTATACTTGAGTGAAATACAGCATTTTAACACAATGAACTTTAAAATGAATTTGCAAACGTTCTTTTTGGATTTAACATGTATAACAAAAAAATCAATGGGAATTGTGCTTCATACAAATAGTCTGGGGACTGAATGGGGGGAGGAGGTCATTGGAGGCCACAAATTTTGTTTTCATTTTTGGACAAAAAATTACCATTTTTAAATGTTTTTATTTTGTTGTACATTCATGTAATTGCCATTTGAATACAAATTACTTATCAAAAACACCTTCCAAGAAGGTGTCAAAACCCGCAAGTATTTTGTGTTAACACCTATTTTATATGTAACTTATATTTAACATTTTATATATATAAAGTTTCTGCAATTAAAAGTACTTAAATCAAAGCGGTATAATCGACAAGTATTTTGTAACAATGGCCAAAAAGAGCTAAAAATCTGTACATATTATTTTTAGAAAGTGTTTAATTTATAATTTTTGTAATTCGCACGTATGGGTGGATTCCAAACATATTTTCAAAATAATTATCCGGTAGTTAATTACTTAGTCCATTTTTTTAAAACCTTCAAGACGGCATAAATCCGCATAAGTATGGGTATTTTCCAATCACGGTTTTTAAATTTTTTTTCAATATTTCACATTTTTGCTAAAAATAATTTTTTTTATAAATAAAATTTATCTAATAAATAACTTTAATTATTACTCCCAGCTTTTGTCTGTTTCTTTAAATTTTAATTAAATATTTTTTTTTATATTACAAATCTCCATATATGAAGCTTTTGCAATTGAAAGGACTGAAATCAAACTGGAATCGACAAGTATTTTGAATCTAACTCCCATATTTTCTCTACTTATTTATATTTTATTACACCTTTTTTATATATTCCATAATAGTTTTCTGCAATTGAAAATATTGAAATCAAAAACACCTTCCAAGAAGGTGTCAAAACCCGCAAGTATTTTGTGTTGACACCTTTTTTATATGTAACTTATATTTAACATTATGTATATATATATACAGTTTCTGCAATTGAAAGTACTGAAATCAAAGCGGTATAATCGACAAGTATTTTGTATATATTACCGTAAATTTGTGATTAATTAAACATTTACATATATTTCTTAAACTCCAGAAAAAGTTCTGCAATAGAAAGTACTGAAATCAAAGCGGAATCAACAAGTATTTATTTTTAAAAATACAAATATCTATTAAATTGAAAACAAACATTTTTTCAGAAAAGCATCCTACAAATTTACATATCAACTCTAGTCCTGTCATGCCCTACAAGCAATAAATAAATAATTTTTTAATAATTTTATTAATTTCTGCAAAACTGATAAAAAATAAATTTCTGACTTTTTTATTCTCTTTAAATACACAATGTCTATCCTTCCCGTGTCTTACAGCAATAGATAAACAATTTTATATAATAATAATAATAATATTCATTTGTGCAAAGTTAATTTCTGCAAAACTAATAAAAAAGTAATTTCTCTCTTTTTTATTCTCTTTAAATAAAATAATACTTGCACCACCGTTGGTTAAGTATTTCAAAATTTTTTTATGATTTACTAATAAGGTAAAAGTACCAATTACTGAACACCTAAGGATATTAGACATTATGTTTAATGTATAGTTTGTTGAAAAATATACACAAAATTAAAAACTATTAGTTCTAATAAAAAGTATTTGCTTTATAGCGTGTGTTGCATTGCAAACGCACTAATCTTCATGTTTAATTTTCATAATATAAATGAAAATACAATTGATGACATTGAACCAATATCTGGACTAACAAAACATGATTGTACCTCTGTCCGAATGCATACGTTCCAATAACTGTACGTAACTTTACCATGCTGTAAATGATAATTTAAAAAGCAACTGCACCATAATAAATAATTAATAAATACGTAAAATCTGTGCAGAGAATATAATTATTTATTAATTAATGTATAAAGTTTTTTACGAAGGAAAGTATATAAAGTAAAGTAAAGGTTAAATAAGAAACTTATATTAAATACGTTTATTACAAAATTTTAACAAATTTAACAATGTATGAATGTTTCTGAATAATATTTACACACTTATATTAATATTAAATGAAAAAACTGAAACAGTTATTTTAATATGCAGTATTTAATTATAAAATTTGTAGGTTAACTTTGTCTTATTTTAAATTAATTAAATTAATATGAAAAACAACTACATACATTATAGTATAAATAAATATAACTGTAAAATAGTTAATACTTACTCAATTCTTTAATGAATAAATAATAATTTAGAACAAAAGTCGAGATCATGAGAAATTATTACACTGGTTAGTTACTAGGACAAACCTCGATAGAACGTAACAAATAATATAAACTATATTTTTAATAAAAAAAAGTATAAAGCAACAAAAACATATTGTTTAAATTGATTATAGTACATTAAAAATTATGTTTATGCATTTTTTAGATGTTATAACTAATAAATATATCCCAAATCGCCTTAAGCGTGCACGCGAATTTCTTAGCAAATCGTTCAGAAAATCCGTTATTTTAGTATTGTGAACATCATTAGTCAAATATTGATTTTTTATATAAATTAAAACAAAACCGACATAAAACTTTTTTTCGCTTAAGCTAACGAATGTTCAAAGTATATAAATATATTAAATACGTTTATATGTCTGCTCTCATAATTTTACAAAACGTAATTTTCCATTCGTGTCCAGCATCTGGGACTTGTCCAGTCATTGGTACTTTTACCTTATCCTCTTGTATACTGATGATAGTTTAAAAAAAGTTGAAATAAAGGAATCTAATGTTTAAAACCTAATATTTCTAAATTGGAATTGAACGTGTCTATTCTTTTTCTAATCATAAATAGTTGTCAAGTGCGGGTGCTTTGTTTAACTGCTGAAGTCAAATAAAAATTAATCGCTGATACGATATATACAGGTCTCATAAGAAACATTAAGTCATATATATGGGGCATTCCACGTGAAGTGGTCCGATCAAAATTTTAAAATGCCCCAAATTTTGGGTACACATTGCAAATGTTTTTCAGAATACAGAAAAAAATTTTTAGGTACTGGAATTTAGTAGTTCAAAAGTTATTGTAACCTCAAAAAGTGAACTTTTTCCAGTTTTTTTCAACACCAGCTGGGTTCATCGCTATTTAACTCAAAATCTATCAACTTTTACTACAGAACATTATATGTAACATTCGGTCCTAATTATGTCTAGAATTTATCCTTCTGGGTTAGAATTTCTAATTTCAAGGTAAATGTTAGATAAACTACATGTCAATATTCAACTTGAAAAAAATCTAACTTCGCCACAATTGATTTTTTTATCCAACAGTCCAAAAGAAAGCTTGGAGCAATACCTTTCAAATGGTCTGTAGCATTTTTATGGCCTTCAATTCTGCAAAAAGTTATGATAATTTAAAGAAAGACAAAAAATTCACAAAAATTAACATGGTATTTCCCATTTAAATTTTTAAAAAAATTTCGTCTTTCTTTAAATTATCATAACTTTTTGCAGAATTGAAGGCCATAAAAATGCTACAGACCATTTGAAAGGTATTGTTCCAAGCTTTGTGACGTGGTCCTCACTTTCGTGGCCCGTAAACCACGCTACTCGGTTCCACTTTATTTAATATATATATATGTTACCTTTAAATCCGGTAAGACCGTATTTATCATTACACTGGGCGCCAGGTCTTACCAATACAATTAACTTCCCGGTACGACTCCTCAGGACGTGGCTCCAACGCCAATACGGAGGTGGCGAAACCAACGACGAATCCTATTTCCTTCAGAAACACGTGGCGGTAAATTGTCGAGGTAAAGGTCGTTAAATTAGAGGACTCAATAATTTTAGTTAGATCAAATCGATAATTATTTCGATTTATTTATTTATTTAAATTTCCGATCACTACGGGTGATCACCGTTACAATTTTTGAACAACAATAAAAAGAAAAGATTTTTATTAATAAATTCCCGCGAACTAGCCCGATCTTCCGGTCACCGATAATTTATTATATAGAAAGGACGCAGGAGGTCTTTACGCGACGCGCAAGAAATCCCCGGCGATATGCTCGATTTACTAGTAAATTAACGGGTGGCCGTGCAGCCCACTTACCGCAACAATAAAACGATCTTCTTCCAAAAATAACGGCTCGACTACTATCACTCTCAGAACTACTACGTCTATCTATATTTCTACAAGAAAAACTACTAACTGATCTATGGAAAAATACTTGGTGTGCTCGGTGAGACTATCCGGCTACGAATGACGATCGGGACTCGTAGCATCCCGCTCGTCCTCGTAGTTCGTTAAAACGCGGCGCTGATGGTCTTCTTCTTCCTTTATTTTCAACCAATAATATCTCCCAGATTAATTAGATGGTTGACTATTACCGCCGTCCACGCCATCTATTCCCGTAACAATCTTCTTTTCCCCAGTGACGGAATAACGAAATAACCCGTATTCCGTTTGAGGAACTGACTTGCGCCTCCACCAATGCAACAGGTGTGTCTTCTTTCTCTCTCGTACACACACGCTGTAGATGGCTACTTCCCGCTCATTCCGTCGTTCCCCTCCTCGGTGCGCCGCCATGTGCCGCGGCGTGCATGTGCGAGAGCGGCGAGCGCCGCCCCCCCCCTCTCTGCCGCGCTGACCCTAGTACACGAGCAGCCGGCCGAGTCGTTGCACGCGAGTCGGGCGTCGTTTGTTTACACGACGGCGAACGGGTTTTTATTTTGTGTTTGTGGAAAGTGCACCAGTTCCTGGGTCGTCATCTTCGTGGCTGTCCTTCGTTCTCCATCACCAGGTCGTCGGGAGATGGTACTGGATCCACGTGGGAGCATGGTTAGACGTCGGTGACGGTATGGTTGTATCGTCTCTTCTTTGTTATTGACTCCCTCCTTTCTCCAATACTCCGATTTCCTCAACAAATCAAATAAAACCCTATTAATTCCTTCCCTTTACGTACTAAAATATCGGTGACGAGAATGGCTCGGGCCAGGATTCGTAGCCGGTGTTTACTTCCTTCCTAACCTCTATTCCCATATCCTATATATAATATACTATACTCAAACATAACTTCCTTATTATAACCGACTCTATCCTCCTATAAATCCTTCTATCCTAACCTTATATTTATTCTAGTTTATTTATTATTAACCTTTCAGGTACCCAACGCTACCAAGGAGCGGACCCAGGATCCATAGGTTCACCCAGGACTCATCGCCTCAAGGGGAAATGGACTCACGATGGACAGTACCCAGGACTCATCGCCTCCAAGGACAGGACTCACATGGATAGCAGCGTTGGATCACCCAGGACTCGTCGTCTCAAAGGTATGATATTATATTAGAATCTTATTTTACTTATATCTATTTTCTCTACGCTAACCTTATATCTATCTATATGCACTAATAACTCTTTTTCTTGTTTCAGGTACGTCCCCTCGACCAGGCTTCCCTCCAATAACAAATTAAAATATAATAATGGTGTGAGGTTTACCTCACAATACCCCCCTCCTAAGTCGGGACACACTCCTGAAAGGAGAGTGGACTGCACTTACTAACGCTTGGCCAAAGCGATACTCGTCACCGAACACGCATAACCCATAACCATAATATCCTCACATACAACATTCCAACAACTTATAATTCATACGTCTGCCCATAAGAAAGGAAATATATCATCATAATAAATTTTTATAAACATAAAATAAAATTCAATTAAATGATAAAAAAAAAATAATATATGCTTGGTTTACCTTCCAATACTTACTACCAATTGTCGTTTTCAGCTATTTCCATCTCTGATCTTCCTTCAAAAGAAAAAGATTTTCTACCAATCTAGTTTGATTCTGCATCCATATCCGTTTCTACCATCTATACTTCCATCATTACTACCATCACGTTTGACTGCTCTTCGATATCCTTTCCTACTATATATACTTCGACTATTACTACCATTTCGTTTGACTGCTTATCGACATCCTTTTCTTACTATACATATACTACCATTCTAATCATCATCTGTTACCTGAAAATAAGGTTTTCTACTAATTCATTACCTGAAAATAAGGTTTTCTACTAATTGCTCCATTTTCTCTCTTCCTCCTCTCTTGTACCGAATATTCTTGTTCCTACTATCTTCTTTCTTCCATAGATTCATCTTTTTTTTTTCTACTAAATCCGCTCGCGTCTGCTGCGTTACTGCGACCTCTGAATCCTTCCTTCGTCCTTAATTTTCCCCACTTCAATTAATTTTTACCCCCGCTCAACGCGAGGTGTCTCCTCTTCTTCCCCGTGGCCCCCTTTACTTCCCTCCCGGGAATAGCACCTGGAAGACCGCCTCCCTACTCCCGGAGGGGATGTTGCGGAGGGTTTCCAGAAGCCTCAGGGCCTCTTCCGGAGTCATCGCCGGCTTAGGCGCCGCTTCCGGAGGTGCAGCGGGGGCGGCGATTGACGGACGCCTGAGAGGGACCGTCAACGAGGGGGTGATTCGGGGTCTCCTAAGAGGTGTTGGCTCCGATGGTGTGGATTGGGCTGGTTCCGGCTTAGGCGGGCGCCTTCGATGATGCGCACGGTCCCGAGTTCAACCTCCTTCAGGTATTCGAGGTGCGCCTTACTACACCTCGGGCAAGTGCGCATCGTTACGTCCCTCCGGCCGCAGTTGTAGCAATATCATATGCTTCTTGGGTTTGGGGCAGGATGGGTGGAAATGCCCCTTTTCCCAGCATATGAAGCACGACTTGACCGGAGGGTCAACCTTTGGGTCGATGGGCACCGGTTCCAGCCCTCCGAACCTCACCCCTGTCAATGGTGAAGGGGTGGGGATGGATTTCAGGAGGTTAACCTTCGGGCCCGAATCCCACCTGGAAGCCTTCCTCGGCCTATGCTCCCCTCGTGTGGGGGATGGAGGTCGAGGTGGCGACTTCCGGGATCCCTCGCTGCTCGTGCTGGGGCGAGATAGGCGAATCCGCTCTCTTTCCTCCTCTATTTCTCTCGCCCAGCGGGCTTCTTCCTCTTTCTTCTTCTTCTCCTCTTCCATTCTCTTCTCCTCTAACATCCTCTGTTTCCGCTCTTCTTCTTCTCTCTTCCTTATTACTGCTAGCCTATACTCTTCCTTTTCTTTCTCCCGCCTCTTCTCTTCCATCAATTTTCTTTCTTCTTCTTTCCTCCTTATTTCTACTATCCTCCTTTCTTCCTTTTCCTTCTCTTCTAAAAGCCTCTTCTTTTCTCTTCTATACCTTTCTTCCCTCTCCTGATTATCTCGAGCCCGCTTTTCTTCTTCCAATCTTCGTCTTCGTCCTTCTTCTACAATCCTCATCTTCCTACGTTCTTCTTCTGCCTTCTTCAATTTATTTTCTTCTTCGTCTCTTTCCCTTCTACGTCTCTCTTTTTCTTCCATCTCTTCATTATTTTCTTTCTTTCTTCTTCTTCTTTTTCTCTTCTACGCTTCTCTCTTTCCTCTCTCTCGATCCTTACCTTCTCCCTTTCTTCCTTCTCCTTCTCTAAGCGGGCGCGTTCCTTTTCCTTCTTCCGCTGCTCCTCACGACGGATACGTTCGTCCTCCGCCTCCTGTCGTCGTCTCTGTTCCACGTAGAACGGATCGGCAGGAGGTTCTGGAGGCGATAAGGAGCGTGGAGGGCTCAATCCCCCAAAATAGTCCTCCATCGTGAGGTGTCTACGCGGGTTATATTTCCTGGCACGACGACGGGCTGCACGGCTCATAGGTGGGTTTTCCGGAGGTAAGGGAGTGTACATCGGAATCGGCCTTGGTGGGGGGACCGTTGGGTAGCTCCGTGGCAGGCTCGCTGGTTCTGTGTCTGTCGGCCGGGCGGGTAGCCGCCTCACAGGAGCCACGGATGCCCTCGGTGCCTCCCCCTTCGGTGGCCGATCCTCCAGGACGGTGAGCACCCCGTTGGTATGGGGTTTCGCCACGCCGTCTGAGCGAGCTAGCGTGGCATATAGCTCCCGTACCGCGTCCTGACTCGCCCTTTCCTCCTCGCTGACCTTGGGTTTTCCCTGAGAGGTGGAGGGTATCTCTACCCTCTCAGGGATCGCCTCACCTACTCCCGGCGCCGTCTCCTCGCTGGATGGTGGCAGCGAGGTGATAACAACCTCTTGGGTAACGCGTATCAGGTCACCCTTGAGGTTGCGGAGGCGTTCCGGGTGAGTTGGTGGTGCAGGGGGGAGGTGACGGGGATCCCAGGGGTCTTCCTCCATGGGTTCATCATCCTGGATGGTGTTTACCTCCCTCCTTTCGGCCCAAACCTCTTGTGCCGTTTTAGGTTCAGTGGGAATTGGAGAACTCGGAGGGGCCTGCGAGTTTCCACCATCAGAGATGGCTTCCGCTCCGGCCGTCACTGCCGCGATCTCCTCTTCCTCTGGTGGCTCGTCGTCGTCCAGTGGGACATCGGCCCAAAGAATTCTTGACGGGATCGGAGGGGCTCGCGGACTTCCGCTGTTTGGGACAGCGTCGTTCCGGGCCTGCACTGCCGTCCCGTCCTCCATCACCACATCTTCGTCCTCACCGTTGAGAGCCGTGACCGGCTCTTCGCCCCCCTCTCCAGGAGGGACGATCCCGGCGGACAACATGTCCTCCCGGAACATGTTGGCCAACTGGTCGGCCCACCCAGTAGAGGGTGTCGCCTCGACACGCTCGACCACGGGCTCGTCGGGCACAGTGCCCAACCAACGGGTCAAAAGGACGACCGGATCTTCCATCAGGGGTCCTTGGGAAGCCCGAAAATGCGCCGATGTTGGTGGCAATCTGCCGTTCTTTTCATTACGATCTTGAGACATTTCTGAAACATATAAATCAAACCATTCGAATCTTCAACAAAAAAAAACTTTGTATTATTTACTCTTTATTTTACATTCATCATTGCAACCTGGGAGGAATATATTTCTTCAAATCCGAAACGTGCACCTTCGCATTTTTCCTACCCGAATCTATATCTAAAAGGTATACGGTTGGGGATAGGATTTTTAAAATTGCGAAGGGGCCTTCATATTTCGCTCCTAGTTTTGCCGAAAATTTATTAGCTGCGTTTGAAAGCAGGTGGGTTTTCCTCATTACTAAGTCTCCTATTTTAAATTCCGCGTGTCGTTTATTTTTATCGTAAGATCTCTTTTGGATTATGTGAGCTTGGTCGAGGTGTTTTGCAACGAGGTCTCTAAGGGCATCTAATCTCTTAGCTCGATTAATCCAGATCTCCGGGTCTATTTTTAATATGGGTCTCTTTTCCTCTACTTCTCTTCTTAAACTCTTCACGGGATTAGGGTGTCGTCCATAGTTTAAAAATGCGGGGGAAACCTTTGTTGAGGCTTGTACCGCCGTATTTATAGCGTGTCGAAATTCGTGTATGTGTTCATCCCATGTGCGGTGGTCGTTTTTCACGAACATCGCGATCATCGTTTTTAATGTGCGATTGCAACGTTCCACGGGATTACCTTGTGGGTGGTATGGCGGGGTGGTGACGTGTTTGATGCCATATTCGTCGAGTACGGACTTTAGGAATTTATTATCGAACTCTTTTCCGTTGTCCGATAGCAAATATTCCGGTGTTTCCCATCTAAATAGTATTAAGTCTTCCAAGGCTTTAGATACGGATTTTCCGTCGGCTTTCCTTATTGGTTTTACCTCTATCCATTTTGTAAATAGGTCTTGGAAGACTATTAAGTATTTATTTTGGCTTTTACTCGGTGGAAATTCCATAAGGTCCACCGCTACGATACACCAAGGTCTGTCTACCACCCTCGTTCCCATAAGTCCATGTTGACCAGTCTGCGGAATTTTGTATGCTTGACATGTTGCACATTGTTTCACGTATTGATTTACGTCGTGCCACATGCCTTGCCAGTAATAGTCTCGAGCAATGCGATCATAAGTCTTTTCGATACCTGTATGGCCTACCGATGGTAAGTTATGTGCTTCTTTTAAAACTGTTTCTTTATAATTTTCTGGTACTACTAATCTCCAATTTTCTTCTCTATTGGTGATCGGGTCCAGGAGAGGATCGTTGCGGAATTTATATAATAAATTATCTTCGATTTTCCAACTTTGATACCTTTCCGGGAATTGTTCGACTTCTTTTAATCTTCTACTATACCATTCATCTTTAATTTCTTCAAACGCTGCTGCTTCTACTAAATTATTTTTTATTATACTACCATCTTCTTCGTACATTCTAGAAAGAGCGTCCGGAACGTGGTTCAGAGCTCCCCGTCTATGTATGACTTCGAAATCCCATTGCATCATTTCTAGCGCCCATCGCGCTAGTCGTCCTGTTGGATCGCGGAGATTTTTCAGCCAACGCAGTGCACTGTGATCTGTAATGACAGTGAATTTGTATCCTTCTAAGTAAGGTCTTAACTTTTTTATTGCCCATAGGACAGCTAGGCATTCTTTTTCGGTTGTGGAGTAATTCCTTTCTGCTGCCGTTAATACCCTACTTATGTACACGATCGGGTGTTCGCCGTCGTTCAAATCTTGAGTGAGTACTGCGCCGATTGCATAGTTACTCGCGTCGGTTTGGAGACAAAATGGTTTTGAGAAATCTGGTCGTGCTAGGACGGGTGCTTTTATCAACGCCTGTTTTAGGGTTTCGAAAGCTTCTTGTTGCTCTTCTTCCCACTTCCATGCGAGATCTTTCTTTAGTAGTTTCAATAGTGGAATCTTTATTTCTGAGTCCTTATCGAGAAATCGACTATACCAACCTACCATACCAAGGAACCTTCGTAATTCTTTGATATTTCTAGGGGCTGGATAGTCTCGTATCGGAGCCGTTTTGTCTGGATCTGGTCTCAAACCATCTTTATCTAATATATAACCCAAATATGTAACACTAGAACAACAAAACTCACATTTTTCTCGGTTCACGGTCAGTCCGTGTCTCACTAATTTCCTTAATACCTCGTCTAACCATCGTATATGCTCTTCGAACGTCTCCGTTGCTATGATAATGTCGTCCAAATAGCCAAATACGTAAGGTACGTATTCCGGTCCGAATAGAGCATCTATCAGGCGTTGGAACGTCATTGGAGCATTTGTTAGTCCGAAGGGCATTCTGGTGAATTGGAATAGACCTTTGCCTGGAACTGAGAAAGCAGTAAATCGTTTGCTGGATTTATCCAATGGAATTTGGTAAAAAGCCTGTCGCAAATCGATTTTTGAGATGAAACGGGCGTGTCGCATCCTGTCTAAGATTGTGTCCATGTTGGGTACTGGGTATGCATCTCTTATGGTTTGTTTATTTAGGTCTCTGTAGTCTATGCAAAATCTGTAGGTTCCGTCTGATTTCTTGACCATTACAGGAGCAGCTCGTATAGTCACTTGCTGATTGTTCTACTATCCCTTCGTTCCATAGTCTTTCTACTTCTTCGTGGGCGTTTTGAACCATTGCTGGTGACATTCTACGTAGTTTATGGCGAACCGGTAGTGATCCAGGTATCACGGCTATATGGTGTTCTATCATGTCCGTCATTCCTGGAGTTTTCGACGGTGTCGGTAATATCTTTGATACTAGTTTATCTACTTTAAGTCGCTGAGGATTTGTGACTTCAGATATGCCATTGCATTCTGCAAAAATTACTGGATCTTCCGCTGTATCTTCACCTCCATACGTTTTATGCCAGGGACCTTCGTGTACGCGCCACAGACCATGTTTGTGTCTTTCGTCCACATCCCATTTTACGTAGAAGTCTTTCCCCAGCACGATATCGTGTTCGAATATTTGCTGGGCTTTGAGTTCTAACGTATCTACGTGTCCGTCTACTTCTAAATTTAACTTCAATGTCCCTAAAGATTTACTTATTCCGCCATGGGCATTTTTGACGTAGGAATTAGAAGGTAACAGCTTATCCTTGAATTTTTCGATTACTTTCGGTCCTGCTACTGAAATCATGGCTCCTGAGTCAAGTAATCCTCTAAACGTATGTCCTGCAATGTTTAATCGAACGAAACCTCTATTTTCCAAACTGGCTTCCGCTACATTTTTTTCTTTTTCCATTACTTCAATTTCTTCTTTTACTATTTTTTCTTTATTTTTATTAAGGTTAACATCTACCATGTTTTCGTTCTTATTATTTTTACTACCAAAGCTTTTATCCTTTTCGTCTATTACTTCTGTATTTTTACTTCTACTATTTTCATCCGTGCTTTTTCTACTATTTTTATCATCATTACCTCTAATATTTTTACTACCATTATTTTTATCTTTAACTCTACTCTCGTCTTCGATTTTCGCCATTCCGTCCAGTCTAACTCAATCTCTCTCTT
Source organism: Theocolax elegans (assembly GCA_026168455.1). Classification (NCBI taxonomy): domain Eukaryota; kingdom Metazoa; phylum Arthropoda; class Insecta; order Hymenoptera; family Cerocephalidae; genus Theocolax; species Theocolax elegans. Next base: position 18,756,313 of record CM047426.1, on the reverse strand, counting down.
AGCGTTTTGGGATTTAATGACAGATTGTTTTGAGGTGTCCCGTTTTGTCAATATATCTATAGAGTCTGCAGTATTCTTCAGTAATATACCGGCCTTATCTATAGTATAAAGTTTTTGGGTATCCTCGTTACTATATATCTGTTCATGTAGATCCTCCATTGCTGAGAGTAGTATTGGTTTGGTACTGGAATCGGCTTTATGTTCTTCCTCAAAAATTTCTACTACTTCTCTACTTGGGGTAAACGATTTCAGGGTGATACTATTATTACACCCGGCAACTGTTTCCCCTATTTCAATTCTGACATCGAATTTGTAATTATTTCCGTACTAACTTCTTTCGATGCTTCTGGTAGTTTCATTTGTTCTTCCATTGTTTTTCTTAATACTTCGTTCATCCTGTCTGTCCAGTTAACTTTCTCTTTTTTCTGTGGTTTTTGATTTAATTTTCCTTGTAATTCTTCAAAAAATGATTTTTCGTGTTGTTTCTTTCTTCGTTTACTGCCTGTTGCCGAATTGTTGGGACCCTTGGGGAAGCTGCTGTGAGGTGATCGGTCCCTGTTGTACCCCAGCATTGGCGTTTCCCCAATTGTCTCTTAATTGGGCGCAATTTGGACAGTTAGAAAAGGTACAACCTGCCTGTCCACAAACTTGGCATGCGAAGATCTGTTGATTCATACGGTTCGGACACATGTTAGCTCTGTGTCCTGATTGTTTGCAAACGAAACATACGGTTGATGGACATTCCGATGCACGATGACCCACTTGGTTGCAGTGGAAGCAAGCGCCGACGAAAGTGTCTTGAAGCGTATTGTTTCCTTGTGTTGTCTGAGTCATTAATCTTGGTCTCGCTCCCAAGTTCTGTGGTGTAGCTACTTGATTGGTATTTCTCCATGTTCCACTTTGGTTATAATTCCTATTTTGATTATCGTTATTCCTATATGCGTTCGTACCACTATTGTTATACCTAGGATTTCTACTATTTGTAAAACTGTTACCGCCCTTAGGATTACCTATATTATTATAATTGTTGATTCTGGGATTGTTCCCATTATTATAATTACTGCTATTCACGAAATTTTGTCGTGTCCCATTATTGGACCACCTAGTCCAGTTTTGTGGTGGTTGTCCAGCGTTTTGAGTCTGTATAAAATTTGAGGCTTGTTGGGGTGTTGCAACTGCAGCTACCGTTGGGTTTTGTTGTCCAACTGGTAGTTCGATGGTTGCGTGTATTGATGAATCTATCTTCTTTTTGTCCTCTCTTTTTATTTCCTTTTTACCGCCTTTTTGTTTCGACGATGACTCCTTTTGAATAGGACACGTTTCGTAATTTACTCCGGTATAATTTTCTTCCAGTGACGATACTTTATTTAATTTAACGTATTCCGGGGCGACCGCTTCCGGGATCTTCGAGTTTTCGGGAGTTGGAGGTGGTTTGAACCTTTTATCTAGTTCTAACAAATCCTCGTATCGTCTCCCATACTTCTCCAGGTCTGTATACGTTTTAATTTTTTTCTCGGACATATAGCGACGATATTCAGGACGTAGATTCCGCCAGGCCACGTCAATTTGCCTTTTCATCGAAGGTGACGTTTTCAAGTAGGAAAATATATGTTTTATGCATCCAACATAATTTGTGATGCTCTCGTTCTTTCCCTGGGTTCGCTTCCATGCTTCATCCCATACGTCGCTTTCGGATATTTTCTTTGTGAATTGGGCTTTAAATGCTTTTAAAAAGTCTTCCCATTTTTTATGTTTCAGTTCATCCTGTATGTTACCGTACCATCTACTAGCGCGTTTGGTGAAAATGCATGGGAGGCCTCTAAAGAATTGGCGATCTGACATTAATACATTCTTTCTAAAATTGGATAACCTAGTTAAAAACTCGTTTGGGTTATCTTTTTCTTCTCCTGTAAATGACAGGTTCCATGATTTAAATAATCTTAATATTTTTTCATTCTCGGCTAAATTGAACTTTTTCGATTTATTATGACGGGTCTTCCGGTAATCCCTGTCAGAATCTGTGTCGCTTGTACTGTCTGTGTCGTCTTCACTTCGGCTGTCACTATCGTCTTCACTTTCACTATCACTACTGTCGTCAGATGATTCTTCGCTACTGTCGTCATTTCTTCTGTTTTTCTTTTTATCCTTCCTTTTCTTATTACTTTCTCTGGTTTTTTCATGTTTTTTATTCTTGGTTCCTTTCTTTTGTTTCTTTTTCTTGTGCTTCTCGCTTTCGATTCCTCCTACGTATATAACGTTCTCTTCATTTTCTTTTTCTAGTATTCTACCTGTAGGTGCTGGTTTCCTAGTTGGAGGAACAGGTGTTGTATACGTTCTCTGTTCGGTTACATTTGCATTATCGGGGACTGCGTGATCTACCCTTTGTACCGGTTGTGAACGTTCCTGTTGTGACGGTGTGCTAGTCTTATGGCTCATTTTTGTCATGTCCTCCAATATGTCTAGGAATTGGTGCAGTCTTTTTCCGGCGGATGGGATAGATTCTATTAGTCTATTATTACTTGTAGTCGTTTTTTGTGTTCTATCTTCTCTGTCAGTATAGTCTACGTTAGTGCCGTAGTTTTCCCTATCTTCATTATTATTTCCATTGCTCCTGTTACATTCGAGTTCTCTATTATTTTCCAATTCTAAGTCACCATCTGAGTTAACAGAAGACGCTTCTGCGTTATCTTGTGTGATTATTTCTATTTCTGGGTATAAACTGTGAGTTCTTTCGTGTAACGGTGCGTATGGTGTGGTTTGGGTACTTCTATGTTCTTCTTCCCGTCTATCATTAGTTCTATCTTGAGATATATTCTGTAGGCATGGTTGAGAGGAATCTGGACTTACTCTTTGTATGTTATGTTGTTCCAAATTATTTTGTCTCAGACTTTCATTTATTAACCGTTGGACTTCATTTGGTATCACCAATCGCTGGTTTGAACTTGATAATAATATCCGTTGTGACGCTGATGTGGATTGTATCATTCCTCTCTGTACTGCTACCATTCTTAGTGTTGCATTCCCCACGATTGTTGAGGCCATCGATACCGTTGGTGTTGTGCAAGTGGTTGTAGAGGTCGCAATGATTTCTTCCATTGTCACTGGAATTATCGTTCGATCCCAGTTTTGGTGTTTCGATGTTCCGCTTGTCGATGGTTCGTTATTTATTGTGTCTGATTTTCCGGCTTCTTTTGCCGATACTTCTCTTTCCTTTTTTCATCTTCCAATTGTAAGGCTAGCAGTTCCTCTGAACCATCCGATTCGAAGCCTAATGTTGTTACTGGGGCCTCTAGCCCTCGTTCTTCAACTTCTGGATCCCAAGGGACTGTCGCGTCCGTTTGTCTGAGTCCGGCTCGGAATAAGCGACTGACTAACGTTCTTTTCTTTCCTCTAGTTCGTAGACCAAGTGAGTCAAGTAGAACTATTAAATTGTGTGGATCGTTCCTGCCTATTCGCTCGAATGCCTCTAGGGCCTCTGGATCTTTTAATACTTCTCTCAACCATAAATTAACTTTTCTACTATAAGCTGTCATATCTGCTATTTTTACTCTGCTACTACAAGTGTCCTAATTAATTACTCAACAAATAAGGCGTACGTATAATTAAGAGGATTCTTCAAACTCTTATTTGGTTTTGTATATAAGGAAAAATCGAAATAAGCGAGGGTGCACGTTATTAGTATTCCAAAACTGTGATTGGGTGATACGACGATGTGATTTATATAACTAATTACAAGTATAGCTTCTTAAATGTAAGGTTTACCACCAATATCTGTAATAAAATTTTACTACTAGTATTTCTAGAAAGGAGAGCTTTTCTACCAGTTCTCTTTTTCAAGGGAGAATTTCTACTAATTTTGTCTCGGGGAGCTTCTTTTTTTGGTTATAATATCGAGGGGAACTAGTTAACAGTTATATAAAATCGCTTCCTCAATTTCAAAAAAAGAATTAAAAAATATAAAATTATAAAAGAAAAAAAAAAATTAGTTGGAAGTTTTCCAATTTCTTCTGTGACGTTCTTGATGGAAAAAAAAAGTTTTTTAAAAAAAAAATTCAGTACTCTGCAACAGGACAAAAAGAAAAAAAAATTATTATTTAACTTGAAATTAATAAATGAATGAAAATATTATTGCGTTGTATATTTGTACAAACGAAATTTATTTTATTTAAGTTAATTTTCTACCCGTAGACCACTATTTATTTAGTAAATATGAAATATTATATATAAAGCGATAAATTCTTATAATTGATTTCTGGGGAGGGAAACTAATTTTACCACCAAATCTAAAGAAAGTAAAATTTTCTACAAGTTGAAAATAAGAATTATTACCAGCAACACTGAAAACAAAGTATTCCACCAGCTGAAAATAAGGTTTACTAGCAATAATGTTGAAAATAAATTTTTCCACCAGTTGAAAATAAGGTTTACTACCAGTAATGCTGAAAATAAAATTTTCCTCTAGCTGAAAATAAGGTTTACTTCCAATAAATATATGTTTATGCAGTACAAGAAATAATACAATATTATATTTATGTATATGAAATATTATGTAATATATCAATATTGGACAAGTATTGGACAGATATTGGAGGTAAACGTAATATATGTAAAATAGAAAAAAAAATTAATTTCAAATCACTAACAACTTCAGAAAAATAATTATGGGCAGATTCACAAATAAAATATAAAATTATTAATATACATTCACTCACCACACGGAGGATTTCTTGTAAACGTAACGTAACGAGAAAATATGAAGGAAAACGAAATTGCGTCGCGGTAATTACCCGAACACGTTGGGCGCCATTTTGTGACGTGGTCCTCACTTTCGTGGCCCGTAAACCACGCTACTCGGTTCCACTTTATTTAATATATATATATGTTACCTTTAAATCCGGTAAGACCGTATTTATCATTACACTGGGCGCCAGGTCTTACCAATACAATTAACTTCCCGGTACGACTCCTCAGGACGTGGCTCCAACGCCAATACGGAGGTGGCGAAACCAACGACGAATCCTATTTCCTTCAGAAACACGTGGCGGTAAATTGTCGAGGTAAAGGTCGTTAAATTAGAGGACTCAATAATTTTAGTTAGATCAAATCGATAATTATTTCGATTTATTTATTTATTTAAATTTCCGATCACTACGGGTGATCACCGTTACAATTTTTGAACAACAATAAAAAGAAAAGATTTTTATTAATAAATTCCCGCGAACTAGCCCGATCTTCCGGTCACCGATAATTTATTATATAGAAAGGGACGCAGGAGGTCTTTACGCGACGCGCAAGAAATCCCCGGCGATATGCTCGATTTACTAGTAAATTAACGGGTGGCCGTGCAGCCCACTTACCGCAACAATAAAACGATCTTCTTCCAAAAATAACGGCTCGACTACTATCACTCTCAGAACTACTACGTCTATCTATATTTCTACAAGAAAAACTACTAACTGATCTATGGAAAAATACTTGGTGTGCTCGGTGAGACTATCCGGCTACGAATGACGATCGGGACTCGTAGCATCCCGCTCGTCCTCGTAGTTCGTTAAAACGCGGCGCTGATGGTCTTCTTCTTCCTTATTTTCAACCAATAATATCTCCCAGATTAATTAGATGGTTGACTATTACCGCCGTCCACGCCATCTATTCCCGTAACAATCTTCTTTTCCCCAGTGACGGAATAACGAAATAACCCGTATTCCGTTGAGGAACTGACTTGCGCCTCCACCAATGCAACAGGTGTGTCTTCTTTCTCTCTCGTACACACACGCTGTAGATGGCTACTTCCCGCTCATTCCGTCGTTCCCCTCCTCGGTGCGCCGCCATGTGCCGCGGCGTGCATGTGCGAGAGCGGCGAGCGCCGCCCCCCCCCCTCTCTGCCGCGCTGACCCTAGTACACGAGCAGCCGGCCGAGTCGTTGCACGCGAGTCGGGCGTCGTTTGTTTACACGACGGCGAACGGGTTTTTATTTTGTGTTTGTGGAAAGTGCACCAGTTCCTGGGTCGTCATCTTCGTGGCTGTCTTCGTTCTCCATCACCAGGTCGTCGGGAGATGGTACTGGATCCACGTGGGAGCATGGTTAGACGTCGGTGACGGTATGGTTGTATCGTCTCTTCTTTGTTATTGACTCCCTCCTTTCTCCAATACTCCGATTTCCTCAACAAATCAAATAAAACCCTATTAATTCCTTCCCTTTACGTACTAAAATATCGGTGACGAGAATGGCTCGGGCCAGGATTCGTAGCCGGTGTTTACTTCCTTCCTAACCTCTATTCCCATATCCTATATATAATATACTATACTCAAACATAACTTCCTTATTATAACCGACTCTATCCTCCTATAAATCCTTCTATCCTAACCTTATATTTATTCTAGTTTATTTATTATTAACCTTTCAGGTACCCAACGCTACCAAGGAGCGGACCCAGGATCCATAGGTTCACCCAGGACTCATCGCCTCAAGGGGAAATGGACTCACGATGGACAGTACCCAGGACTCATCGCCTCCAAGGACAGGACTCACATGGATAGCAGCGTTGGATCACCCAGGACTCGTCGTCTCAAAGGTATGATATTATATTAGAATCTTATTTTACTTATATCTATTTTCTCTACGCTAACCTTATATCTATCTATATGCACTAATAACTCTTTTTCTTGTTTCAGGTACGTCCCCTCGACCAGGCTTCCCTCCAATAACAAATTAAAATATAATAATGGTGTGAGGTTTACCTCACAGCTTTCTTTTGGACTTTTGGATAAAAAAATCAATTGTGGCGAAGTTAGATTTTTTTTAAGTTGAATATTGACATGTAGTTTATCTAACATTTACCTTGAAATTAGAAATTCTAACCCAGAAGGATAAATTCTAGACATAATTAGCAACGAATGTTACATATAATGTTGTATAGTAAAAGTTGATAGATTTTGAGTTAAATAGCGATGAACCCAGCTGGTGTTGAAAAAAACTGGAAAAAGTTCACTTTTTGAGGTTAGAATAACTTTTGAACTAATAAATTCCAGTACCTAAAAATTTTTTTCTGTATTCTGAAAAACATTTGCAATGTGTACCCAAAATTTGGCGCATTTTAAAATTTTGATCGGACCACTTCACGTGGAATACCCCATATACTTAATCTTACCTTAAAATATTTATAAGCCCTTGATAGAAACATGCAT
>CM047426.1:18672736-18749025 GCA_026168455.1 Theocolax elegans | reverse complement strand
AACGTTCGATTCGGTTCGCTGCTTTTGAAATAGATCAATAGTTTCGAAATTTAAGCACGTAGCAATTACATCTGATACATTACACGTGCTTCCAATCTGTATTGAATCAAGAAAATTAATGAAACTTTACATTCCAGAAAAATTAATTTTATTTAACGAAATGTTGTATTTCGACTTACACTACTGGCAGTGGTTTCGCTTTCCGCCGACTCCTCACAAAGTAGCGTAGTTACATTCTTTTTAAATATACGTTTTGCTCTCCCTTGCAAATCTTGCGAATAATTTTCGAAACGTTCTGGTCGCTTCGGCATTCTAAACACGTATTTGACTTACAACTAACTCATTTTCATAACCTATGATTGCCAGCAATGGAACAGAATGAAGTACGTTTATTTTAGTTTTTAAACAATGGAAGCAATGTTCAGTGTAATCACATAATATGAACTTTGCATCGCTTAAAAAAAACAATGTTTTAAGCGTTTAAGAAGGTAACCGCAAAAAACAATTCGCCTAACAAAAAAAATGTTTGTGTTAGTGTTTTGGGTAGCTAGCAAAACGACTAGTATCGTTAACGAGATCGATTTATGCCCAGATAAAGAGGAGGAGGAAGTCTTCGTCTCCGATTGGCGGCCGCCTTTACCGCTCACGCGAAATTCTCCGATATTGCATGACCACTGACTTCGCCCGTCCGTCGGTGTGGCGCTCGTATACCTTGTCCGGTAAATTGTGTCGGATCGACATCATAGAACTTGCATACAGTTTCCAAGGCACGTTTTTTTATTTTAAGATCTCCACGCCGGTGGGCCAGTTTGCACATGTCCATAACAAGTCGTATTTTTGCTTCCCTCCCTCCGCGTGGTCTTTTTCGTACTCTTTTTTCCATTTTGTTTTCACTGCATATAATATTTAAATTAAAGTTCAAATTTATTTATATTACGTTTGTTTGCTGTCCATCTTGATGTCTCTTTCTTTTTTTATTTTTTTCTTGCTGCGAAGGGAATATCGATTATTCACTTGTGGTATGATCCGTTCAGCTGCTCGTTCTGCAACTTCGGCTTTTGTTGGCCTTCCGCGTTTCCGTACAGGCGGTGTAACCTGCGTAAAATCAATTCCTTGCTACAATGACCGAGTTCTAGCAGAAAGTGAGCGTTGTGTCCGTGACTCTTCCTCCAAAGAAATATAACGAGAAATTGTACCGGAACGCTTGTGATTGTATGGTACTGTTACATCAATTAGCGGGGAAGTTTTTAAATTTTTATCCGAAAGTGACTCTCTATTGTCTTTCCGATCGGAGGTTCCGTCAGTTCTTTTTGTTGGTTGAGGCAACTTACCGAGCATACTCACATGCAGTTTAATATTCTCTTACTTCGGTCGATGTATGTTGTACACGTTTTCCCCGCACTTTTCAACAAAGGTGAACGGTACTGTCCAGTAAGGCGCCAGTTGCGCATTGAAACCTTCAACTGCCTTTGACAATGCGAAATTCCTCACCCGTACGTGCTCCCCAACCTGAGGTTGCGTATCGTTGTTATCTTGTAAAAGTTGTGACGTGGTATTCGCGAACCCGGTAAAATTAATTAATTTGTATAATTAATAAACCGTTGGGCCGCATTGCCCAATACCGCGCACACCAGTAATTTATTTATCGCGAACTGCGGGCTGTCGCCAGGAACACGAGTTTGCCGGGACGAACGGTGTGGAAAATTCGGGCGATCCTACTTGCCTCGACACGTTATATTTTAAATTAAAGGAATAGTCGGCGGGAGCGGGGAGAACAATAATTAAACACAATAATTAAAATAAAAATGGATAAAACATTTATTTTAACTTTATTTAACAGTTGGCCATCCAGGCCGAGTGTTGCAACAATATTACTTTCGCGCTGGCGGAAGTATCGGGAGTCAACCGGATCGAGATCCTCGCCTGCGGTTGACTCTGCCCCGATTTCCGCTATTCCGTGTATAAGCGCCGCCCATGAGTCGCAAAGTTTTTTCCACGCCAAGCCACGGAACTGCGGCGCGTTGTCCGACAAAATTATTCGCAGATAACCCTAACGCATAAAAACTTGTTTTTCGAGAATCGGTGCGATAGTTTTTAGTTCCGAACTTGATACTGAAAAAGCTTCGACATTAATCTGACGCTACTAAAATAAACCGTTTTCCGCGACTCGTTCGTGGGTAGGGACCCATTATGTCAATCGCGACAGTTTTTCATGGCGTTTCTGGTTGTCGCGGGCGTTCTTCACCTTTCGCGACAGGTTGCACAATTATTTACGTACCAACGAATATCATTACGCATACGCGGCCAAAAGTAGTGTTCACGTACGATTCGTAAGGTTTCGTCTGCGCCGGGATGACAAGCTAGCGGGTCATCATGAACGTATTTCATTACATTTTGTCGATTGCTTTCCGTCACGTAAATCCGCGGTGCTCTACCTTGCTCGTGGACATAATATATATCATCATGAATTTGTAATCTCTGAGACGATTGCAAAAAGAGTTCAATATCTTGCTTGTCAATATTTTCTTCTTTTTGCGATTGAATTATTAGTGATTTTAAATCTTGTGACGGAAATCGTCACACAATCTATTCACGACGAATAGAGTACTTAAATTCGCGAATTGTAAGTCGTCGGAGCCTTTCGTATGTCAAGGCCAACCGACGACACTTGTTTACTTTTCTACGAGTGTACAATTACGCCCGCGACTATACGTAGGGATGGGAGCGCGAAAGAGTGTGTGAGTTTCCCCACTCCCATCCCTTTTTCGAGAAATTAGGCGATCGCCTAATCAGTGTGTAATGATTCGTCGATCGGGACGGATTATTATATTGTCTATACGTTCCGTACTGCTCGTCAGTGCCGAGTGTGCGCCCCACCCCCTTCTGTATTAAGCTCTGTGAACGGTTGTTCCGGAGCAGGGCTAGGTGCGGAGACCCGGGTGGACTTATACGCGTGTTCATATAGTTTTGTGTGTGTGTGTGTGTATCAAGGACGGGGTCGTGCGCGGGTGATACCGCGGATCGTGACTGACTCGCCGCGGCAAGGGCCGCCTTCACCACCTCAACCACCGGTCGCCCCCTTGTCAAGGAGGTCGACCAGTCGCCGAGGATCGGCTGGGCCGTCCCCGAGGAGCGTCACCGGTAAGTGTTAAATTTACTATCGTGACCCTCCCCCTCCCTTTGTGTGTGTGTACATCGGGAGCGTGTTCGAGTACAACGGTACTCGAACAACGGTTCCCGGGAGTGAAACCTGTCGCAGGCGAGGATCTCGATCCGACAGGTTTCCCGGGACTTCCGCCCGCGCGAAGCAACAGTTGTCGCGGCACACGGCCTGAGTGGCCATTTTGTTAATACAGTTATTTAAAATAAACATTTCTTTTATTTTGTTTTAATTAATTTCTGTGTATTTATTTTATTCTCCCCGCTCCCGTCGACGTTATATTAATTTACGTATCGTGTCGAGGCAAGGAGGATCGCCCGAATCCTCCACACCGTTCGTCCCAGCGAACTCGCGTTCCTGGCGACAGCCGCAGTTCGGATAAATAAATTAATTGTGTGCGCGGTATTGGGCAACGCGGCCCAACGGTTTTTATTAATTACATTAATTAATTAATCATTCCGGGTACGCGAATACCACGTCACAATCTATGGCATTAATATGTGCTAGATATACACTCGAAATGTTCTTCGTCCTTTCGGGTGGCAAAACGCTTCGAACTCGTTCTCGTTGTCAGTAAAGGTTTCCGTACCGGGTTTTCGCACTAGGATGTCGGGTAGTTCATTCTCTTAACCAGCAACATGCTCAATCTTGATTTTAAAACCTCGTAAAAACATGGCCCATCGGAATAACTTACTTTTTGAGTCCTTCATTTTAACCAACCACGTGACAGCTTTATTGTCGGTACGAAGTATGAACTGACCGTCCTCAAGGAAATATTGGAATCTATATATGGGTCGCGCCCATATTACTGCGAGACACTCTTGCTCATTCGAATGATATCGTTCTTCGACTTTGGTAAATTTCGCGGAAACGTAAGCTATGATACGACGTTTGTCGTTTTCGTCCAATTGATAAAGAACTGCGCCCATACCGGTACCCGACGCGTCGGTTTGCAATATTAAAGACACTCCAGGCAACGGTCGAGATAAGGTTAATGGTTTATTAAAGATTTGCTTTATAGTTTTCAATGCTTTTTGGGCGCCTTCCGTCCAACGCCAAGCTCGGCTCGTGGACAGAAATGCCGTAAGCGGTGAAGCCAACTGAGCAAAATCTTGGACATATTCGCGTAACCATCCACAAATTCCTAAGAATCTTCTCAAGACTTTACGATTTGTTGGGATGGGCGTTTCGAGCACACCGCGCACGTATTCTGGTTTCGCCTCATTTCCTACACTGGTAATCCTATGTCCAAGGAATTCTAACTCTCGATGACCAAAGAAACATTTTTTTAACGCGCACGTTAATCCATAGATCCGCAATTGTTCGAATACTTTATGAAGGTGCAAAAGGTGCTCTTTCCACGTGGATGAATAAATTAGAAAATCATCGAGATATGAGCGAACAAAATCGTTCACAAATCCCACTAATACCTCCTGGGTAATAAAATTGTTGAAGCAGCTAGGAGCATTTTTTAAGCCAAAGGACATTACCCGCCATTGGGCGTCGCGAAAGCTGTATACGGTTTAGCCGTTTGCGCTATTGGATTTTGCCAATATCCTTCCTTTAGATCTAGGCACGTAAAAATTTTGCATTTCCAATGTCTTTTATCACTTCGATGATTTTTGACAAATTTTGGAAAGTATCCTGTGTAACGAAATTTAATCGCCTGTAATCAATACACAATCTAAACTATCCGTTTTTTTTGGTGGCCATCACTATTGACGAACTATACGGGGACAGCGAGGGTTCGAATAACCCGTAGGCAAGCATTTCCCTAACTTGTTTCCGTATGACAATTTTTTTATTAGTTGAATATCGGTACGGAGGAATGCAAAAAGGTTGATGGTTAGTTAATTCAATTTCGTGTTGGATATAAGGCGTCTGCCGTAACGGACCGGTGTAAAAAAAACATCCACGAACTCCCGCAAAACCTTTTCGAGCTCCGGTACATACTTTTTCGGAAAATCGTGTTGCACGCTTTGAAAATAATCAGGTGGTGGCGAAATCATCTTTCGCGAAACTTTGTTGTTATATGTCAAAAATATACGAGGGCGCGCGTTTTCGCCTGCATATATACAATCTAGATCATGATCAAATATCACCTTTTGTGCTTTTAGCCATGTTTTACCGAGTATCATATCAGGGCCGAGTTCTTTGCATACGAGAAACGTTATTACATCCGTCTGTGTTTCGATACTAACCGTAAGCTTGCATTCCTCCATAGCTTTTATAACGTGATTTTTGCAATCGGTGTGAATTTCGCAATGTAATTTCTCGAGCCCTGTATTTTCCGGTAAAATGTCTATATTAATAAAGCAATGACTCGCAGCTTTGTTAGGGGTAAAAAGTTTACGGACGGTGAATTTACGTACGCTGCAGAAACTAAGGCGCGGTCGTGTTCGGAACAGCGTTCACCGCGTTTCTCGTTAACTCGCTTACGTTTCCCGATTGTTGACACGATTCCGATTACTAGGGCAATCTCGATGCCAATGTCTTTCAGTACAATAGTTGCACTTAGGCAATGTTGTTCTTACCGGTGCGCTAAGTGTTCTCGGGTTCGCGGTATCCTCTTTTGTTGCACTTGAGTGAAAAGATTTAGGTACGGAAAGAGACATCGTCGGCGATGGTCGACGCATTGCGCTTTGCTCATCTATTTCGTCCTGTTCGATTAACACGGCACGGGTAATTAAATCTTCTACGGTTCGGAACGTGACTGAGCGCAAAATCTTTTTAATAGAAGGTTGTAGAGCCTCAGTTAGTAACGGTATTATCTGTTGCTCCGTAGCATTCGGGAATATACGTCGAGCGGGCAACTGGCTTTGCTCGAGAAATAACGCAGTCGATTCCTTCTGAGTCTGCGGTTGACCATACAGTTTCGCCGATAGGCGCATTAGTACTGATTGTGATGCGAAACGATTTCGCAAAAGCTCGCAGAATTTTAGCCACGTAATATTAAGACTACGATATGTAGAGTACCACTTCACGGCGTCTTCTTTCAGGCCGTGAGATGCTAGACGAACGTATTTCGCGTATAAAAACGTCCGGGTCTTCGTAATCGCGTCCGGCATATTCCGGTAGATCTTGTTTGCTACTCACCAATGTGCGAAATAAATTACGCCAGTCGTCCATATTCGGATGCGGCACAGCTTGCGCTGCCTCAGCCCCGACTTTATTTTGAGTATGATTTGGTAAATTATTGTTAGGCGCGACATTTGCAGGATTATATAATCCATTGTTTGACACATTAGTTTGTGCGTCGTTTACGCCGAATTGCTGCATATTATTACAAATGTTTTCGTACCCGTGATCGTGGATTTCAACTTCGATATTAAGTCGCGTCGGATTATCGAAAATAATTTCGGGTAAACTCCCCGCATATACACTTGCTACACTGATCGCGGGAACATCCTCTGACCCCAGTTGAATAATAATCGATGATTCTTCGGTCGCGAACGAACTGTGGACTTGAGCAAGAATTGTAACCTGACAGTTTTTATGGGCGCCACTGGTTTTTAGACTACCAGAAGTCGTTCGCCGTAGTTTCTTTCTTTGTTTTTTTTTTTTTTTAATGTTAGTGATTCTGTGAGTTCGTCAGACTCATCCAAGTCTGCCTCTGGGCTTCGCGAGCGCTTTCTGCTCATAAGTGCCCCACATTGGGCCGCTAATTGTCGCTAGCTCAATTTATGTATTCTCTTTTATATATATATATATATGGGAGATTCCATATGAAGTGATCCAGGTAAAAAATAGATTTTTGTTTTAATGTATGGAATCAGTAGAAAACTACTTGAATAGAGTGTAGCTAAATTTTTAGACCTAAATTTCAATTAGTACCAGAGCTGTAACCAATCAAAAAATCGAATTTTTAAAAAAAAATGACTTATTGGCCATTTTTATCACTACATAACTCAAAATCTAACAATTTTTTCTTATATACATTAAATTTGAAAAAGTTTATAAATTTCAAGAAGAATCTGTTGAAATATTTCATTTATATTAGTTTAACACATTGAATATAGTTATAATTAATAGAAACCTTTATAGTAAAAAAAAGGGTTGTACAATCAAAAATATTTTATCCATCCAAGAATCTAATTCATCGATGATTAATTACCTTCAAAATAATGCAAAGTTTGATTGCGGCAGAGCATTTTAGACAAAGTTATGGTGTTTTTAGGCAAATTTCTTAAAAAAAGAGAGCAAATGCATTTTATGAAAAACACAGAGTAACCGTATACTTGCATTCAAACAACATGGCACTATTATTCTTCAATAATACAAAAATATACTATTTAATGTTAGTTACTGATACTTTTCAATCTCTAAGCTGCTTACAAACACAAAGCAGTAGGTATAAGCAGTTATACCTGTTATATAATTGGATAAATACCTGAAACTTTTTATAATTCCAATAAATCCAATTATATAACAGGTATAACTAAAAGTATTAGACTTAAATGACAATTAAATAAAAGTATCAGTGACTAACAATAAATAGTATATTTTAGTAATATTGAGGAATAATAGTGTCATATTGTTTGAATGCAAGTATACGGTTAGTGTGTTTTCTTCATAAAATGCATTCGCTCTCTTTTTTTTAAGGAATTTGCCTAAAAACACCATAACTTTGTCTGAAATGCTCTGCCGCACTCAAACTTTGCACCATTTTGAAGGTAATTAATCATCGATGAATTAGATTCTTGGATGGATAAAATATTTTTGATCGTACAACCCTTTTTTTTACTATAAAGGTTTTTATTGATTATAACTATATTCAAAGTTTAAAAATAATATAAATGAAATATTTCAACTGATTCTTCTTGAAATTAATAAACTTTTTCAAATTTAATGTATATAAGAAAAAATTGTTAGATTTTGAGTTATTAAGTGATAAACATGGCCAATAAGTCAATTTTTTCAAAAAATTCTATTTTTTGATTGGCTACAACTCTGGTACTAATTGAAATTCAGGTCTAAAAATTTAGCTACACTCTATTCAAGTAGTTTTTTACTGATTCCATACATTAAAACAAAATTCTATTTTTTAACTGGATCACTTCACATGGAATCTCCCATATATATATATATTTTGGTTGGGTGTACAAAAAAATTAACTCAAACCATATTTTTTTTCAATTATTTAAGGGTAGAGCACTCGTCGGTTTTTACGCGCTGTGGAAAAAAAGTAAGAATGAAAGGGTTACCAAAAAACTGAACGGAAAACAAATAAAGGAAAATAAAAATAACGAGAGTGAATCGATCAGAAAAAAAATGTCGCGGAAGTTTCGCGCCGCTCGAGCGTTCGAAGAAACTCTTACAAAGAGGGGTTCCACCTTCCGGGAAACGGATTTCGTTGCAACTTTGAGAGCTGTTTTCTGGTACCCAAATATGAAAGAATTAAGATGAAATTCAATCTCATAGGCTGTTTTACAAAAGTTATACGCAGTTATCGAAAAATTTTGAATAAAATATGTTTAAGCTTAATCGCCAATAACTCGGAAAGAAATAGACGTAGTTGCTCAAACTCAAATTCATTAAATAGTTGAGATCAAGTAGACATAGTTTATAAAAAAAGCTTAAATATCTGAATTTGGACAAAAGTTATGGGAAAAAATAAGAATTAGACGAAATATTTGCCTAAAACGTCTATCAAATTTTAATACTAAATTTTCGTTAAAATTTTATCTAATTCTTACTTTTTCCATAACTTTTGTCCAAATTGAGATATTTGAGTTTTTTTTAAACTATGTCTACTTGATCTCAACTATTTAATGAATTTGGTTTGAGCAACTACGTCTATTTCTTTCCGAGTTATTGGAGATTAAGCTTAAACATATTTTTTCACGATTTTTCGATAACTGCGTAGAACTCTTATGAAACAGCCTATGAGATTGAATTTCATATGAATTCTTTCATATTTAAGAACCAGAAAACAGCTCTCAAAGTTGCAACGAAATCCATTTCCCAGAAGTTGGAACCTCTCCTTGTTAGTCTCGCTGACCCACGATATCTGATCCGAGATGCTCGGCCAGTATCCCTTTTTGCCTTAGCGTTGATTGCTGTTGGCGAGAACTGTGGGCTCCTTTTGCCGTTGAGCGAGAATTCTCTTGTTCTCAGCGGGAGTAAACAGGAGAGTTGTCGATGAAGTCTCCGACTGCCGTCGGCGGAGTAGGGCGCGATCGTGTCGTCCAAGTCGATCGGTCGTCCGGCGTTGTCTGTTGGGACTTGCGCGGGCTCGGTTTCTTGCGCCCATTCATCGCGCGGGGAGGGGAGTGCAACGTCATGCCCCCTCGTGCGAGACCTTTTCGTCTCCGATTGGCGGCCGCCATTACCGCTTACGCGAAATTCTCTTTACGTATCACTTTTCGTGCAGATTTGAATATTCGGGGAAAAAAGCGTTTGGAAAAGAAATTTAAAATAAAATAATATAATATTGGATTAGATGCTGGCAGACGTCAACATATGTTTTATGTTGTGTTTTGAGTTCATCATTGTTAGGATTCAATTTTAGTCTATTATAAAGATTTTCTTTCTTATTACAACAAGTTATAATGGCTTTAGTCACCCAGTCTTTTCTAGGATTTATATTAGTTTTTTTCGCATTCTTTTTTATATACATAGCTTTTTCGGTACATAATTGTATATCCTTTAGATTGAACAAATAAAATGACTCATTATCTTATCTGCTCTCTAAATATAGCGATTTAGATATTTATTTAGATATTGGTGTGTGTATAATATTAAGCTCCATAAAAAGTTTCTGCAATTGAAAGTACTGAAATCAACATAGTAACGGCAAGTATTTTATAGATATCAACAGAAATTTTTTATTTATTTATTAAATATTCCACGTTGAATTTGTGCCTCTAGACAGTATACTTTATATAAAACACCTTCTACGAAGGTGTCAACATTCGCAAGTATGGTTTCTAATCACACTTTCAAAAATGTTATCTGATAACAAAATCTTTAATTATTACTTCCATCCTATTTCTACTTATATTTTGCTTAAACTCCATAAAAAGTTTCTGCAATAGAAGGTACTGCAATCAAATATCGACAAGTAATTTTAATTAAATATTTATATATTTTTTTGCTTAAACTTCATAAAGTTTCTGCAATAGAAAGTACTGAAATCAAACCGAAATAATCGACAAGTATTTTTTACCATACCATACATTGCATTTTTTTAAATTAAACTTTTATATATTTTGCTTAAACTCTATAAAAAGT
This sequence comes from Theocolax elegans, assembly GCA_026168455.1. Lineage (NCBI taxonomy): Eukaryota > Metazoa > Arthropoda > Insecta > Hymenoptera > Cerocephalidae > Theocolax > Theocolax elegans. Next base: position 18,738,632 of record CM047426.1, on the reverse strand, counting down.
TTTAATTAATTTCCATAAAACTGATAAAAAGGAAACTTCTTTTTTTTATTCTCTTTAAATAAACAATGTATATCTTTCCCGTGCTTAACATTAGTAGATACACAATTTTATAGAATAATAATAATTCATTTGTGCAAAATTAATTTCTGCATAACTAATAAAAAGTAATTTCTCTCTTTTTTATGCTCTTAAAATAAAATAATACTTGCACCACGCGTTGGATTGCCATCTTTCTTTTGAATTATACGTCTGATTTGCATTAAATAGCGTATTGCATATGCATATTTATATATCAAAGACTTATAAAATATTTTAAGTTTTTTCTTATTAAGTAAAATTTATAAGATTTATATAACGACATTATATCTTTCTAATGAGGCCTATACGTCGACACAGCGATTGATTTTGATTTGCTTTTGCAGTGAAATGAAGCACTAGTACTTGATAAAAATTTTATGGTAAAATAAGAAATGGATAGAATAAAAAATGGAAATACATTTAAGTTTAGATGTAAAACATTAGAATGCTTTATTTGACCATATTATTTTACACGATAACCTACTAAATACCATCGATATAAGAGGATATTATTTTTTATTAGTAGGTCAAAAATAACTCTACTGAAATACTTAATCAATGGTGGTGCAAGTATTATTTTATTTAAAGAGCATACAAAAGAAAGAAATTACTTTTTATTAAATAATCACAAATGAATTATTATTATTCTATAAAATTGTGTATCTACTAATGTAAAACACGGGAAGGATATACATTGTTTATTTAAAGAGAATAAAAAAAAGAAGTTTCCTTTTTATTAGTTTTATGGAAATTAATTAAAACTTTTTATAGAGTTTAAACAAAATATATAAAAGTTTAATTAAAAAAAATGCAATGTATGGTAAGGTAAAAAATACTTGTCGATTATTTCGGTTTGATTTCAGTACTTTCTATTGCAGAAACTTTATGAAGTTTAAGCAAAAAAATATATAAATATTTAATTAAAATTACTTGTCGATATTTGATTGCAGTACCTTCTATTGCACAAAACTTTTTATGGAGTTTAAGCAAAATATAAGTAGAAATAGGATGGGAGTAATAATTAAAGATTTTTTTATCAGATAACATTTTTGAAAGTGTTATTGGAAATCATACTTGCGAATGTTGACACCTTCGTAGAAGATGTTTTATATAAAGTATACTGTCTAGAGGCACAAATTCAACGTGGAATATTTAATAAATAAATAAAAAATTTCTGTTGATATCTATAAAATACTTGCCGTTACTATTTTGATTTCAGTACTTTCAATTGCAGAAACATTTTATGGAGCTTAATATTATACACACATACCAATATCTAAATAAATATCTAAATCGCTAAATTTAGGGAGCAGATAAGATAATGAGTCTTTTTTATTTGTTGAATCTCGGCAGCGCTAAAGTACTTTTGCGCCCGCCGGTTGCTAAAGGGATACTTTAGATCCTATTTTTAGGGCGCAAAAACGCGAAATTCGTACGTGTTAAAAAAAATTTTGCTTCTAGACATTCTGACGTAAGATTTTCTGCTGCCTGAATCCCTTGTCAAAATTTGAGAATTTTTAGAAGTTTTTTAGAATTTTATTGCTAATATAATGTATACTTAAAAAAATATAATGTACACTCAAAATGTGAAGAAAAGCGAAGAGAATAGTTGCACTTTAAACAAGTAACTTTTAGTGAAAAAAATTTTTTATCTACCTTATAATCTGCAAATAACGCCTGAAATGAACAAAAATTTACGATTTGTTACTTTGTTGATACACTTACGATGGCCATATAGATCCCGCCGTGTATAAACTATATGGTAAGATATTTATGTTTATCAAAGAAGCTGTAATATATAAGTTATTATGATGATTCAAGGTTACTTATTCGATAAATTAACAATAATTTGAAAAAACGTGTATTATTCAAAAAATACTGATTTAAACATCAACTATTCTCTTCACTTTTCTTCATATTTTGAGCATAGATTATATTTGCAATAACGTTCTGAAAAAAAAGGAGTAAAAGTTTTTTTTTAATTAATATTGGTGTTTTTTGTAGTATTTAAATTGGTTTTGTCATTTCTACTTTACATCTGGCCAAATATTTTCTAAAATTCTACATCAGAGTATGTGGAAGCAAATTTTTTTCAATGCCAATAACAAACACCATCGCATTGTAAAGTCGCTAAAAAATTTGTACGCTTCAGCTACTTTATACTTTGGTATAAAACTATAACCAAACAAAATGCAAGTCAACAGAGAGAACTGAGCTGACAGTAACAGTATAATATAGCGCCCTCTCGCTGACACTTCTAAACTAAATGTCCTGCCAATCGTTGGGAGCTCTGTACGCGCTCTTTAACCTCCTGGCACGCAACGCTGTCTTTCTATCTCACAATCTCCCATATCGCTATCTCTTTTCGCTTTCTGTAGACATATATATACATAGGGAGACGAAAAAAGGGAAGAAGCAAAAATCGAGAAAAGGAATTCAGCAAGCAATATCTTTGGCATCGATTTTCTTAATTATGCGTGAATGAATTCGGACAAAACTTGTTGTACAGTGAGGGTTAGCAATAAGGAAAGTAATGCGTGGCCAATAGCACAAAATAAATAAGTAATATTGAAGTGATTAAAAAGTAAAAATCTGGGGTAGCTAGTTAGCTGTATATAATGGCTCTCGCGCCTATACTTGCGTCAGGCGCTATCTCGCCTTTTGATTATGGTTTTGATGATTTTATTAGGATCATTCACATTATAATATTTAGACCAGTCTACCTTATTCGCTTCATATAATAACTTGTCGTAGTTGTATGAGTACGATCTTTCTTGTTTTTCAATACTTTTTGTTGTGATTTTCCCATTTTTTATTTTACAAAAATCGGGTAGTAGCCTGATATATGTATTTTTAATGTTAAAACTATAGTAATCATGAAGTCTGTTTTAATAAAGATATTATCTATACAAGTTCCTGTTTCCGACATTCAGGTTTTTGGCCTCGTGATATTAGTGAAACTTAGTAGAAAACCTTTTTCAGTAGGTTATTCAAAAAGTTAAAACTTATGTTATTACATTGCATTATATTTATATTAAAATCCCCAATAACCATATGATTTTGTACTTTACATTTAATGTCTAAGTTTTAAGATTATGTATGAATGCACAAGAAAGGTCATGCAATCTATACAACGAAGATATTTGTAACTGTTGATTATTACTTAATAATAGTAATAATGTAATAATAATGTAATAATAGTATTAATTATTTTTAGTCTATTTTTAGGTATTGTTTCACACGTATGCATTACATCTTCTCTTACGTATACTACTACTCTATCATTTTTATTTACATCTCAATAGTTATAATAAATTTGATAATCATTTATTTTATAAAACTGATAATACTCTAATTCCCATACATCTGTACAAACTATAACATACGGTTTAATCCTAGGACCCTTAATAAAGATTTGGAGTTTTTCAAAATTTGCTTTTAGGCTTCTAATGTCCATTGATAAAATTAAATTACTATTATTATTCCTTTCTTTATTAAAGGTATCAAGATCAATATATCCACACTCACAGTTTTGTAGATTCTTTTGTATTTCTTCAAGTAAATTTAATTGCGTATCCATTGTTAAGTAACTGTTTTTTTCGTTGTTTTTATTGAGATGATTTGACCATTTGTTCTTCGTGCTGTTATAGTTGGTTTTCTCTTCCTTTGATACATAAGCGCATTTGTTTGCATTTTGCATATGTCTCTTAAGGCACTTGTTTCATCCCAGGTTGGTAATACAGGTGCGATTGGGTAGTCTATAGATTCGATATACTTCTTTACCTTTTTCTTTAAAATACTATATTTAAGTCTATCTGTTGGCAAATGATCAGTTGGTAGATTAGTTCTGTATTTCTCATTGTTATATATACAGTTAGCGCATTCTATTTTAGTATTTTTGTACTCATTTACATTATGGTTTTCAGAGCACTTAATGCAGACTGAATTATTTCTGCACTTCGTTGTACTATGACCATATCTTGCACAATTTAAACAAGGCGCAACATTAATAAAGTCATATGCTCTACAGCACTGATTACCCACAAAAACCTTCCATTCTCCCGTACATACTTGTAAATTTGTGGCGTAACTTCCATTAATACTGTATCTGTTTTATTTCTTTTGTTGGTATACATATTTAGTATTTTTCCACTAGTGTTAAAGTTAGTAAAATTCCTTATGTTTATGTCATTTTCGATTTCACTTTCTTTCATCTGAATTGTTTTGTTAATACCAACTATTTTTATTTTTGGATTAGACTGTTTTTCTAATACTATATCACACTGTTTCAGAATATTTTTTAGTGCCAGCTCAGCAGCTTCTACACTTAGATTGTTCATGCAGCTTATTTCGATTTCGGTTTTGTTCTTTTGTCTAATGTATCTAGTTTGTATTTCTTTTTTAGAAACTATGCAGCTCGTAAGCAGCTTTATGGTATTTTTTTGTTCGAAATCTTTGCATTAGACCGTGATTTTAGGAATTCTTTTCGGTTTTGGTTTGAGATTACATATTATTTCAGCATAAGATTTTTTAACGGGTTGTGGTTCTGTGCATTTTTGTCTTTGTAATTCAATTAATTCATTTTGCACTTTGTTCTTATCTTATAATTCGGCAACTAGTTCTTTTAGTAACATATTTTCTGTTATTATGTTGTCTATGTCATTGTCCTCGAACTATATACCTTTATTTAGTTTTTTAGTAGTTTTATTATGCAAATCTTGTAACAATTCTTCTCTTGTTTCCTCTGTTTGTTTCATTTTAATCATTGCGATTACTTTTTGTCACATCACTTAACATATGTTTTTCAGTTATTGCTGTTATATCACATATTGTATGTTTCGGGTAGATTATTAAGTTGTCACTCACACACTTCGGGTTTTATAATTTATCATAATCATTTCTATTACAGTTGTCACCAGTTGTTTAGGGTGACATTTATAATATTTACGATCTAGTATGTCCGGTGGTGATTTCTCGGTCGACGCCATACTGACTATGTACTGTTATTCCATTTTTTATTATTAAAAGAGGTTACAATCAATTATTTATATGTTGTATACTTAAATTAAAATTGCATGTCAAAACTGCAAACTCAGCAGTTCAATGAACTGAGCGAACGAGCTCGGGGTATGTCCTCACACTTTGACTGCTGACGACTGTCCTGACTAGAGTGAAAGATCTGACTAGAGTTGAAAGATTAATTATTTAAACTCGTGTGTGAGTAAAATAATTGAACTTATTTGTATTACACTTATCTAGTAGTAATTACCTGATTTAATATTTTAAATTTATTTAGTATTGCTGTTTACAATAATATTTATATCAAATTTTTGAATTTTTTTGTGAAAAAAATTTATTTTTACAACTCGTGTTAGCTATTTAGACTTGGTGCAAGTTAAATAACTGATGATAAGTATCTTTGAGTGATTGTTCCGCAAATATACTAAAGTTGTAAAATATAATTATTTAGACTCGAGATTGAGTTAAATAATTGAACTTTTTTTACTTTACATATATTTCAATAGTCGGTATATAACCTAATATTTTGTATTCGTTATTAGCTATGAGTTTTAATTTATGTAAACATTTTTTTTCTTTTGTATGTTTAATTTTTATAGCTCCGCACATTTTTGCCAATTATTTAGACTTGTTTGTTAGTTAAATAATTGACTACAAGTATTTTTGTGTGTTTGAGATAAATTTTGGTGTATAAATTTAATTATTTAGTCTTTTAGCAAGTTAAATAATTAAATTTTCTTTTCCGTTTTGTTGATTTACCTGACAAAAGGAAATATAAATTATATCATTTTCAAAGTGGAACAAATTATTTATTCAGTTCTTTTTAGGATAAAATAAATATTTTTCACTGAATAAATTTTTTTTGTTGCCGTTTAGGACAAGAACTAGTGAAATAATTATTTTGTTGCAAACCCTAGGGGATTTGTAACATATTGCAAATACCTCTACTCCCTTTGAAATAGTTCAATCCAATTTGGTGTGAATAGCGTGATAAGTTAAGGAAAATTGTTTGTGCTTGAATAGGCAAAATAATTAAGTAGTGTTTTCGTGTGTGTGAATCAGAAGACACTATATTTGTAAAATTAATTTCTTTAGGCTTGTTTGTGAGTTAAATAATTTAATTTATTTTATTTTCTTCCTTTTTAAGTTTTTTGTTGAAATTATTGACAAAATTAGAATTTTAATTATTTCAATTTCCGTAACAAATTTTTTCCTTCTCGCCGGTGAGGAAACTTTTGGATTATAACTGGCAAAATAGGTATTTTGGGAAATCGTCAAAATTTGCCATTGCTGGTAAATTAACGGCGATATTGAATTAATTTAAGGTTTTTTTTAGTGTTTGGAGAAGCAAAGTAATTATATAGTGTCTTGGACTCTTGGTGTGTGTTAGTCAAATTAATTATTTAGATTTGCTAGCGAGTTAAATAATTAATTTAAATTTGGTGTGTGTTAGGTGTGTGATTTGTCACAAATTTAACCAAAAACATTTTTTTGTTTTGTCCATTTAAGGACGAAATAAAATATCGCTAAAAGAAAATCTTCCCGATTTTATTTAGTGAGGTAGTTTTGTTGGAACACTGGCCGGTGCAAATTTACAATTTATTGTAAATAAATCGACGAAAATTTATTTTTACTCATTGAGAGTAATAATTTTATTGTTGTGAGTCCAATAAAATAATTTTCACTTAAAAATTGGATACTTACGAAGTATTTGAAACATGGGGGTTTCATCTAAAATCCCGGTTAAGAGTATTTCTTTAAACGTAACACGTGTGACGGAAATCGTCACACAATCTATTCACGACGAATAGAATATTTTAATTCGCTAATTGTAAGTCGTCGGAGGCTTTCGTATGCCAAGGCCAACCGACGACACTTGTTTGTTTACTGAAATCAAGTGTGCAATTGCGCGCGCAATATTACGTAGGCATGAGAGCGCGAGAGTGTGTGTGTGTTTCCCACTCTCATCCCTTTTTCGAAAAATTAGGCAATTGCCTAATTAGTACGTCCCGATCCGCTGTTCAATGCGGACGAATCTATCCGGTGCCGATCGAGTGTAGTTTACGGCTGAGAAAAAGGCGCGTGAGGCGCAAAGTCGTCAGTACCTGGATCATCCTCGCGAGGTGAACCGCGAGTGAGTTTGGTGCGTGAATAAGGACGGGAAGCGAGTGCGTGTAGACGCGATGCGCGAGACACTCGCCGCAGCATTGGACCGCCTTTCACCACCGCCACCGCCGCCAACACGTGTTCCTGGCGACAGCCCGCAGTTAAAAAAAAATAAATTACTTGTGTACGCGGTATTGGGCAACGCGGCCCAAAGGTTTATTAATTATAAAAATTAATTAAATTTACCGGGTTCGCGAATACCACGTGACAAATGGCACAAAATCTGGTGAGGTATGTGCAACCACAGGCGACGGCAGTAAATCCAACAAACCTGAGCACCAACTTTATCGGCGTGTGTTTCACATTTCAAAAAGTCGGTCATAGGTCGTCGGATTGCCCAAGCCGAACATGCTACCGATGCGGAAATATTGGTCACTCCGCTGAACAGTGCTCTACCGAATTGGTAGCAAAGGAGTGCCACCTGTGTGAACTAGTGGCGTTGCACTCCAAACATGTCCTAACTGCGTCAGGTTCCTCCAAAACGTGGGAAACCTGAACGCAGGGCACTCGAGCTGCCCCGGGCGCCCTGCACTGCAGTAAGTAAACCGCATGGTTTACAAGGGCAAGAGTTTAAGGTTAGAGAACCCTCTAAACTCTTTAAGAAGTCTAGCAAATCATTTGCTGACTTCTCTAAAGTCCTTAACAAAGATCAAATTCCCACTCAGACCGAAGTTGGTATTGACAGTAAGTCTGAGTGTAAGGATCCTAAACGTTCTGGGGATTTGACAGATGGAAAAGTTCTTAGAACACAACCTGTCAATCCCACCCGAGCTTTGCAAGGTAAAACAGAACAAGAAACCTTATTAGATTAATAAAAGCGTGAGGTTAACGATTGGGCTAAGGAACTCCAAAGGCAAATATACTCTGGTAGCAGAGATATAATTGGTGAAAAAGGCGTAAAGAGATCGTTATCTCAGCCGCTTAGCACCATCGGAGTGAACGACCTTGGTTGTTGCTCATCGTCACCCCGTTGTGACACATCTAGTAAAGAGGACAAGAAGCCCTTGGTGGAGAAGGAAATTGTCCTCAACAACGAGCCCATGGTGAAGAAGGTAGTTGTCGATGGTGTGCATAACATGAACCGTACAAACTCGTTGCCGATAAGTACAGTTCAGTACGTCTAAAATGACACACACGGCATCGACTCCTAATAATCAAACCGATCAGATAATTGCTGGAATCCAATCGGATAACCGGCTATTCTTTTTGGTACGACTCGGTGAAAAGGACTTTAAAGCACTTTTCGATCCTGGCGCCATGGTCTCTCTTGTACGATCAGATGTTGTCGTACAGTACAAGTTTAAATGGAGACCTGTCAAGGTTATTGTTAAAGGTGTGGCTGGACCAGCACTTAAAGTCCTTGGCCTTATCGACATTTTATTCTGTTTAGAAGGCCTTGATGGCAATATCCAACTGAGAATTGTAGAGAATATTGAGCATTCCATCATTCATCCTCGGCATGGAATTTCTGCAACATTGGAATATGGAAGTCAAATTAGGCGAAGCTATCTGGCGTATTCGCGAGAGTGATAATCCGGTTGACTCCCGATACTTCCACCCGCGCGAAAGTAATATTGTCGCGGCACACGGCCTGGATGGCCAATTGTTAAATTAACAATTTAATTAAATAAATATTTTATTCAGTTTTATTTTAATTATTCTGGTATATTTATTGTTCTCCCCGCTCGCGCCGACCTCTTAAGTTGTATATCGTGTCGAGACAAGGAGGATCGCTCGAATCCTCCATACCGTTCGTCCCAGCGAACTCGTGTTCCTTGCGACAGACCGCAGTTAAAAGAAAAATAAATTACTTGTGTGCGCGGTATTGGGCAACACAAAAAACAACAAATGCCACCTTAAAGTAGACTTTTCAACGAGTATTTTAAAAAAAAAGTCGACCCTCTACGACTTTTTTTGACCGTGTTATGCCATTTTAAAGATCTTCCTATGTTTTAGTCAAATACCGCCAACATCAGCATTACCCGATGCGTACCACGAGGAGGCTGTTGCTCGGACTTACGCATCATTGTGGCCCTGAACAGGGCCGATTGTGTGAACCGTTTCTTACATTAGGAACCGCGCGATCTGAATCCCTTACAAAACAAAAAGAATTATCTCAATGCGATGAAAATTGATTAAATTACAAGCATTTGTAACATGGCCATTTTTCGAATGCTTGTAATTCGATAAATTTTCATCGCATTGAGATAATTTTGTTTTGTTTTGTAGAGGATTCAGACCGCGGAGTCCCTAATGTAAGAAACGGTTCACAAAATCGGCCCTTTTCAGGGCCACAATGATGCGTAAGTCCGACCAACAACCTCCTCGCGGAAAGATCTTTAGAATGGCATAACTCTTGTTTTTTGAAAACAAATTTTTGATAATCCAGGTAAACGTGCAAACTATTGCGTTGTTTAAGAAAAAGAAGTTGGTAGGCCTGATTAAGACATAGCAATGTGGCATTATCTCGCAGCTATTAGGCATTATTTTTTCCTCAAAATGCACATAATTCCCTACAAAACAAAAAAAAATTATCTCAATACGATGAAAATTGACCGAGCTACAAGCATTTATAAAGTGGCAATTTTTCTGTGAAAAATCTTGTTGCGATAATTTTGATAACGGTTTCTCCACCGTCTGGTATGTAAAATCCTAGTATTGAAAGTCTCTAATCTTCCTTATATAGTACATTCCTATTCTTTTCTCACATTCCAGATCTATCGGTATGTGACCCGTTATCATTGTAATGGACTCAGCCAAAGTAGTTCTGTACGCTCCAGTCGTTTTCATTAGAGCAAATCGTTGAGATACTATGAGTTTTTTCTTTTAGACATTACTTGCGAGTTCAAACCAACCTACTGCTGCGTATGTTATAATTAGGATATAGACACCTTTGTATATTATTTCGAGAGAGCGATAGCCTAAGCCCCATTCATCTCTGGCTAATTTTGCCAACCTTTGGAAAATTCCTCTGGTTTTCAATGAGATCTCCATAACATGATGTTGCACATTTAAGCCTTTTCCAAATGAAACCCCCAGATACTTGGCCGGTTCTTGCCTTTTAATTCTCTTCCCATTTATCTTAATTACTGGGTAACATTTTTCGTGAAATGTTCCCTTGGCTAAAAGCATGCCACAATTATCTGGTGCATTTTCATTTTGACCATTTTACTTCATTTCTCTCTCATGTCAATTGCAATTTGTTCTCTTAGTTCCAATTCTCTCCTGGAGACTCCTTCTATTATTATTACCTGGTCATCGGCATAGGTTACCGTCTCGTGTCCTTCACTCTCTAATACGTGAAGTATTTCATCAAACTATTATAATCTATAGGATGGGTCTCAATAGTGATCCCTGGGGGGGTTCTTTTGTCACTTCTTTACTAGCAAAGTTGCCACCTTCGAATATAATTACTTTCCTATTACTGAAGTAATCCCTAATTATTCCGTACAGTTTCCAGGGGCATCTCATGTCTCTTAGCTTTTCCAGTACTCCTGGCCACCATACGTGATCGGACGCTCCTTTAATGTCAAGAAACATTATGACGGCGTGTTTCTTATTGGATTGCTTAACTTTATTGACTACATAGACAATCACATCTTCTGTGAATTTGTTCTTCCTAAATCCAGACTGGTACGAAATCCTGCATCTTACACGATTGGTAATCTACAAAGACTCTCCTCGTTTGTAACAGCCTATTTCCCATGTCAGGTGTAACTTCTAGTACCCACTTGGTCCTAGTTCTCTCTTTCTTCCCTGTCTTAAATTTAGGGGTTACTTGCTATAAAGCCTCGTCTTTCGTGCAGATGTTCTGTTCTGCAATTATCTCGATTATTTTCTGTTCTATAACACTCTTTGGGAGGTTGTAGATAATTAGCCTAGGTCTTTGCTTTGTCGGTTTCGACATTTCAAAAGTCTTTTTGAGTTCTCTCTTGTTTAGAATTTTCTTCAGAGATTCCTCATTTTCTGTCTCTATTAATAGGCCTTTGTTTATTGTGCGGAGGCTTCTTATCTGAGCCTTTTCTGATTCCGATCGGGTGAAAACTCCGGTGGTTAGTGCTGGTCCCACGAATTTTGAGGCTACTACCTGACTGGGCTACAGTAGTAAAAAAAAGAACAAAAAATAGACCGGCAACCAGCCGCAAATCAAGACCTAAGACCGGAGCGAGACCCCCACGCCCAGATGCTATTATGATCAAAGCGTCAAGCTGGGGCTCATATGCTGACATCCTTTGGAAGATCAAGGTCGCACCGGACCTCCAAAGTCTAGGAGACAGGATCATCCGCATCAGGCGCATCAGGGCTGGGAAACTTCTCCCCAAACTGGGATGGCCGGGTGCTAATACACCTGAAGATGGTGGTCTCGTCCACCCTGAGTGGGTAGCGGAAGTCCAGCTACTGACTCACAGAGAGTCCATCTCCATCATGGACATGGACGAGTCCACGACAGTACAGGACGTAGCCGCGGCGATTGCGGCAAAGATCGGGCCAAACGTGGTGGCTCCTGACATCATTAAAGTCAGGGACACATATAGTGACACTCTATTTGCAACAAAAAGTTGTTACAAGACGGAAGAATCAAAATCGGATGGGTCTACTGCAGAGTTCGACTGTGAGTAGGGGCTACAGGTGAGAGAGGGCCTCAAAGCAGTGTACAGCGCAAACGCAATAGAAGCCCAGCAGGAGGCTGAGGTACCTATCAGAAATGATTAAGGTACTCTAGATTAACCTCAACCAGTCACCGAGGACTATAGGGACCGCAAGAGCCCAAGTGTGGTGAGGGACACTACCAGCAAAGCGGCCATCTGGGTGTGTGGAAATCTACATATATCCCGCAAGATAGCCGCCCCCAATCCCGGCTTCACCTGCGTAGAAGTGGCGGGTGTGCATATTTATAGCTGCTACCTTACGCCCAGTACACGATCGAGGATTTCGCGAAGTTCCTGGACGCCATCGTCAAAAGCAAATTCCTCCATAGAGTCGTTGGCCATCTCTTCCTACAACACAGGGACAGAGCACTAGACACGAACCTGACGGTGGTGGACTGTGCGATCGAGCCGCCGGACGTATCGGAAGACGAGCTGTGGGTGGCTGCCTGGAAAATTATTCCCAGTAAGGCCCGGGACCAGACGGCATACCCGGCCTGGCAGTTAAGACTGCGGCGGTGAAGGCCCCTAATACTTTAAGGGATATCTTTAACGCATGCTTTAAGGATAGATCCTTCCCATGTGCGCAGTCATTGTCCTGGATATAAAGAACGTCTGCAACTCGGTAAGATTTGGTGCGTACCGCAGGGCTCAGTCCTGGTAAAGTACGCCACCTACACGGTTGGCGATAAGCAAGTCCGGTCGGTGGTCTCAATCCGATACCTTGGGGTCGCGCTGAACGCGCGACTATCGTTCAGAGAAGATTTACTATATGCAGGTTCGAAGGCAACAAGGGTGGCATATGCGCTTGCCTGCATCATGCCCAACATCGGAGGACCAAAGCAATAGCGAAGGTCCCTCCTCGCGTCGATGGTGAGCTCCGTAATTTTATACGGAGCTCCAATTTGGGCTAATGCATGGTTAAAGAACACGAGCTACGGAGCTCTCTGTCGACGATCCTGCAGGGTTGCCGTGTTACGCGTGGCCCAAGCTTACCGCACCGTATCGGACATCGCCTTCTCGGTAGTCGCTAGATTACACCCCCCCCCCCCCATCGACCTTATAGCAACCGAAAGAGCTGAAATGTACAGTGAAGTAACATATACAGAAAAAGAAGAGTATCAGTATTGGGGCCCCAGATGGACCCAACATCTATCGGCAATGTCAACAACGGTGAGATTCAGCAAGCAAAGGTCGCTGGGCCCATCGAATTTTGTCAGTTTGGTGCATTTTCGCTGCTTGAGATATTTGCAGTTGTACTTGCGCTTATCAGATATATAGTGGAAGTCGAAACCAGAAAAGTGGTTGTTCAGCGCAATCGCAATTACGTAATTGTATGATATCAGAATAGTGACTACTTTATTCTTAATTTCACAAAAATTTGTAATTTTAATTATAATAATTTGTTTATTATTGATATTTTCCGAATTTCCTTTATTTTATATAGTATTATTTTTATATTCAATATCTAACTTTTAAAAACGTATAATAATTCTTTTATGGAGGATTCCATTGTTTAAACCAATTTAAGGAGAGGCTAAAGCAAGTTTCCCCAATTGGCCGCACAGTAAGGGGGTACTGCGGTCAGGTGGTACATACGTCCTAATAGAATAAAAAATAATTAATTTGTTTTTGTAGGATACATTATCACAAAAATAATTAACATAGCAGCGTAGCCAATGTTAAAATTATTAATTTTAACACCCGAGACATTGGGAAAATTGGTATTTTCAACGCGAAATGGGAAATACGGAAGCAGTGTTGCGTGCGCTTTATGTTTGCTACAACTATCTCGACAGGGTTTTAAATTCTTTGATTTTTTCATGAAAAATTAAGTATTTGGTGCTGCAGGTGGAATAAAATAGCAAAAACTTTCTTGTCCGATATACTGACAAGCATAGATTTCATTACCAAAATTTCATGTACTTGATTCTCAATTCGTTATTTTTCAGATTTTTAAATTAAATTGTTTGTCAAAATTATCAACTGGATATTGTTTACTCAATTTCCATAAAAAATATTTTTGTTTATTAAAAATCTCTCCATTACAATTTGGGGGTAAAACTACACAATTTGACTTCCAAATTTTATACATACCTAAGTTTGTGCGTTAAAAAGCAAAAAGATCTGCATAAGCTTTTTAGTGATATGTAATTGTAGATAAGAATTACATGAATAGAGATAAGATTTATTTTCGAAATAAATAATATAAATAATATTATTTATTTATATGAAATATTATACGAAATATCTATTTATCAATTTATAGGCTGTATATTAACAGTATTGTAGCAAATGATTCTTAACATTTGAATATATATTGATTGAACAAAATGAAATATTTTGAGCAAACGGTAAATAAATACATTTGTCGTAATGATCAGCCTATTATTTTCAATCCATACGGGGTACTACACATTAAAAATAAACATTTATTCACTCTTATCCGCAGGAATAAAGGTCAGTGAGTGTACGGGGGAGCCTCGCTTCTCGAGCGTCGCGGCGAGAGGCTCCCCCGTAGGCCCCAAAATGACATTTTGACCTTGAGCATGGAGATAAAAGTCAGGCTAAAAAATCCATCTTGTGAAATCCAACTATTTAGTGACATAAGTATTGTACTGTATAAGCTGTTTGATTTTTGGAAAGAATTAAAATTCACTTTATTATGATTGGGACCATTTTTAACCAAAACAAATCAAAGATTTTGAGCAAATGATAAACAAATACATTTTGTCTAATGTTTATATAATTTTTTTACAGCTTGACATTAACGAATGTTGACAAGCAATTTAATTTAAATATCTAAAATATTGAATAACGAATTGAGAACCAAATACATTAATGAAATGTGTGGTTAGCGTTATCTATCGGTACATTTAGGATCTAACGGTTTTCCATGACATAGAATTTTAATTCTTTCCAAAAATCAAACTGTTTATACAGTACAATACTTATGTCACTAAATAGTTGGATTTCACAAGATGGATTTTTTAGCCTGACTTTTATCTCCATGCTCAAGGTCAAAATGTCATTTTGGGGCCTACGGGGGAGCCTCTCGACGCGACGCTCGAGAAGCGAGGCTCCCCGTACACTCACTGACCTTTATTCCTGCGGATAAGAGTGAATAAATGTTTATTTTTAACGTGTAGTACCCCGTATGGATTGAAAATAATAGGCTGATCATTACGACAAATGTATTTATTTACCGTTTGCTCAAAATATTTCATTTTGTTCAATCAATATATATTCAAATGTTAAGAATCATTTGCTACAATACTGTTAATATACAGCCTATAAATTGATAAATAGATATTTCGTATAATATTTCATTTATGGAAATTGAGTAAACAATATCCAGTTGATAATTTTGACAAACAATTTAATTTAAAAATCTGAAAAATAACGAATTGAGAACCAAGTACATGAAATTTTGGTAATGAAATCTATGCTTGTCAGTATATCGGACAAGAAAGTTTTTGCTATTTTATTCCACCTGCAGCACCAAATACTTAATTTTTCATCAAAAAATCAAAGAATTTAAAACCCTGTCGAGATAGTTGTAGCAAACATAAAGCGCACGCAACTCTGCTTCCGTATTTCTCATTTCGCGTTGAAAATACCAATTTTTCCAATGTCTCGGGTGTTAAAATTAATAATTTTAACATTGGCTACGCTGCTATGCTAATTATTTTTGTGATAATGTATCCTACAAAAACAAAGTAATTATTTTTTATTCTATTAGGACGTATGTACCACCTGACCGCAGTACCCCCTTACTATGCGGCCAATTGGGGAAACTTTTGCTTTAGCCTCCCCTTAATGCGGGCCATACTTTTTTAACCTTGATAAGTATTGATATAGTCTTTATCTGAACATATTGGTGCTAATGTTTTTTCCAATGGTAAAGGTAAATGAAAAATTCTACCTGTTACTTTATCCAGTCGAGCATAATGTAGTAAATGTTTTTTCATAACTGTGCCCATTTTACAATGGTTTGGAAAGCTTTAGCGTGTACAATTAGTATTTATCGTACATATTTAACGATTTTATTTCATTTAGAATGTCTTTAACACAAAGATTTTTTAAAACGCAACTAGATGGTAAACAATTTCTTTTTAAATTTACTATGTAATATCGACACATAAAACAATTGTCGAATTCCTCAGAATCGCACAAATTCCTTAAGTTTTTCCAATAATTGTAGTAAATTCATACTGTAGTTATGTTTACTAACATAAGGTCAAGGTTAAGTTCACAAAATAGCCTTTCACAGGAAATGCAAGCAATTTTAGGAGAATCTACAGTACCACTCTAATATTTTATTTTTATTTCTTTTTTTATCTTATAATATTTCATTATTATCAATCTTGAGTGGCAAAACTAACTGTTTATCATTTGAAGCAATTTTATTTAATTTGTAAATATTAACAGTCTTTAAAGTATCATCAATCTTATTTATATATGCCATATCGTTCTTTAATTTATAAATTATTCTTTTAATCGTGCGAAGTTTAGGGTAATAAATTTATAAAATGTTATGTTTTAACAAATTATTGGGTGACAGTTTTTATTTGGATCGTGATATTCACCTGAACAACTATCAATACTTTTAAGAAAATTATAAACATTATTACAGCAAAAATAATAAATCATCAAACACATCATTTACTTTTTATAGTATCAAGATCAAATATTTTACAGTAGTCGTTACAAAATCATATTTTAATATTTTCTTTTTATATTTCTACTATTGGTAAAATATAAATTGCTTGTCTATTTACATTTAAAATAATATTCTTTTTACTTTCACGAATATTCAAATAAATTTTCTAAACTATATGCGGTCTCTGTAAAGTATTTGCAATCGACTTAGAGACAATTTAATTATCTTTGTACTATTTCGTATTTCTGTTTTGAATTTTCATATATCTTATAACATGAGGCTCTGCTCGTGTGAAAGTTAAAAAATGAAGCGGGCGTCGGGTCTTCAACCCGAGCCCCTTCCGAACCGAAGGCGTTCACACGAATCACTGCGGTACGCCCGCACTGGTCGTAGCGCCTGCTCATTGCTCTTATTTGCTACCGATAACGCGCCACCTCGCAGTGTCGGTACTGCTGGCATCTTTGACAAGTGGATTAAATCCACCTTGTCACAATCTATTTTTTGAACATTAATAAAATTTGTTACGATGGTTTCAGCTTTATTCAAACTAATTTATGTTTAAGACATTGCATATACATTTCTTTAGATCTTAATAAATTTATTGTATTTTGCTGCATTTTAATAGTTTTATATTTCTTTTTTATCTTATTAGCTAAAGAAAATTTTGTGTTTACAATTCTTTGTTCGGAAATTAACTGTTTGTTAAATTGCTCACTAAACTTTTTCTTTTTTCTAGTATTATATTTTTATTAGAATCATAATATATACGATTTAATAAGTGCTTTTCATGTTTGTCATAATTATTATTATCTTTTTTGCCTTTCTTTTTCGCATGGTACAATTATTTTTTTTCTTTATTTAATTAATTCCAATTTTCTCTTACTATTATTTATATTATTATTTTATTTATATTCTCTTTGCTCATCACCCCGTATACCCATTATTAAACGAGTTTTTACAGGGACACCCCTACCACCTATGTGTGGGGGTGAAGACATTCCAGTTTTTCCCATCCCGGTCCCCACCGTCTCGCATTCGCCCGGGGTTATGCCCGTGAGGAAGGGAAAACCTTGTAGGAAAACCTTTTCCGAGATGGCCGGTGTATTGAAACATTCTGTTTAGATGTTCAAGTCACCTTGCGTGGGCCCAAACACCGAAACCGAATGTTCCACACCTTCCGCTCACGTTGTGAAGTGTGGAAAAACACCTAACCGATCCCGAAAGCCGCACAAGAATGGTGTCACCCATCCAAGTGCAAACCGCACTCAGTGCTGCTTAACTTTCGTGATCGGCCGAGGTGCGTCTCCGCCACTCTGCCACCGTGTCGGTATTATATTATTTATATTATATATTATTAATTTTTTAACTTCATTTTTTCATAATAATTACTTTTATTAGCATCCCTATTTTTCTGTGAAATACAATCATTTTCGAATTTTGATTTTTCATAATTTGAAACTTATAAAATTTAGTCGTACGTACTAACTGTATCTACTACTAAATCTGAAGTAATTGATACACTGGAGTATGTAATTATTTCATTCAATTTATTAGTGTGTATTCCAGAATTCTCTGTAATTTGTTGACAATTATTATAATTGACACCAACTTTTGATTTTAATATTTGGTTTTATTTGTATAGCATTTATTACTTATTAAACCAACTATAGAAAGTTGCAATAGTGGATCATCGGAATAAAATAGTCTGCAAATTATAAGCTTATCATTCTTGTTAATATTATTATTGTTAATAACTTTAAAAGATTGAAATGTACCTGTATCATTTTTATTAATATTATTAATAAACTTACTGTTGCTATTATTAACGCCTATATCAATACATTTGTCAATAATTTTTACTGGATTGCTTTATTTTGCATCTTTTAAAGCATGCTACTTTGCTGTTGAGGTACTTCCTCTAGAAATAATACGTATGCATCTTTGGAATATATTGACGAAGATGTGATATTCACGTTTGTGTCTCGGAACCATTTGTCATTTTAACAAATAACTTTAGTATAATGACCTGAATAAATATTATTACCGTATTGAGATATAGTATTTATTGCCTTATAATACTTATTACTTATGATAATTCTTTCATTTTCTACAATTTTCATTTTGAAAGAAAAATTCTTTAATAGTTCACCACATTTATTCATTTTTAATGATAGTAATTGTATTACGAAATGTGTACCATTAATATTTATTTCAATTTTTAATATTGTGTTAACTCTAATTCCATCAATGCAACATTGATTATCATAAATTGAATCGACTGTACTTCAAATCTATATATTTTAATTTCTTGTTAATTATTGTAAATGCGTTCCTAACTGCTAATACAAGTATCAGTATATAATTAGCTACAGGATTATTGGTATTGGTATCGTTACAATTAGGACATTGTATATAAAATTAATTCGTGTTGAACAGGCGATTGTAAATTTTCAGTAAATTCACTGTCATTGTGAATTCTACAACATATTTCTGTACTGTACTTGTATATTTATAATGTGCAAAAAATCTTACTAATTTATATTTACAGTACCTTTAGAAATATATTCATTTATTGCTAAGCTCGAAATGTTTGACTCCGAGATCTTAACAAATTTTTTAATTATTAGATCAGAATGTAAGAAGCTTTGTAATGAAGCATTTGCATAACATAAGGCTAACATGTCCCTATTTAGCAAGCCAATATTGTATAAAAATTTATACAGTTTTTACTCCTGCCAACGTTGCTTAGGTGGGGATGCCTGATGAAAGGTACATAAAGTACATCGAGAGTCGGATCGAAATTTTGTCCCACATGATTTTTTAATCATACACCGTTCCTCTCATTGTAATAATGCCATTTTAATAAGAGTAAAAAAGATTTTTTAAATAAGGTCCACCTGGAAAGTAAATTTGCAAAAAATAAATTTTTTTGCAAAATCTGATAAATTCACATTAAATCGTCAAATTTTTACCATTTCATTAACTCATAACTCTATTAAATGAAATTATATGTTATCCTTACCATTTTTCTAGAAAAGCGGCAAATTTCAGAAAAAGACACACTTTTTGCCACAAAAATATTACATTTTACAAACAATTTAAATTAATAGTTTAATATTATTTTATTTCAAACTTTTTTTTATAGTATTTGTGTTCCCCGCTTTTCCGAAAAATTTTGGATTTTCAAATAAATATATTTTACAAATTGTTCAAAATTAACAAATTCATAACAAATACGTATCCAAAGATTTTTTCAAAAAAGTCAATAATTTTGAAGATATTTAAAAAAACTTGCAATTTTGCAATAAAATTGTTTATAACAAATAACTAATCAACTTTAAAGCCTGGCACCCACGAAAAATGAATTAAAAGTTAATTATAAATTAAATCTTTAATATAATTAATAATCAAACGTCATTTATTCATTAAATCTTTTGATACTTTATAATGGAAAATTAATTATTGATTAAATCTTTTGATAATTATTAATTATACGACGATTCTTAATTAAATCTTTCTATAAATAATAATTAAATATTGATTATTAATTAAATCTTTAGATAATTAATAATTAAAAAAGAAACGGTTCCAAAATAGCTTATATTTTATGAAAATGTTCACATTTTTGACATACCTTTAGAGTCAACATCCAATTTTTTTGTCGTGACTCTTCTTAATTATGCGTGAATTAGTTCGGACAAAACTTGATGTATACCAAAGATAAATAAATAGGGAAAGTGAGGTTTGATAAATTTCATAAAAATAAATAGTATATAATAAACGGTTATGAAAGGAAAAATACGATGACCGAGTTAGCTGTATAATAAGGCTTACGCGCCCATACATGCGTCGGGCGCTGTCGCGCTCTTTGATACAATTACTTACAGCAAGATAACTCAGAAGAAAGACATGTAAACCACTGTTCCGCTCGTCCTCCCTTTGCGACTAACCCTACTTCTCTTACATTCGCTCCCTCTCCCTCTCTCTCTCTCTCTCTCTCTCTCTCTCTCTCTCTCTCTCTCTCTCTCTCTCTCTCTCTCTTTCTCACTCTTTCACCCTCTCGCCCTTCTCTCGCTATCTGTCCCTCCTCCTTCGCTACTTTGACTCTTTCACCCTCTCGTCCCTTCTCTGACTCGCTGTCCCACCCTCTCCCCCACTCTCTTATGCACTGTCCGTCCCTCTTTCCCACTCTCTATTTCATTATCCCTCCCATTCTCCTCCTCTCACTCGTTGTCCCTCCCTTTCTTCCGCTTTCTGTCTAGCGGATCCTCCCTCCTTCTAAATAACCCTCCTCCGTCTGTCTGTTGATCTCGCTAGTAATACACCTTGATATTTAGAGACGTTTAAAAGCTAGTAATTTTTTTAGCTTGATTATTCTCATATTGTCTCGGATTGTATACAGAAGTATCTACGTATCAAGGTTCCAAGAATGAAAAATTTTGACATTTAATACATTTTTTATCTTAAGCGGGATGATTAAATTACTCTCTAGAGAGACAACGGTTATTTTTAAATTAGTATACATATGTTTTGGAAACTAATAGACTTTTACGAGTTTTTGAGTCGTCAAGTAATGCGTTTGTCTCTTTAAATACTTTATGATATTTTTAGGATTTTCAAACATATTTCTCAATTTATATACTTACATTTTCACTATTAATATTTATTCCGTTACATTATTTATTGCTGCGTTTTCAAGAATATAAGCAATTAGGGTACAAATCCACGCTTCTATTCCTCGGTTCAAATTTATGTTTTTCTTGTATGTTATAATTTCATTCTATATGGGCACATTGGCTAATGTAGTTAGAGTAACATATTTTTCTTTTATTAAGGTGTAGTTTTTGTTGTCATTATACACAATTTTACCACCACATATTGGGTCATAGAATTGGAAATTATAACTTTTATTTAATCAATTATTTAAAAATCTTCATAATAAAAAAAAGCTTGCACAAAATGGCTACGAAGGTTTTCATATACATTTTTGAAGAGTTAATAAGCAATAAATGAATCTGTGTTATATTAATTCGCATCTATTATGTAAAAGACAGAGCCTATTTGTACAAATTTTTTTTTACCAATTTGAAAAAAAATCATTGGCAAATCAAGTTTCTGTTGTTCTTGTTATCTTATTGTTTAATCCTATTTTTATTTAGTATTATATGTATAATAAAAGCATATACAGTTTTGCAACTCATGTAATTCAAAACTTTTCATGATTATTTCATAATTCAAATTTCTTGTATATCATCAAATTCTACATTTAAATTAATTATATAAATAATTTTTTATAATTGCAATTATTTTTTATTACAGCTTCAAATGACTATTGATTTTTAGCAGATAAATTAAATTCATTAAATATGTTATTATATTTACATGTATTATTGTTTTAACATATTAAAAAATTATCAATAAATTGTTTTGTACCTAAATGTTTTCACGTTGCAATATATTTTAAAAGTGACTTCATTCATATTTTTGCTTTCTAATTAGAAAAATTAGTTTACATGAAAATATTACGTTGATTAAAACATATTTCTATATATTATGTGTTTTTTACAAATATTTTTTTTCAATATTTATACATAAGTGTTTATTAAATTTTAATGATTAATGTGCTTTACTAAAACATTCTTAATATAAATGTTATTATGCTTTAAAAATCTTGATTGTTTCATGAGATGGCTATATTATATTATATATTTATAAAATAATAATTATATTAACTATAGTATAGGTAGCCTGAAAAATATAAAATACAACTTATAGCTATTTTATAGGTATCATAAACCAATTCCCAATAGACTATATATAATATTCTATTTAGGTATAAAAAATGTGTTACATCTAGTAACTATTTAAACACATATATACACTTAAAATATATATGAGTACTTAATTGTAAACTCAAAATGAAACTATAGTGTACGAGTGAACAGTTTTGTAAGAAAAACCCAAGTAAGGCGACGTACACATCTTTAAGTCATAAAATCAATTTAAAGAAAACAGATGCCTGGGTGAACGGTTGTCCAATGCGTCTGTAGTCATAAAAAAGGGAAATTTGACTCCCTTCCTTCATATTTTTCCTTTTTCCTTTTTGCCTAGTACAAAACCTTCCACTCGTTTTATTTACTAAATATTAATATAAGTTTGTTTGTATTTATATAGATAATAATAAATAATTATTTATAATGATTAAAAATAATATTTTGATACATGTCTTAATTTTAAAATTACATAAATATATAAATAATTATAGTACTTTTAATTTTTTTAATGATTGAACGATTATAAATTCTATATTCTAATATTTTCTATATTTTAAGGATTTTTCTTGTATTTACATAGATAATATTTTACATTGTTTTAATATATAGAAATGTTGTATTTTATTACAATATATGTTTATATATTACAAACTGCAAATAATATACAAGCATGTAGTTATTTTGCATCAAGTTTTTTTTTTATTAATAATGACATTACTTTACTGTTTAGAATATAGAATATTTTATTGTATAATTATTGTTATATATAAATATACAAATACATAATTAGATTAAATTTATTATCCAAAAATTATAAACAAATATGGTTATATATGTATATATATGTGTGTGCTTTTATATATGTATATTTGTATTTTAATAACTACAACGTTGTATTTTAATCATATAATAATTAAGTTAGATTAAAATTTCTTACTTGGATTAATAATACTAAATTTAAATTCAATAATCAAGTATATATACATACGAGCACGTATAATTATATTATATTCTATATTATATTATATTCTATATTATATTATATTCTTTCATTATTTTTAAACTTTGATTGTTTTATCGTATTGCCTCAGTATCAAAGCCTGTACATTCACTACTCTCTGAATTATGCTTAAAATAAAAGTCCATTTTACGGAACTATAAATCTCTATTTATTTACAAAAAATCATGAGTGTAAAAAAATTTAAATTAAAAAATAAAATTTAATGAAAAAAAATAATAAACTTCATTTGGAACACATAAAACTTTTGAAAATAAAAAATATTTAATGTATATATATATATAATAACGGGTACGGATTTCGAGTGTCCAAGTCGACTAGCCGGGATAATTGCGAATGGTAGCGCAGTGGTGAGGCTTCTACCTCATGCTCCCGGGATCGTGGGTTCGCTCCCACATACCTTAGTTCATTTTTTTATTCCTCATATTCAATCCGTACCCTGTTACAATATATATATATATAATTATTACTATTTTAATTCTTATTTAATAAATTTAATGAGTTTAAAATATATATAAATATCATTCTTCAAATTCAAATATAGAATAATTAATAATGGAATTTAAGTTTTGATACACTTTAAGCTTTTCAATCAATTAGACTGATTTTTCTTAGTTTGTTGAAGAACTTGTTTCATGTATAATACTTTTGCAAAGAATATTAGATTTTTCAATATTTCTTTTCTTTAAACCAATTAAATTCGAATCGTTTTCTGAAGAATTGTCGTTTAAACATTGTTTCTTTATAAATTGAAATAATGCTAAAATATAATTTTCTAAAATTTAATTCAGTTTTCATTACTAATCTTACACTGAAAAATGTAATTTTGAATCAAACAAATATATTTATTTGAACTCAGTTAATTTGCTTCGAATAAATATTTTTGTGATGCAAATGAATTTTATTGAAATAATTAAATCTATTATTTGTTTCTACACACAAATTTGTTGATTAGTTATTAGTAAAACCAAATACATTTTATTTGAATTGTTAAAATATTTTTTCAAATTTATTTTATCGTTTATTTGGAATAAAAAATCCAATCCCATTACATGTTTAATAAATAACCCAATAAAATGATAGTCTTAAAAGAAGTAATTGAATTTTTTAATTCAATAAAATATTTTATTAATTTAAAAAATTATGTAATAGAAAGCGTTTCTTTTATATAAGTATATATTTACTTAGAATGCTAGAATATTTTTTTAAATTTATTAAATAATTTTTTAATTTCACAAAATGCATATTTTGTCTGTATAATAATATTATTTCGTTGATTCAAATAAAACATTTTTTACTCAAAATATTATTTTTATTTAAATTAAGAAACTTGATTATGTTACTTATAATTTTACTTAGACAATTAAGTAACTTTTAAAAAATAATTTTTTTGAATTTAACAAATATTTTTTAAAGTGAATTTGTTAAAGTTGTAATTATAATTTATTGTTGCTATGAAGTTTAAACTTATTTTAACTAAATTAGAATTCGTCAGTTTAAAATAATAAATTTACTTAATTAAAATATTTTTTCTTTTCAATTTAACACTTTATTTAATTAATACAAATAATTAATATTTTAATAATGTTCTTGTTTTAAAATTTCTTATTTATTGCAACATTTCTATTTAAATAAGTCATTTATGTGAGTTAATTGAATGAAGCATAATTGCCTAAAACACTCAAAATATTTGATCAAAAAAATAATTAATCTGATTTTTACATAATTATTCAACTTTTTGCAATAATTTTTCAAATCAATTTTTTTGATTACGATATTTTCATATTCTGTTCCATCAAGTGGATTGGAATGATGTTTTAGAGTTACTTTTGAAATTTCAGCCTATTCGATGAAAAAGTTCCTGAAATATCCTGCGGTAAGTGTATTATGGTAAAAAATCATAATACGCAAAGCCATAGATTAACACAGTTATGTGGCTAATAAATTAGCTAAAAAATGTTTAATAAACGTTTATAATAATTAAATATGTTACAAAAAATTGTAAATCTCTTAACTACTTATATAATAAATTAATAATAAATAATTTATTCTAAAGTTTAACTCAAACTTGTCCCCGTAATATGATTCACATTTCCGGGAAACGGATCTTTACCAAACTCTACGATATGCTTACTACTATATAAATATAAAGAAAGCCAGAGTTTTAAACTTTAACGCTAATTTTACGATAGCTACAAATAAATAACGAAAAATCTCGTGGAAAAAACTCATTACTTTGATCGCTTATAACTTGGAAACAAATAAATAAGGTAGTTGACCTTGTCGATAGCGATCCAATTGTCGATAATATGTATGAATATTTAGTTTTAAAATAATGAAATCTTTATATAAAGCAATACTAAAATTATTTTGAGCAAGAGAAAGTATCTTAGAACAACTTATTCATAAATTAATTAATATTTTTATCGGTCTTACAGTCAATTATATGGGCAGTTAGACTGCCCCTACCTACAATCACCCCCGAAGAATCCACAAAAATAATAAAAATAAAAAATAAAAAACAAAAACACCAACTGAAAATAAAAACAAATCACTAACAAAGCAATCCGACTGTCCCCCCGCACCAAAAATCCACCAACCCCAAATATGCTGTCCGACGCTTCGAGCTCGCTGCTGCTCCTCATCAGGGACTGAAATGAGCTCGAAACCTGTCAGTTCAGTACCTGTTCAGTACCTGTGCCCTGTACAAGTGGTTCTATTCCAATTTTAGGTATACATAATAATATTAGATACTCAAGTAGTATATATTATTGCATATAAATTATACGTATATACAATTGTAATTTTTGAAATTTAGATTCTGCTCCCAAAATTCAATTAGACCTTAGAAGAGGTAAAATCACCGATTTCTTATATCTACCAAAAACGGAAATTACAGAAAAAAAGAAAAAATTTAAATCCGATTTGCCATACTCTATAAGCGGTCCTGAATTTAGAGCCATTAAAGAAGCTAAAGAAAAGGAGAAAGAAGAATTAGAAGAACAGAAAAAAAGAAAAAAACTTCAAAGAGATTATATAGTAAAAATCAATCAGGAAGTACAAGAAAATTTAAAACAAATTACACCTAACAAAATAAACTTGCAAAGCGAATTAAAAGAATTACAAATAAAAATTGAAAAACAGAAGGCTGAAAAAAGGTTATTAGAAATAGAATTGAAACATGAACAGCATGATGAAGATATAAAAAAATCTTTAGAAGCAAAAATAAGACTTTTAAAAAATAAAATAAACGATGACGCAGAAAAAAGAAAAAAGATGATTAAATTGAAAAAGCACTTTATTGAAGAGGAGAAACAGATAAAAGCTCTAAGTCAGAAGACACCTTTAGGTCCTTTAAATTCGAATTAATTATATTTCATTTTTATTTAAGTATTGACTATTTAAAGTTACGCCGAAAAAATAAATGTACAAAATGTATAATAAATATTGAAAGCGTATTGTATGAATAATAATGTAATATTCATTATTATTGTTAAAGTAAATAATTTAAATCATTTTTTAAATAAAAATATTAAACAAGTGTGTTACAAAAATAAAATAAATTTAATAAGTATCAAATAATACGAAATGTCTTTGTATTTTATATAACCTCAAACCACAAAGAAAATGTATATCGACAACTGGGACATTCGCGTATCGACAACTGCTCCAACCCGATAAATAGTTATCGACAATTGCTCCCTGCACTTTTTTTTTAAATGCTTATTGCAAATCGACAATAAAATTTAGCAAACCTTGTTTTATTGTAAATATTATAAGCTTAATAAAGCAGAAACATCTACTTTAATTGCTTTCATGAGCTTTAAACAAATTATAATA
Source organism: Theocolax elegans (assembly GCA_026168455.1). Lineage (NCBI taxonomy): Eukaryota > Metazoa > Arthropoda > Insecta > Hymenoptera > Cerocephalidae > Theocolax > Theocolax elegans. The sequence goes on along the minus strand of CM047426.1, from coordinate 18,711,428 downwards.
CCTAACTAAATTGACTTTCCCCTTACGCTATCGACAAGTGGGTCAACTACCTTATAGGCTTCTAATCCAGAAAAAAAGCTGAGATCAAGAGAATTGGATTTAAAAAAAGGAATGGTCGAAAGTTATGAAAGAAAAGCGAATGTAACAATATTTTGATGACTATTTTGAATTAAAAGAATTGCTGATTTTGTAGGCCAAATTGTCTTCTTTTTTTTCTTTTTTCCATAACTTTCGACCAAATCAAGATATTCAAGCATCTTTTTTTTAAATCTAATCTATCTTGATCTCAGTTTCTTTATTTGTTTTTGAGTTATAAGTGATCAAAGTTAGGGATTACTTTGGCGAAACTTTTCCTTATTTGGTTATGTCTATCGTAAAAAAAGAATGTTAGAGCTCAAAACTTTGGCTTTTTTATATTTTTATAGTAGTAAACATATCCTAGAGTTTGGTAAAGATGCGTTTCTGCGAGATGTGACACTCTCCTTGTAAGTCTAAATTAAATATTTTTTTGGATTGATTCATTCAAGGCAAATGATTAATAAAAACTTTGCATACAATATATCTGTGTTCAAATTTATAATCTATAATTAAATAATACTTTCCAATACAAGTGTGTCAAAATGGATTTTGCGACGAAAGCAAGTGTAGCTAAAATTGATCTTTTTTCGCACGGTGTATCGTAAAGAATCTCTTTGAAACAATGAATTAATTTCTTTGCAAGATGCAATACATTTCTTTAAAAAATAAATATATCGAAAGATTTTATTAAAACAAAAAGATATGTTAATTGATTGAAATAAAAGTTTTTTTAAATAATAGTATTATTTAATTGAATTCACCGCTATTATGTTTGAAAATTTTATATTTTATAAAATAAACGAATTTTAAACAAAGGTTTTTTTGAAACAAATAAACTAGCATTAATTGATTCAAATAATTTTTTTTAAACTGTAACAGATCATACATGTATATAAATTCCTTTATAAACTACTGCCTATTATATATTATGTATATTGGTCAGCCCGATTGTTACATTTCTCGAAAAAGTCGGTTGGCAATAGCCGAATATGCAATCGCGAAATTTACAGAAGCTCGAGAAATCGCTCTCTCGGTTCCAGCCCGTCGGACGGTTCGGACGTTTCCCTTTGTAAAGGACTCTGCCTATCGCTACAACGTTTCGAGAACGTCCCGTCATCCAGGAAAGCATAACGAAAAGGGATTTCGATTGTTGAGCGTATTGCGACTTCGAAAGCATAACAAAAAGGAATTTCGTCTGTTGAGCGTCTTACGACTTCGACAAGGGAAGTAATTCACCTTATAACTGACCACTATTTGTTCAATGCGGACTGTTGTTCTATTAATGTATAAATAAATAAAATCTATTGTTTTAAAACAGCGGAATAATTTATTTGAATTAACTTTATTTTTATTTAAAAAATTAAATTTTTATGTACTAAAGTATTATTAAAGAAATATTTTATTGACACAAAGAAATATGTTTATTAAATGAAATTAATGTTTTTTTGAACGATTGAATAATTTATTTGATTTAACTGCGTTGTTTATTGAAAAATAAAATTTTTGTGACATAAAGTAAAGTATAAAGAAAGATTGTTTTCAAATAAAGAAATTCGCATTAATTAAATAAAATAAATGTATCTTAAAACGATGTTATAATTTATCAACATTTGTGGAGTCTTTAAAAGAAAAATACTATTTGAAAAAATAACGTTATTAAAACAAATATTTTTGTCGTTAAAATAAATAAACGATTTATTTAAATACGACAGCTTCCAGCAACGACCGCTAGGTAGATCCAGTTTTCCCGCAAGCGACGAAAAACGTGACAAGTTTTACTTGAAGATAGATTTTGTTGAATCAGATGAAGTACATTTTTTGAATGAAATAAACGTTTTCTCAAATCAAGTAAATGATTTATTAGAATTGGCTGCTCTATTTAAGTATGTAAAGAATATTAATTTAGTGAAGTTATTGAAATAAATATCTTGGTTTCATCAAATTAAATAAAATATTTATTTAATTTCAGTTACACAAGAAAAAAAGCAATTCATTTGGTGTACATAATCAAGACTGCTCATTTAAAGGAAAAGTTAATATCAAAGGAACATACATTGAAAATAATTAAATGAATCATCAAAGAAAATAATATATTTTTTTATGTTGACCAAAAACATTTGACTCAAAAATAGATTTCCTTGATTTAAACATGTATTTGAATTAAATAAAGTAAACGTTTTATTAAAATAAATAAATCATTTAATAAGATTTACAAAAGAATAAATAAGAAAAGAAATATTAATTTGTTCTAAAGAAGGTTTATATTCATGTCACTTATTTAAGAAACCAAATAACGAAGCATAGAATAGCACCTGTTAGCAGATGTGTGAAACCAAAACAACTTACCACATGGTAAACAGTTAAAGCACCCCGTTGAGGAGCTATGACTCCTAAGTGCACACCGTAACACACCCGCACACACTGTCCCAATGGATCGATATGATCTCATAACATCCTTCCAGTCTCATCCAGCAGCGACATTTCACTCCAGGCCACATTAGGCTCCAGCATTGAATCCATCGTCCAGTGAGAATAAGAGTACCTGAAAGTTTACTAATAAATAAATTTGTCGATAAATGAGGATTGAGCATGGATAATCTATAACCAAGTATAATTTTACACAGGTATCTAGAGGACAAAGGAAATAAGAGGTGATATGACACTTTGATGTTCAGGGAACATACCCAAGCAACATATACAATTACACCAAAGGAAACAAGCATAGTTACCCCGTTAACTCCTCGCGGGACGACACCAACAAGCTACTGTGTGGCTCCACGTAGTCGCAGCTACATCTGGAGACGACACACCGTGTTATATCGTTGTGTCGTATCGCCGATGCGAGACCACCGACCCGTACTCTACCTGCAATAACAATACGCACAAGCGGCTCGAATTAGCCTAAAGCATTTTTATAAGGAACGAATATAAATCTTACCCGACAGCTACTTCTCCATCCGCAGTACTCGAGCCTTCCTCTGCGATGACATCCAGCTCCCAATCAACCGATCACCATCGATGTAAACATGAGTCACAACCGTGAAGATAGCGGACCGCACGGATGATACGAAACTACCGAGAACGCGCGACAATTAAGAGTCGACGCGCATGTGTAACATACCTAGTGGCGAGCCTACACGAAGAAATGCAGACCGAGAAATACTACTGATCTTCTCGGGTGCTTTTTTCATGTCGACCCAAGTGCAACGACAGTACGAGATGTGTGAGAGTGAGAGGAAATTCCAGGAGACGATCCTCTAGAAGGTGAGACGTGCTCCCGTTTCTCCTATCCAGCCCTCTTAAGTGAGTTTGCGCGTAGCATAATTTTAGGGCTAGTCGATCGGCAAGGTCGTAGCCTTGTCACGTGTATATCCATACTAATTAAATAAATGAGTATTACTTTTACTCTTTAAGTAAATTTGATGCCCGTCTTAATCCACAGCGGCAACATCACGAACAATTAACATGAACATTTAATTTAAATAAACGTTTCATTAAAATAATTGAATTAATTATTAAAATATTGGACAACAATAAATGATAAAAGAAATATTTATTCGTTTTTAAAAAAGTTTACATTAACTCAAATAATTTAATTATTAATATGATTACTAAATATTTTCAAATTAAATAAATATTTTATTGTTATCAGGCAAATCAAAGTGATTATATGAAAAGAAGATCTTTTAAAAAAACTAAATAATTTCTTTAATTAAGACCATTACTGTTACAAGGCAGTGAAATATTTCGTTTGATTAAAATATTACAGATTAATTTAATTCAAATAAATATATTTTAATAATTTAACAATACAAATTGTTTTACCAGAGCCAAATAAATAATTTACTTAATTAAAACAAAATTTGTTTCAATTCAGTAAATGTGTTTTTCAGTATTATTTATAAATATCACCTTAATTCAAAGCCTTTTTATTATGAGTGCATTTTGTCGTTAACCTTTCATTTGAATGCATGCGCTAAAAATTTTTTAATAAACAAAAAAAATTTTTTTGAGTCAAGAAAATTCTTGATTTGAAATGAACGAATTACAAATTCACTCGACTCAATTAAATAATTTATTTGATTAACTTAACTGTAGGTATTTAATGGCAATCAAAAATTTTTTGAAGAGAATAAATATTTATTTTATTTTACATAACAAAAAGCACTGAATTCTAAACTTTAATGAGCATTTTTCATGAGAAAATAAATATTTTTTGGTTTGAAAGCCGAAGGCATTAAAACAACATAATAATTTCTTGAATTAATAAATTATGAAACTAAAAATTATTTTATTCTGGTTGTCAATAAATATTATCTCGATAAAAAAAAACAGAATTTCAATCAATTTAAGGAACTATTCGTTTAAAGAATTAATTATTCAAATTTAATGAATATTTTCTAGAGTATAGCAGCTGGATAAGTTTATTTAATAAGAATAAAAAATATTTTGTTGATTCAAAAAAGTAAGACTTATAATCGTTTTCGTTTTATTTGGATGAATGTAATAATTTCCTGTATTGAAAAGGGATTTACTTAACTGTAAAGCATAATATATTTTATATATTTTTTTAACGAAATTATTTATTGAAGTTCAAAAAATATTTTCTTGATTTAAAAAAAGACAGAACTTCAACCAAACTTATAGATTATCGTTAGAGGTGCCGATTGAAGTCATTAATAAAGTCATTTCGGACGCCGATAAAGTTATTATTCCTTTATTTACTGATTCTTATTTGAGAGTGGGTGGAATATTTGAATCAGAAGTATAATAAAAAAAGCTTATTCTTTCATTTAAAATTTTCAAACTAAAGAATTTTTGGAGTAATAACTTCTTATTGCACGTTGGAGTAACTTTTTCCAGATGTAACCGTAATGGCACCAGCAAGTCTAGACTTTCAACCTGGCTATCCCCATCACACCATACTCTCTCTCGCACTCCCTCTATCTTACTCTAACAGCGTGTGCCTATAAAACGGGACATCTCTCACTTTTTATATATGCATGCTGGTATATAGGTTAATACCTATATTTCGGATCTCTCTCTCTCTCTCTCTCGCTGTATACTACGTGCTACCATGGGGGTTTACCCCCGTAGCCCAAAAGAAATAAATCAAATCAAATCTCTCTCTCTCTCTGCGCATTAATTCTACTGCAGTTTGTACCCGTGTAATTTATTTATTCATTTATCAACTCTGGTTAATGTGCAAATGCATTTATTGTTGTATTTTAATTTTAATTGTATACTACGTGCTACCATGGGGGTTTACCCCCGTAGCCCAAAAGAAATAAATCAAATCAAATCTCTCTCTCTCTGCGCATTAATTCTACTGCAGTTTGTACCCGTGTAATTTATTTATTCATTTATCAACTCTGGTTAATGTGCAAATGCATTTATTGTTGTATTTTAATTTTAATTGTATACTACGTGCTACCATGGGGGTTTACCCCCGTAGCCCAAAAGAAATAAATCAAATCAAATCAAATCAAATCAAATCAAATCTCTCTCTCTCTCTCTGCGCATTAATTCTACTGCAGTTTGTACCCGTGTAATTTATTTATTCATTTATCAACTCTGGTTAATGTGCAAATGCATTTATTGTTGTATTTTAATTTTAATTGTATACTACGTGCTACCATGGGGGTTTACCCCCGTAGCCCAAAAGAAATAAATCAAATCAAATCTCTCTCTCTCTCTGCGCATTAATTCTACTGCAGTTTGTACCCGTGTAATTTATTTATTCATTTATCAACTCTGGTTAATGTGCAAATGCATTTATTGTTGTATTTTAATTTTAATTGTATACTACGTGCTACCATGGGGGTTTACCCCCGTAGCCCAAAAGAAATAAATCAAATCAAATCTCTCTCTCTCTCTGCGCATTAATTCTACTGCAGTTTGTACCCGTGTAATTTATTTATTCATTTATCAACTCTGGTTAATGTGCAAATGCATTTATTGTTGTATTTTAATTTTAATTGTATACTACGTGCTACCATGGGGGTTTACCCCCGTAGCCCAAAAGAAATAAATCAAATCAAATCAAATCAAATCAAATCAAATCTCTCTCTCTCTCTGCGCATTAATTCTACTGCAGTTTGTACCCGTGTAATTTATTTATTCATTTATCAACTCTGGTTAATGTGCAAATGCATTTATTGTTGTATTTTAATTTTAATTGTATACTACGTGCTACCATGGGGGTTTACCCCCGTAGCCCAAAAGAAATAAATCAAATCAAATCTCTCTCTCTCTCTGCGCATTAATTCTACTGCAGTTTGTACCCGTGTAATTTATTTATTCATTTATCAACTCTGGTTAATGTGCAAATGCATTTATTGTTGTATTTTAATTTTAATTGTATACTACGTGCTACCATGGGGGTTTACCCCCGTAGCCCAAAAGAAATAAATCAAATCAAATCTCTCTCTCTCTCTGCGCATTAATTCTACTGCAGTTTGTACCCGTGTAATTTATTTATTCATTTATCAACTCTGGTTAATGTGCAAATGCATTTATTGTTGTATTTTAATTTTAATTGTATACTACGTGCTACCATGGGGGTTTACCCCCGTAGCCCAAAAGAAATAAATCAAATCAAATCAAATCAAATCTCTCTCTCTCTCTGCGCATTAATTCTACTGCAGTTTGTACCCGTGTAATTTATTTATTCATTTATCAACTCTGGTTAATGTGCAAATGCATTTATTGTTGTATTTTAATTTTAATTGTATACTACGTGCTACCATGGGGGTTTACCCCCGTAGCCCAAAAGAAATAAATCAAATCAAATCAAATCAAATCAAATCAAATCAAATCAAATCAAATCAAATCAAATCAAATCAAATCAAATCAAATCTCTCTCTCTCTCTGCGCATTAATTCTACTGCAGTTTGTACCCGTGTAATTTATTTATTCATTTATCAACTCTGGTTAATGTGCAAATGCATTTATTGTTGTATTTTAATTTTAATTGTATACTACGTGCTACCATGGGGGTTTACCCCCGTAGCCCAAAAGAAATAAATCAAATCAAATCAAATCTCTCTCTCTCTCTCTGCGCATTAATTCTACTGCAGTTTGTACCCGTGTAATTTATTTATTCATTTATCAACTCTGGTTAATGTGCAAATGCATTTATTGTTGTATTTTAATTTTAATTGTATACTACGTGCTACCATGGGGGTTTACCCCCGTAGCCCAAAAGAAATAAATCAAATCAAATCTCTCTCTCTCTCTCTCTCTCTCTCTCTCTCTCTCTCTCTCTCTCTCTCTCTCTCTCTCTCTCTCTCTCTCTCTCTCTCTCTCTCTCTCTCTCTCTCTCTGCGCATTAATTCTACTGCAGTTTGTACCCGTGTAATTTATTTATTCATTTATCAACTCTGGTTAATGTGCAAATGCATTTATTGTTGTATTTTAATTTTAATTGTATACTACGTGCTACCATGGGGGTTTACCCCCGTAGCCCAAAAGAAATAAATCAAATCAAATCTCTCTCTCTCTCTGCGCATTAATTCTACTGCAGTTTGTACCCGTGTAATTTATTTATTCATTTATCATCTCTCTCTCTCTCTGCGCATTAATTCTACTGCAGTTTGTACCCGTGTAATTTATTATTCATTTATCAACTCTGGTTAATGTGCAAATGCATTTATTGTTGTATTTTAATTTAATTGTATACTACTTGCTACCATGGGGTTTACCCCCGTAGCCCAAAAGAAATAAATCAAATCAAATCAAATCTCTCTCTCTCTCTCTATCTCTCTCTGCACTTACAACGGGCTCGATAATATAAAATACTCAGTACACCAATGGAAAGTTTATCATGAACTGAAAATTGCTACTCTGCTTTTAGGACAATAATCTAGTTATACGAAAACTCCTTGCTTTTTGTGTTTATGGAACAGTAGAGACAAGATGAATCATTACATTAATAAATAATGGGACAAGAAAATTAACTTTATTCCAGGATCAGAAAAAGTTCAACACATACAACTGATAGAATCATCAAAATATGTGCTACTACCACTGCATATCAAACTTCGTCTCATTACATAGTTTATTAAAGCTCTAAATAAAGAGCAAGAATGTTTTCGGTACCTACAAGAAAAGTTCTCCGCAACAAGTGATGCTAAGTTAAAAGCAGGCATTTTTGATGGTCTAGAAATTTGCAAATTTTTCCTAGATGATAATTTTATTACAACCATGAGCAGTAGTTTATGACTGTACTAGAGTCTTTCCTTAGGGCAATATCACCGCATCAATCCGCAGTATTTGCTGCCCCGGAAGCTCTCGTCAACAAGCTTCACAGTTAGTCGGTTTCACTTGTCGGCGATGGTGCCTAAAGTTTCCCCGATGCGTTCAAAAAGTAAAAACTCTCATGAGGGCCTCCATGGCATCGATTAACCTCGATGAGAGGCCACTAAGTGATCCAAAACTCCTTACTACAGCCTATAATTACACGGCTAGCCTAGAGTCGTAATTCTTGGTAAGAATGCGGCGGTGTTTAGCTCCCCGCCGTCTTCCGCTTTCGAACATAAGCAGCATCCGGGTCAGATCGCTTCACCCGTCAAGCCTGCTTGCAACCACACACCCCGCAGAGTCCAACCCAATACTGGCGACACGCTGGCGTTTCACTTTCAACTCAGAGGTACGCCAACGTGGGGCTCGGATCCCAGTCCCTGCGTACCAGAGTAAAGTCATTCTGGTCCAACTGTCGATATGCCGAAGCACGCCTCCCTATTACTCCCCGGATCCCCGAGGAGGTTTTGCGGTAGGTGGCCTAACGTACGAATGTCCGTGAAGGGTAAAGCATTCGTCACTCCCTTCAAGAACTCTCTAACGGACACAGTTCAAAAATCACCTGAAAGAGAAAAAAACGTACAAACCAAAAGGCTATAGCTTATGAAAGGTAAAACATTCAACAATCCTTCCATAAGCCTTCCAAGGGATACCGTTCGAAAAATCCCTTGAAAGAGAGAAAAAATTGCGTACAAGCTTTTGCTTGTACGCAATGGTGTTTTTAACATCTCACTCAGCGCAAAGCCTTCAGTTCGGATGTGTATCACAACTCGACTTACTGACTTTATACGAAGAGAATTTTGATGAAAGGGACACCCTTCTATGAGACATCCCAGCAACTTTCGTCTGGATGAGAAACTACTTCGGTCCGGATGTGCCCCAAGGCAGACCTCGAAAGGTCCGGAAATCTGAGAACAGGATTCCGCCAAGTTACAACCATGAGCAGTAGTGAGAAAGAACCTTTACAACATTTCAAAAACGCTTCTCAAAATTTTTTAGGAAATAAGAACGCGAGTTACGCGAACGACGCGCCCGTAAGCGAAATACCGAGCGTGCTCAACTCTGCCGATCGGAAAATTATTAAAATTCCACAAATACCGTTGTTTGTCTTCTTTCTTTATAAATAAACCTTCCCTCTACCATACTCCTTCCGCGCTTGTTAAGAACCCCAGATCTATGACAATTTGGCGTGCCTAACGTGGAGCCTAAGTGAAATTTTCTTCTTTCATTGTCTTGTGCTCAACGACTGGAAGTACTGGGGAAGTATTATCAGCCCATGCTACACCGTGATCGCGTAATTTTAATACCGACTTCTGGTAGTCGCTAAACAACAGGTAGCGCCCATTTTACTCATAAATCCACGACTTACTGTCGTCCAGATCTCTCAGTGTTTGTGACATTAATATCCAGCAGAAAATGATTGGACGGAGTCTACCTCGAAACGCGAAAGTGTGTGATCAAGAACAACCAGGCGATGGTGTACAAAATCAGTTCGAAAATCTCAACCTTCCAATCAACGCTCATAATTAACCTAACGCACCCGCGATGAATCCATAGTGCGATCGGGCCTCGACGATTGGCGTCAGTTACTTCGCACGCTTGTTGGTAATAATCTTGAGCTACCCGAGTTTTTCGTACAGGATGAAGACCCTGATATTTTCTTACGCGGTTGTGAGGAATCTTTCCGGGCTAATAATACAGACGAAAATTCTCGTGTTAGACTCGCGTCACGCGCTCTTAAAGATGATGACGCACGGTGGTGGGCTGTTTATCGTAATCTCAATATTAACTCACAAAAATTTTTCGATCTACTTCGTAGCCGCTACGCATCACAAAGTGTAATAATGAAGCTATCTGCAAAGTTATACGGACAACCGCAGGGCGAAAAGAAAAGAAACCGGCTTATTTCTCGAACAACGACACTTACTTGCGCGACGTTTATCCCCAAATGCAACCGAGGTATAAATCATCACTGTGTTACTCGAAGCATTACGCGGCTATATTAAAAGGTTTTTCCGCCATGCGAACTATAAGGTTATACTAAAGATTTACTCGTGGGAACCTTTTCTTTCGTTTCTTCTCGAATCTTTAGTACCATTCATTCACTGTGGGGTGGACTATTTCGGGCCCATGTGTGTAAAAATCGGACGAAGACGTGATAAACGATGGGATGTCCGTTTTACAATTGATGAAAAAAAATCGTCAGCGCGAATTTGCATTACGAAACGGCATTAAATGGTAGTTCAATCCGCCCGATTCACCACACATGGGAGGCGCATGGGAGCACACGATTGATACTGTAAAAATACCTATTAATGCGACACTCAAAGATCATGCACCCAGTGAAGAAATGTTGTACACGTTTTTTGTCGAAATTGAACACTCTGTAAATTCCCGACCTCTCACACATGTCTCGACCGATCCTAGAGATGATGGAGCGTTAACACCTAATAATTTTTTGATGGGGGCATCATCAGGTACATTTAAATTCGAAAATTATAGCGCGCAAAATATATGTACGAAAAACCAATGACGAATTTCTCAAGCAATTGAAAATAGTTTTTGGAATCGTTGGTTACGTGAATATTTGCCTACGCTCATAACTCGCAAAAAATGGATAAGAAAAATATCACAATTAAAATTAAATGATATAGTATTAATTATTGACAAACAAATATTGCAAAATTGTTGGAAAAAAGGTAAAATTAGTGAACTTTATCCCGGTGCCGATGGTGGAACGCGCGTAGCCAAAATTGTAACGACAATAGGGAGTTTTATTCGACCGGTGCATAAGCTAATACGTTTATTTAATGACGAAGATGTACAAAAGTAAATTTATTTTGTACAAGAGGGAGAATTGTTGCGGATAGAGGCAGAAATAGCACGTTAATATATTTTATCAAAAAAAAAATAAATATTTAGATACGCGTAGACATGGGTCCCGCGCCTCTCCCGCGTAATTTTCACGGCAATGTGCCCTCAGCTAGGGTAAAAAAAATGAATGACCTGAGGTTGTCTAATCCTGCGCGGGGGGCGACTCCCAGCAAAAATGTGAATAAGATGTGCTTAAACATTGAAAACTATTTGTTTGAACTATATTACTATGGCAACGACTGATATTTCTGCGTCTAGAAAACAAAATTGCGGCCGGCGAATAAAAAACAATTTGTAAGCGACGAAGAAAAAGAGAGTGGAGCGATGCGATTAAAATTTAAAATAAGCAACTCACCCGCTCATTCGACACCAACGAGCACACATCTTACACAAAGCTCTTTTGTATTGTTATAATTAAATAAAATAAGAAAGAAAGGCAAAAAAGGAAAAAGATTTTTTTCAATCCTAAACATGCACCTTGCCAAAACAAGTCATAGAAATTTTTATTATTAAGTCGTGTGCCTTTCACCGTATTTCAATCCACCTTTCTTAACAATTAAGAGAGATTCTTTCTCCTAAAAAATTGCTTTTCTCAGTGTACGCACACGTTTCCGTCATATTCCGTTAATATATGTATAATATTAAGGCGTTTAAGAAAATCCTAGTAAAATAGAACTAAACCGATTTATTGTTTTATGATATATCGCGCGTTCACTTTTGTAAGCAACGACCGTTCTGACTGTTAGTTTTGGATGGAGAATTATCTCTACCGTATCCAGCAATATTAATATCTAGGAAATCTAGGTCCGTAAGCTTCTACCTTAAGAGATGGACGACACTCTCTAACCAACCTTCGCACTAACCACACCACCTTGGCAATTGTACAACAAAAAAATATATACATATAGTTTACTTCTATCTTTTAGCTTTATTTGTATTCAACTCTATATAATTACGAAACATTCTTTTTTGGTTTAAATTACGAAAGAAACACTCCTAGAATCGGCACACACAAAAAAATATATAATTACGCAAATAAGAAATTAAAGGCAGGACAAACAAAAAGAGAGGAGTATTTTTATCTTTACCTTACGTACCAAAGTTGTTTGAAGATGTTTCGAAGAAAGTTAAAAAATTTAATATTACCACAATGCCGAGAATTGTTAATTTACTTATTAGTTTTATAAGGAGAGGAAAATACAGAACTAAAAAAACTGAGCAGTCTGGTGTAGTTTATAAGATTAATTGTAATAACTGCTAGGCTTCCTATGTTGGAGAAACTAAGAGAACATTAATAACAAGAATAAATGAACACTACAATAATAGTTTGAAACAAGATAAACAATGTGTGATTAATGATCACATTAATGATTTAGGGCACAAATTTGATTTTGATAATGTTAGTATACTTGATAGGGAGATTAATTGTGAGTCAGTTATCGACTTCCAGTCCATAGCGACTATTGTAACCTAAAAGTAAATAAAAAAAAAATAATGAAATACAAAAGTCTCTCGGATAGTCCTTATTTCTACGGGTACATAACCTCACCTTGTGAGGTTACATTTGGTCCTTCGAGCCGGATCTCCCGAACATTCGGTTATTTGTGTACCGGAGAAATTGCTACCTGAGAGATGGAATCCGATGGACCTCGAAGAAGTCGACGCCTAAAAACTGACAAAGAGAAGCCTTTTTCTACGGCCCGACGACGTTCACCAGCGGGTGTGCGTGCAAGCGCACCGCCCGCCTCTCGCCGTCCTGCCGGCCAGGAGTTCGAGGTCCAGATGCCGCAAGCAGCCCCAACCCGACGACGTTCACCAGTGGGTGTGCATGCAAGCGCACCGCCCGCCTCTCGCCGTCCTGCCGGCTAGGAGCTCGAGGTCGAGATGCCGCAAGCAGCTTCAACGCTACGTCATCCATCAGCGAGTTATGTAAGATTTGCTGTATCCGAAGGTTTAGGAAAATCCGAATTAGAAAAGGTATCTGATTTTTTATTTAATGAAGCCGAAATGAGCATAGCAGCAGGAGTTATCTCGCAATCACCAAATGAGGTAGTTCTGAGTAACTCTGGGCAACATACGCGTATTTTAAAAAATCAAAAAAGATTTGTAGGAGCAATTGGAATTAATGTTCAATCCGAAACTGATATACATCCTCGACGCAAATTTCCGACAGGCGGTTGCGCTCATTGCGGTCAATTTGAAGTAGCACTACGCGGCGTAGGGAGCTCAGATATTATTGCGGTTTCAAACAAGAAAGTAGACGTAACAATTTGGAACAAAAATAATTCTACAATTATTAGAGGCGCGTTAGTAGTAAATAATCTATGCCTTCCGAAACAACGAATAAGTAAAAAAATTGTAGAAATTTGTAAACGCGAAACGGGTGTTTGGATTGAACCTTTCGATGCTGCCCCCGACTTATTAATTGGTCAGGATAATTGCGCTGTATTGTTAAATTTAGAATCTCGCTCGTTAAAATATAGGAGATTATTTTGTATCAAAAAGTCAATTAGGTTGGTCTATACATGGACATGCGGGAAACATACGCACCGTAGAGCAAGTTAGTACAGTAAATAAATCGTCGCGAAAGAAACATTCTAATGATTTAGTATTAGAAAACTTAATGAAAACTTATTTCGATATAGAAGCGTGAGGAATATCTGATTTTGATAAATTGAGCAACGACGATGAGCGCGAGGAAATATTTGGAAACACTTTTGGGAATATTTGGAAATATTTGGAAGTCGGTAATGTAAAAATTCGTGGGAAGTTGGGCTGCCGTGGAAAGCAGGAATAGCCTCTTTACCGAATAGTCGACCAACCGCGCTTCGTAGGCTTCTACTTCTCGAAAAACGACTCGACCGTGACCCGAAATACGCACTCCTGTATTATAACGAAATGAATCGCTTACTCGAAATGGGTTTCACGAAAAAAGCAGACAACGAAACTAAAGGCGAAAGAGTTTGGTACCTTCCACACTTCGGCGTGTTAAACGCACATAAACCTGGGAAAATTCGTCTTGTGTTCGATGCGGCTGCTAAGAGTGCGGGAGTTAGTTTAAACGATATGTTGCTTCCCGGTCCGGTTTTATTACGTTCAATTTTGGGAGTATTAATGTGATTTCGCGAATTCTTTTACGCCTTTAAAGGTGATTATAAAGATATGCTTTTAGGCATTAAAATTCGCCCGGAGGACCAAGACGCGCAGCGTTTTTTATTCCGAGGGAAAAATCGCGTTTTGCCACCAGACGAATACGTATTTACTACAGTTCCTTTCGGAGAAAATTCGTCACCATGCACAGCTTTATTTATTAAAGATAAAAACGCGGAGCGTTTCTTAAATAAATACCCAGCTGCAGTTAAGAGTATTAAAGAAAATTGTTACATGGACGACCACTTAGAAAGTTGCGATTCTTCTCGTGAAGCTTCCGAAAGAATCGCGCAAGTCATAGAAATAAACGCGCCCTGGTGGAAATTCAAAAATATTTCATAGTCGCCAAAGTAGTTTATAGGTATAAAATATAGAAATCATAAATTTTGTAGAAAATGTCGATTAAATACCTATTTTATTGGTATAAAATAATTATACTATATTAAATAGCCAAAAAATAGACACAAAATATGCTATTAAATTTAGCACTAGATTTTATATCTATAATAAAGCTATAAAAATATTTGTAAAAATAACCTAAAATTTAATTTTTAAAGTTCAAAAAATTAAAAATATGTATTGTCAATATACATTTAATGTATAATTATTTACTTAAATAAATTGTTAAAATTTTTTCTTGTATATACAAACACTATTTTTAATAGGTAGAAACTAGGTATAAATAATAGCTTAAAAATAGAACTATTAAATACCTAGAAACTTTCTATATTATTTTTAAATAAATAGTTTGAATTTAAAAATTAGTATTATTTATTTATTTATTTGTAAATAAATTTATATTATAGAAGAATGCCCTTTTACATATAGTAGCAAAATAATATATTATGTTTTAGGGTATAAATAAGTATTATAAAAGTATTCATATGCTTTTAAGAAATTATAATAATATAGAAAAAATGAAGAAGATATCTCTTTGGTAGACATCATTAAGACCATCACTATTATAATTAGTTAATTACTGCCTAACATCTTATGTATATAGATCAAAGAATAAATAACAATTATTAAGATATTAATACATGGATGATCTGTATATACAAGTTCCAAACATTTGCGCATGTAAGCGTTGCGTTAGCTTAGTGGATAGAGTGTTTGCGTTTGGTGCGTGCGTTGCGGGGTTCGATTCCCGGTTAGGGCAAAAATTTTTTCAGCGTTTTTCTGCGTCAAATATATATAATTAGTGTAAATATATAAACTAAAACAATATAAAAATAAATATAAGTTAATTAAAAATAATAATAAGGTTTCGAAATAGAAATTATTTTCATTTTTTTTTTGAGTTATGTGTATATAAATACTTTTTAATTTCTGCATAATTTTTGTATTTTTTAAAAATGCTTTAAAAATCCTGATTGCTCAATTTATGAGATAGGTAAATTATTTTATATTAATAAAATATTGTTTGTAACTATAACGTAATAACGTTAAGTAATTTATAAGCCTGAAAAATATAAGAACAAACTTATAACTACTTTATAGGTAGAAAATGCCGAATCCCAATAGACCATATTTAATGTTATATTTAGGGACCAAAAAACGTTACACATATAGGAATAAAATAGGTATTTTTTATACCTAGAATATTGGTAGTACAGTATAAAAAATTCATATTTTATCGGTAAAAAATTGTTCGTATTTCCACCAGGGCGAGCGCAGGGTGGAAAATGCATAGCTGGGCGAGCAATATACCACAAGTTTTGGAAGATGTTGAAGTATTAGCGGAGACGCACTAAACTATAAATGCAAATTTAAATTTAAATACAAACGAAAAACTACTAGGACTAAGATGGATGTGCTTGACCGACGTTCTCTCCTTTAATTTGAGCTTACGAAAAATTACCCATGACTTAAATTCTGGAGCGAAGAAACCGACCAAACAGGAATTTCTCGCGATTATCATATCAGTCTTTGATCCTTTAGGCTTTCTCACACTATTGACGATAAAATCGCGTATATTAATGCAGGAAGTGTGGGAGAGCAAGATAGGTTGGGACGAAGAATTAAAAGACATAGAATTTACGCGTTGGCGATTGTGGTTACGCGAACTAGATTCCGTAAAGAAATGCAACCTACAACGTTGTTATCAATTAAAAGACTTGCAAGTTAAGCATGCAGAATTGCATGTATTTTGCGACGCCAGTGCAAAGGCATACGCAACAGTAGTTTATTGGCGCTTCCATCAACCCGATGATGGTCAATTTCACGTGGCATTAGTAATGGGAAAAGGTCGCGTCGCGCCGTTAACAGTCACTACGATTCCTCGCTTAGAATTGCAAGGCGCATTACTAGCTTCGCGATTAGCTGTTACCATTGCAAAGGAACACCGCATTCAATTAACCAGGAGAATATTTTGGACTAATTCCAAAATCGTTTTGCATTGGTTAAAAAAGAACCCTCGCGAATTTAAAATTTTTGTCGCAAATCGACTAGCCGAGATACGCGGAACTACCGAGATTTCGGAGTGGAGGTGGGTTCCATCAAAGGAAAATCCAGCAGACGATGGCACTAGGGAATCTGCCGATACTTTAAATCCCAATAGCCGTTGGTTTTTGGGTCCACCTTTTCCAATTTAGATACAAACTATGAGCAGGAAGTTAAAAAACAAGGACTTATTTGCGGAGTCGTAGAATCAGAACCGTCATTAAAATTAGAGTTCTCCCGCTTCTCTTCTTGGACTCGCGCAGTTCGCGTTTTGTTTGCGTTCTTAAAATAATCGATTTTTAGAAAAAACGTACTATCGGATTAAAAGAAAATATAAAATACCCGATAAGAAAGCCGGCAGAACTAGTTTTGTTTGCGCAAAATATTTGCATTAAGTACAGTCGAACTGAATCATTCGATACAGAAATAAAGGCTTTAAAACAAAATAAAACAATTTCGAAGGACAGTCGAATTATCATGTTAAACGCATTTATAGATAAACAAGGGTTCCTCCGGTCAAATAGCCGTATTTCCGGTCTTAAAAACGAGTTTTTAAACACGATACCATTGATTTTAAATGCGAAAAATATAGTCGCGAGATTAATCATCAAAGACTTTCATGAAAAATATTACCACGCAAGAGACTGTAGTTAACGAAATTCGTCAGAAATATTGGAGGTTGGGTTTACGGAAAACCTTGAGAAGTATAGTAGCAAAATGCATAGTTTGTAAAATGTTGAGAGCAAAGCCGTGCGACCCAAAAATGGCCGCCCTTCCAGAGGCAAGACTAGCTTATCGTCAGCGTCCATTCACCCACAGTGGTCTAGATTTTTTCGGTCCATTAATGATAAAAATAGGTCGAAGACGCGAAAAACGTCGGGGTGCGTTATTCATCTGTATGTCGACGCGAGCGATTCACCTAGAGTTAGCACACAACCTATCGGCCGACTCCGCGATAATGGCCTTAAGACAATTTTCTGCGCGAAGAGATGCTCCCACGCACATATACTGTGATAACGGGACAAATTTTCGAGGAATGAGCACGGAATTGAAAAAAGTTATACACAATTTAGATAGGGAAAAAGTTCAAAATTACCCGGCCAGCAAAAATATAGAATTTATTTGATACGTTCTGTTAAATCAGCATTATCCATTGTTTTAAATAACCATGCGCCGACGGAAGAAGTTTTGCTAACAATATTTGCTGAAATTGAACATGCGGTTAATTCGCGCCCTCTCACACACGTCTCCGTAGATCCGCGCAATAATGAGGCGTTAACGCCCAATAATTTTCTGTTAGGAACCTTTTCAGGACAGTCAACTTTGGGCAGATTTGAGTCGCAAAAAATTTGTACAAAAAAGCAATGGCAATTATCGCAACATTTCGCCGATAAATTTTGACAAAGGTGGTTACGAGAGTACCTCCTACCTTAATTCCACGCAAAAAATGGCAAATTAATAACGAATCGTTAAAAGTCGGTATGTAGTATTAATTTTAGATAACGATCTAGAAAGGAATCAATGGAAAAAGGGAGTAGTCTCGAGAATTCTACCAAATTCGGACGGAGAAGTAAGAGTAGCCGAAATAAAAACTGCAAATGGAAAAATGCTTAGACCATCGCGTAAATTAATCAAATTTGCGAATTGAGTACAAAGGTAACCTTTGCAAACGCGCATAAAAACGTAAAGGAGAAAGAGAGAGGAAGAGAGGGAGAGAGAGAGAGAGAGAGAGAGAGAGGAAGAGAGGGAGAGAGAGAGAGAGAGAGAGAGAGAGAGAGAGAGAGATTGATTGATTGATTGATTGATAGGTTTTATTGGGCTACGGGGGCCAGCCCCCAAAGTAGCACTTAATACATCATTAATAATTGAATGAAAATTTGATAAATAATTACATTAGATTTGCATAAATAGATAGATAATCAATGGCTTTAGCATACATTGCCATGTGGACGCAAAAACACAGAGAGAGAGAGAGAGAGAGAGAGAGAGAGAAGAAAGTGATAGAATGAATGTGAATATAGTTACGATTATTATTATCAAAATTCAGTGTTTTTATAAAAAAAAAAAAAGAAATAAAAATTGTTAGTTACTAAGGCGTTTTTCGTTTGTTAATTATTCACTTTTTAAAAAATGTAAGAATCGAGTTAGACACCCGACGACCGAGCGAGAAGAAAGACAGTTAGTTAGTCAGTTATCGCCTTCCAGTCCATAGCGACTATTGTAACCTAAAAGTAAATAAAAAAAAAAAAATAAAAAAAAAATAAAGAAATACAAAAGTCTCTCGGATAGTCCTTATTTCTACGGGTACATAATCTCACCTTGTGAGGTTACAGGCCGATTGGAAACAAAATCTACACCTTTCTCAACGCCTTGATTTTTTGCAGAGCCCGAGCCCTACTCGCGCTCCTGCTCCGAGGGGGACTGTTCGTTGTGTAGTTCCCCGTACGCGATCGTAGAGGCAGAGGGATTGCAAACAAGCGGCGTTTAACCGCTGCCAACCGTTCGGGATGAGTCGGTTTGCTCGGAAGGATCCCGATTGGCCGGTGGACGCCTGTGTCTCCGCCGACGGTTTTCGTGCCGGAGGAGGGCAGATCGGCAATGGGCGATTGGAAGGCCTCCCGGCTTCCGGCAGGTACTCCAGACAAAACTCTTCTCCCGATAAAGCGTTTAAGGAGAGGACGTCGTCGTCACTCTTCGGCTTCTCGGGGGAAGGAGGGAAAGTCCGGTGTACAACCGGCCCAGAATCCGAGAGAACAACCGGTCGCCGTCTCTTTACTACGATTACCGACCTCACCTTTCGAGGTGGGGTTGGTATTGCCGGCCTGGACTCCTCGAGGGGCACGAAGTTAATCGACGGGGGCACCGGAATCTTCGTCAACGGGGGTACCCGTGGTCTGCCTCGCCTCTGACGCCGACGATTACATTTGAGGCGTTGTGCCTCGGAGCGATGGCGCTTCTTGAGCTTCGGCTCGGGGCTCATGGGCAGCGAGAGCAAAGGAGCAGGTCTTATATAGGCAGTCGAGCCAGGACTAGAGAAGGGGGAAGGGAAGAGGAAATTAAAAAAGGGGGGGTTAATAAATACGTCTACCTTTTAGCTACTCCCATATGAACCAGAATGCGTTCGGTGTGTCGCCTTTATCGCCCGGGTACGCGTGAGCGTGTGCCCTACGGCTACGGCTAGGCAAGCCCACCGGATCGCCGAAGGGTCCGCTCGACCCGGCTTGCCCCGGCCGAATGCACTTTCCTGCGTAGTGCGCCCTTATATTAGTGATAAGGCGGCTCGACAACGGCAAGCGGCTACGGTGGGGTCTGCGCGCGGTATTGTAGGTTTTGTTTTATGGATGGGATGGGATCGAGAAGATTACAAAATAAATCTTTTCTTTTTTTTTATTTACTGGTCTTTATTTCTAATGGATTACCGCAACTTTCGGCGGGTTGGGTTAAACTGACTACATTTTTCTTTGCTTCATTCTTTTATAGTATAATATAGTGGTGGGGGGAAAATCGTGCACAAGGTGTCTTTTGGAGGGGGTGCAATGATCAGAGTTCCTCTCGAACCTTCGCAAAGGAAACATCTATTCTCATTATATAGAAAATTATTTCTATTGACTCTCGATTTATCGAATTCACAATAGCAGGTACAAACCTGTCTCTATTTTCTATCAGAACTCTTTTCTCAGCCCTTTGTGAGCCATCATGGCCACTGGGCAAAAATTCTCCTTTTCGCACTGCGATGACTCCGAGAGCATCGCTTCCACCGCTGAGTCCTCAATGGACACAGCGCTTATTCTGGATTGCGAAGGCTTCAAGGAGCCTCGCAGGCGAAAACGTGCCTGACAAACACCCCGGGACACTCAATCAGACCGAATAAGTCTGATCACCAAAACTAGCA
This sequence comes from Theocolax elegans, assembly GCA_026168455.1. NCBI lineage: Eukaryota > Metazoa > Arthropoda > Insecta > Hymenoptera > Cerocephalidae > Theocolax > Theocolax elegans. The sequence continues at coordinate 18,690,691 of CM047426.1, read as the reverse complement.
ACACGGTACTTCCACCGGTTGCTACCCACAATCAATTCGCCCTATTAGCCGGCACTTTCGCCGAAGAAAAGAAAGTTAGGATCACCCCAGTGAACGTTTACTGTGATGAGCTTAACTTCTCCTATAAACTCCTCCAAACTATCATTAGAAAATTAAAATTTAGATAAAATTCCTCATCCGGGAATTGGACACCGAAAGGTTCCAATACTTTCTTTTCAAATCTCCGGATTCCCAACCTCCGATCAAATTCGTCATTAGTGGCCTACCCATTTCAATGGCTACCGACGAAATCGCGGACGAGTTAGTACGGGGTGGATATAGGGTCCACAACGTCCCGCAAATGATGAGAGGAAGCGGGAAAAACGCCACCCCGCTCCCTCTTTTCCTAATCATACTGGATAAAACCGACAACATCTTACTAATATATAAAGAGAGAAGGTTTGTTTATATGTAACCAATAAATGCAAAAACTACTAAACCGAATATTTTGAAACTTTGCATATAGTTTTGTTATAACATCTGGAGTGACATAGGCTATATAAACATTCATTTTTTTAATGCATTATTTGTGAAAAAAACATGGGACTATATTGCCATAGCGAAGTAGGGACTACTTCGCGTAGGAAGGTGTTCTGCGGTCGGCGCTATACAATGCGCATGCTTCGCTCAACGACCGATAGGTGGCGACCGGTTTTACTATTCCCATTACAAATTTTGCACACAGATAATATTAATACGCCTCGAGCCATTGATGTATTCGACGAGTTCCTCACGAACCTTCGTAGAGGAAACACCTATTCTCATTATATAGAAATAGTATATTACATGCCATGGCCAGTAAAATAAGAAATGTCTCAGATCACGTGTAATTGTCGGCCGACTTTCTGGCCATGTATCGTAATATACTATCTATTGACTCTCGATTTATCGAATTCTCAATAGCAGGTGCAAACCTGTCTCTATTTTCTATCACAACTCTTTTCTCAGCCCATTGTGAGCCATCATGGCCACAGGGCAAAAATCTTCCTTTTCGCACTGCGATGGCTCCGAGAGCATCGCTTCCACCGCTGAGTCCTTAATGGACACAGCGTTGATTATGGATTGCGAAGGCTTCAAGGAGCCTCGCAGGCGGAAACGTGCCCGCCAAACACCTCGGGACACTCAATCAGACCGAACAAGTCTGATTACCAAGACCAGCAACACGGTACTTCCACCGGTTGCTACACACAACCAATTCGCCCTACTAGCCGGCACCTCCGCCGAAGAAAAGAAGGTTAAGATCACCCCAGTGAATGTTTACTGTGATGAGCTTAACTTTCCCTATAAACTCCTCCAAACCATTATTAAAAAATTAAAATTTAGCGCGGTAGTTTACAAACTCCGCGACAACTTCATGTCCGTCCGGGTTTCAACCCTGGAGGACTATCGAACCTTCCTCCGGGAATTGGACACCGAAAGGTTCCAATATTTTCTTTTTAAATCTCCGGATTCCGAACCTCCGGTCAAATTCGTCATTAGGGGCCTACCCATTTCAATGGCCACCGACGAAATCGCGGACGAATTACTGCGGGGTGGATATAGAGTCCACAACGTCGCGCAAATGAAGAGAGGAAGCGGGAAAAATGCCACCCCGCTCCCTCTTTTCCTAATTACTTTAGAAAAAACAGACAACATCAAAAATATTAATCAACTAAAAACAATCGCGTTCTTGAAAATAAAAATAGAGCCCTATATTAAACCTAAACGCCCGGTACAATGTTATAAATGCCAACGATATAATCATGTGTCACGGTTCTGCCATGCTCAACCCAAATGCGTTAAGTGTGGAGAGAACCATGACACCGCCATGTGCACTAAGCCCCGCGATAAAGAAAATTTAAAATGCGCAAACTGTGGAGGCAACCACACCGCGAATTACAAAGGCTGTCCAGCCTATAAAACAACAAAACAATCTTACGCGAATAAAGCCAAAACTCCCAAACCCACTAAAATTAACAGCAATAATAAAAATACTGAAAAACCTAAACTCATTCCGTTAAACGATGGAGGTCATTTTCCCGCATTACCGGTTAAACCTAAAACGCAAACACCAATTAACATACCAATAATTAAATCATTACAAAACAAACACAAAAATGAAAATTACATTAATAAGAATAAAAAACCCGTCAACTCGGAAGACGCAACCGCGCTGATAGAAATACTGCGGGAGGCCACCAACCTCTCTATCAGTATCTCCTCGGGATCAATCTCAATTAATGACGCCTATATCCAAGTCGCGGTAATAACTCAAAAACTTCTAAACTCGGCCCTCGCAGTTTTGCATCCAATAAACAAAAAATCGGACCATGAATAATACACCAAATAAACAACTAACCATTTGTGCTTGGAACGCCAACGAACGACTAACACACAAAAAACTCGAACTAGAGACGCTATTACACACAAAAAACATTGACATTTGCCTACTTGACGAAACACTTTTAAAAAACAACAGTACATTTAAACTACGAAACTACACTGTCTATAAAAATAACATAAACCGGGGCACCGCGGTAATAGTTAAAAACAGCCTACACCATTATAATATACCCTTAAATACCGAAAACTTAGAAGCAACGGCAATTAAAATCAAAACCCGCGGAACCGACATCGCGATAATAGCTACTTATAACTCACCTACTGTTAAATTCAACAAAAACGACTACGATAAAATCTTTAAAACAGCCGACACAGTAATAGCCGCCGGTGACTTTAACGCTAAACATACGCGCTGGGGGAGTCGCACTATAAACGCTCTCGGTAGCCAAATCAGTAAATATTGCATTAATAAACAACTTTACATTCACGCCCCAACGAGCTTCACTCACTATCCTTACAACAAAAATGCAAACCCGATATAATAGATTTCATGATCTCTAAAAACTTAAATTTTTCTTCTAATATCTGCACTCTCTCAGATTCCGAATTAGACTCAGACCATTGCCCCGTATACATCACTATCAACTTAACAACAATTTACAATCCGACAAAAATTAAATACAACTTTGCAAAAATTAAATGGCAGACATTTAACAATTACTTTGACGAAAACATCACTACACTATAAGACATAGACACAAAAGACGAAATAGACACTGCTATCACTGACTTTACACAAACCAACCGCAAAGCAATAGACATTTCCACACTATTAAACGAAATAATTAAATCAATAAAACATCGAAACGTATTAATCCGCGAAAACCGTAAACGATATAATCCAATTAATAGATAACCAAATAAAAAACTTTAAATGCGAATCGTGGAATAACAAAGTAAAATCTCTAAACATCAAAGACAATAGTTTGTGGAGAATGACCAAAGCCTTAACGCGAACTGATAGAAACATTCCACCGTTAAAAGGTTCAAATAATCAACTTAAATATTTTTCACCGGACGATAAAGCTAGCCAACTAGCCAAAAATTTCACGAAAACTTTCACACCGCATAATATGCCTCCTAACAATTCCAATGTTACTGCAGAAAAGGATAATTTAATCTTAAATTTTCTAAACAATTCTAACAATAACCCTAATACAATTCCACCGATAATTCCGTCCGAACTTAAAAAATATCTTAAACGCACGAAAAACAATAAAGGTCCCGGTCCGGATACAATAAGTAACTTCATTTTGAAAAAATTACCTATAAAAGTATTAACCCACTTAACCGACATACTCAACGCGTGCATTCAATAGACTTCGGGACGACATCACTGACCGCCTAACGATCAGGCAGGAACAATTCGGGTTTAGACAAGCTCATTCTACACAACACCAAATACTTAGACTAACCGAAGACATTACTTGGAACTTTAACTGGAAACGAAACACTGGGGCGGTACTTCTCGACGTCGAGAAAGCCTTTGACAGTGTCTGGATGAACGGCCTCCTTCGCAAACTAATCGAAAATAAAATAAACTCTAACCTAATTCACATTTTAGCTTCTTATCTAAACAACCGGAATTTTAAAGTTAAACTAAACGACGCAGGATCTCGCGAATTTCCTATAAAAGCAGGAGTTCCTCAGGGCAGTCTGTTGGGACCTCTGCTCTTTTTAATTTACATTAACCACCTACCCTCGACCGACAACGTAAATATCGGGATCTACGCGGACGTCACGGTAATATACGCGACCTCGCGAAGTAACGAAAAAATCGTAAAATTACTTAACAACGCGCTAAACGACATTCATCAATTCTGCAGTAAATGGAAAATTAAAATCAACGGGACAAAATCCGAAGCAATAATGTTTTCTAAAAAGTTATCTCAAACTACAAACCTTCTAACGTTCGTAACAAAGCCATCGGGGTCTTAACTAAACTAAATCCGCTTTTAAGAAATCACTCGTCTCTAAATCTAAAGAACGGCATAATAATTTATAAAGCCTTAATCCGACCAACACTAACATACGCTTCAGCGGTCTGGGGCGGCACGTGTAAAACCAACATTAATAAACTTCAAATAATTCAAAATAAAACTTTACGAAAAATAACAAACGCGATACGGTATACTCAAAATTCATTAATCCATAAAGAACTCGAAATAGAATATTTACATAATCTCAATAAACTTCAACCGAAAAATTCTACGAAAACTCCGCGAAATCAAAATATGCTCTAATAAACAACCTCGGTAAATACGAATTCGATCCTGAAAACAAACATGCGCGACCAAAAGACTTTCTGTCCGCCCCGTAGGAACAACTATTCGTCATTCAAAAATAAATTCTATTTAATTAACATTGATGGGTTGGGGAGGAAACATATGCAGGGTGGATGGCTGCTTCTCGTAGGCATTTCGCCGGAAGAACCAGCCGGAGCTCTGTAGAATGGCCCTGCTCGGCTCATCAATGCACCCCATCACATAGTCTATTTATTTCTCTTTCTCTCTTTCCACTCAACCTCATATTCATTCCACCTTTCATCTCATTTTTTCATTCTTTCAACTAGCACATTACTATAAGTAGGTTTTTCAGCCTAGTGCTTTTTCCTACTTAACGTAAGCTTCTGCTTACTTCTGCTTTCTCCAAAGGTTCTGTAATTTCATCTTTTTATTATTGTGCGAAAATGCTAACTTTAGCAATGCACTTTCACCTCCCACGCGATTTCTTCCTTCTTAAGCAGAGGTAACGGGATTGGAGATATGCCTCCCGCCGTGGATTCGATCCACGACGAGGACATATAAACAATCTTCCGGGCTGGACGTACCTCACTGGATGGGGCGACGGAGGAGCCCCACCATCCCCCCCCCTTTTTTTAGGGGGTGTAATAAAATTTACTTAATTTATTTAATTTTCGAGCTTTAATCGGGTATTAATTAAAATTAAAATAAAAAGAAAGACAAAATGTGACTCTGATTGCTTTCCAACTTCTGTGAGTATTTAGTAAATTATTTATTCATTCTTGTTGCTATAATAAATAATAAATAATTTATTGTAAATAATTATAGATACAAAATGACAGTTTGCAATAATGACAAGTTGATAAATGCATTGTCATAATGTTAAGGTAAAAATCTTTTTGTTGTTGACCATTATGTTGTGATGTAGCAACATCACTGGGCGTCACCTGGAGAGTCGTTGCTGGTGCGTGCACGTTCGCGCACCACACCGCGGTAGTACCCGAGTACTATTCCCAACAGTGGAGATCGCGCATACCCGGGGAAACGGTCGCGAGGCACGTTGTTTACGTGCCGGCCCGCGCTCAGTTGTCGACATCTTGAATCGATCTAGATTCAAGCGCGCGCACACTGAGCGCGCGGTCCGCGCTCGTATCGATACCGGGATCGCGCGCATATAGTCTAGGGAATTCGGAACGCGGATAGTGGGGGAACATGTGTATAATAGTAAGGAGATAAATTTATATTCGAATTTCGCGCTGTTAACTAGAGAATAATATAGTGATCTATTGAACCAATCAATAGATGACTATTAGAGATAAGACTTCCGTACGAGTAAATATATCAGCATATTACGTTATATGACTGTAATTACCTTAAATACGGAAAGTCGAAATACTAGTTGGGACAATGATAACTTATGCAAATTAGTTAACATTTTCATCTATAGTGGCGTAAATATGGGTAGCTTTATTACACCTGTGACGGATACGGAAGGGTTGGAGAATTATAATATAGCCGGATCCCTCGCAGATAACGAGAGAGAGAACAGATAGGGATATTAGAGATTGAGGGAGATAGAAAATCGGGGAAGAAGTCTGGCGTTTCGATCGCGCTGACAGTAGTATTTTCTGATCCTATCGATCGCACGAACAGTATTGTTTTTTTCTAGTTTTGTTTCTGAGATTTATTGGGAGTATTTTATCATAAAATAAAATATTTCGTATAAAGATTAAGGAGTATCAATGGATTTATCCCGATAATAAGGAGGAATAGTGATTACAAAGAGATATATATATATACATAGAGATATATCTATCCAAACAGAGTAGTATTTGATATCATTATTATTATTATCTTGATCTTTATATTGGATTTATTTACATCGTATTGGTAAGTTATTTTTAATTATTGATATAATAAATGATATTTTAGTGGGGACAATAGGAATTAATTCAGTGCGCGATTTATTAATAAATTATTATTTATTTAATTAATTTAAAATCACGTTCTCTCCCTCGTGGTTAGTGGTGCCACGGGATCTATTCTTAGATCCCGTAATCAAACATTATAGATCGACATTTTTCTTTAGGAATATTAATATTCGTTATCGCGGTTTAAAAGATATCCGAAACTATTTATTTTATTCAACGGGACTTCCTCTGGGTGAGTCCACCGAGTTATAAGGACGAATAAATTATTATTATTTTTCGATGATGTCTAGGTCCGGAAATAATTTTATTTAAATCATTTTTTTTTATATAGAATTATAAACTAGCATCACAATGTATTCAATATAGTAATTATTATTAATAAAGTTTAGCACCTGATGATGGAGACAAGTACGTCTCCGAAACGTTGTGCAATTAGACAATCAAATTGACTCGTTAAAGCAATCGTTAATTCTACCAACAAATACAACTCACGAGTCGGAAATACAATATTAAAGGCAGGATGTTCGATAAACAAGAAGAATCTATAAAGCAAATAAAAAAATAAATAAAACAAAAAAAGAAGGGGGGTAAAAGTTAAAAATGGAAATTGAAAATAATAAAAAAGGGGAAAGATTTATCAATATCTCTTTTACTTTTTTTTCAGAACAAAGAAAAATAATGAGGAACTTCAACGTAATGATTTTATCCCATTAACATTTTGTACGCGAAACGCAGTAGAGCCAAGAGGAATCGAACTTCAACCAATACCTCCATCGGGTATATTCTTCGAACGACAAGAAGATGTAAAACTAACTCCAGTCGCATGGAAAAGTATTATGATCAGGACTTGCACACATAAAGATATGAATCTAACGAATATATGGGTTATGTTTAGCGCATTTAAAATCGATTGTCTGTTAGGTTGCGAAAAATGTGAAGAACTGTTTGGAAATTTTTAGAATTTTCAAGAAAAATACATTAGAAACTTTACACATTTTGAAATCTACGGAAATTACTCCCTACTGAAAATGTATGCGCAATTAATAGCGCAACTTTTGACGCAACTTCTTGCGCTACTTTTTACGTGTCTTTATCGAGCCAAAAGTTGCGCCATAAATTGCGCTACTATATTGAAAATTTGAAAATATATATATATATAATTTTATAATAGAAAATGCCTTAAGATCTTTTTTATGTGATTTTCAATTGCAATTTTCAACATGAATCCAACTTTAAAAAATTTCTAATATTTTGATGAATGCAATAAAAAAAAATGCATATTAATAAAGTTATATTAATTTATTTATTTAACTAAAAGCTCCAAATTTTGAAAGACAAGATTTTTTGTTTTAAACTCTTACCTCGAGATTTTTCCAAATTCAAGATGATAGCATCCAAGATGGTAATATATATAGGAGAAAATTTTTTGATATTTCGATATTATTCCATAAACAATGTTTTATGATGAATGTTTATCAACATTGGCAGACCCAATATAGGGGCAAGAAATATGGCAAATTCTTCGGTTTTTATGAAATTCGATTTACAGGGATTTCTTGGATCGCTGATTACGAATTCGTTATAATAATTCGTTAGTTATTATTATTCGTTAATAGACTTCGTTGTAGGTGTTAATGATAAAGAAATAATTATTTGTCAGGTTATAAAAACAACTTTGAATCATTACTCAAGTATAATTCGAGACCTAGCAGCAGCAACGAAATTTGTATTAAAACAGAACAGATATGGAGAATATGCGTATTAATTGACATCGATGAACAAAAATTCATTATACCAGTACCTAATAAATTGCACTATTAAATTATCTACATTGAATTTACTATTTATTTAAATTGTAAACTGATTTATTTTTAATTAAGTTCTATGATTATAGTTTAATGGCTGGCTTCCATCGAAAACATTTGTATTTAATTATAATATTTTATATACAGCCTTAATAAAACGTATTTTATATAAAAATATGCCTATTTCCTTAAATATCATCATAACCTTTTATTTAAATATAAAAAATAATAATATATATATATATTCTTTTTTCTTACTTTACATTATTTGCTTCTGAACAAAAGAACACAAAAATTTTAATAGTATATAACATAATTAAGTTGTGTTTTTGTCTTATAGTTTTCTTTAAATTAAGTTTATAGGTCGCTGATATTACGTCATTTAGCCAAGGAGTCACGTTTCCCAGCTCACATCGCATGAAAAGACATGTAATTCAGTAACTTTTTTTTGTAATTTCTTTGTTTTGGTTACTTTTAATATTTTCGTTGAGGAATATTTACGACTATTTATTTCATGAGGAAAAGCATGCTGCACATAAGTCATCATTACGGATCCGTAATCCGTGGCCCAAAAAACCTTTTAAACTAAATTTAACAAGTGCTTTCTTCACCAAGACATCGTATGACCTCCGTCGCTGATTAGCACCGGTTTGGGAGCATAAAAAGAGCGACGTTAAAATAATAAAAAAAAAAAAAAACTAAATTTAACATAAATAGAACTTGTGGTCACCATATTGGTTTCTATGCTATCTTGAATATGTAAATAAAAACTAACAACGAATTTGTAACCAGCGACCCAGAAAACCCCTGTAAATCAAATTTCATAGAAATCCAACAATTTGCAAAATTTCTTGCCGCTATATTGGGTCCGCCATCTTGAATTTGTTAAAAGTGATAACGTATTTGTAATCAGCGTCCCAAGAAACCCCTGTAAATCAAATTTTATAGAAATTCAACAATTTGCAAAATTTTTTGCCGCTATATTGGGTCCGCCATCTTGAATTTGTAAAAACTGATAACGATTTCGTAATCAGTGATCCAAGAAATTCCTGTAAATTGAATTTCATAAAAATCGAAGAATTTGCCAAATTTCTTGCCGCTATATTGGGTCTGCCATCTTGAAATGGTAAAAATTACCCGTATGTCCAATGTTGATAAACATTCATCATAAAACGTTGTTTATGGAATAATATCGAAATATCAAAAAATGTTCTCCTATATATATTACCATCTTGGATGCTGCCATCTTGAATTTGGAAAAACCTCGAGGTAAGAGTTTAAAACAAAAAATCTTGTCTTTCAAAATTTGGAGCTTTTAGTTAAATAAATAAATATAACTTTATTAATATGCATTTTTTTATTTGATTGTGTTCATCAAAATATTAGAAATTTTTTAAAGTTGGATTCATGTTGAAAATTGCAATTGAAAATCACATAAAAAAGATCTTAAGGCATTTTCTATTATAAAATTATATAAATATGTATATATATATTTTCAAATTTTCAATATAGTAGCGCAATTTATGGCGCAACTTTTGGCTCGATAAAGACACGTAAAAAGTAGCGCAAGAAGTTGCGCAAAAAGTAGCGCAAAAAGTTGCGCAAAAAGCTGCGTCAAAAGTTGCGTCAGAAGTTGCGCTATTAATTGCGCAAACATTTTCAGTAGGGTTTGCAAACGAGTTAGTACGTTATGATTTAAAAAGTAAATTAATTAACAATTAAAACTAAAACAGTATTAATAGAAAGTAATACGGTGGGAACTGATGTATATATAGACAAAGTAAGATTGTACGATGAATTCAACATTGTGCAAAAAATCAAGCAAATAAAAGGGGAAATTTACCTTGAACAATACTCACAAGTAATAAACAATATAAAGACTACGTTTGGAAAAATATTGGACAACCAGATAAGCTACAGTGTAGATACCCTTATTAATTTAGAAGGAATAAAAGAAAATCAAATATGTACTACTTTATTATAATCTAATAGATTTAAACAAGTTGTTAATTATATCGAAAAATATCAGAAAATCAATGAATTCCCGTAATTTCGTAATTATTAATTATTTGAGCATTATGATGTTGTCACGATTTTGTAGTGTTACAAAATGGATAATTGAATTGGAACCTTCTTAAAATAAAAATTTGAATTGGACCTTTCTTAAAAAATAATTTGAATTGGACCCTTCTTCAAAAATAATTTGAATTGGACCCTTCTTAAAAAATAATTTGAATTGGAACCTTTTTAAAATAAAAATTTGAATTGCACCCTTCTTCAAAAATAATTTGAATTGGAACCTTCTTGCACTAAGGCGACGATATACATGAACCATACATTAATGTAATAAAAATTGACTCGCAATTACTACAATTGAACGATTACAGTACCACGCATGTATATAAATGCATAATAAAAATCACACGTACAGTTACACATTGTTGTATGCACGGACATGCATTTCGCGTCCTAAACGGAGAAATTAGTTATTATAAAAAAATAAGTAGGGAAGAATGTTATGGAATCCATCGTTCAGGCTATTTTTCTATAAACCAATTATGTTTGCGGGGGGGAATGATAATAGCGGAAATTGTATTGGAGGTTCTTTTTCGAATTCATATGGTAGCTATTATGACGCTTATGTCGTAGGTCATGTTCAAATAAATACGATTACTATGTGACTGTACATTTGGAATATAATAAAGTAAAATTAGACTCCGGGGTTACATGCACACTCGCGGATTTAGAATGTACAGATATCGATGCCTCGCAAGTTTTTCAAGTTTCTCGAAGCGCTTCCGGAGGATTCATGCGGAGTTAAGAAATATTCTGTGTTATATGAAGGAAATTTAGATAAAATATATAAAGCGCAAGAAAATCGTATAATGTATTCGCTTGAAACTAATGATATTACATTCGCACTATGGAAAAAAGGAAAGCAGAATGTATGCGGTTTTAGGTTCGCACGCATCGAACATTCCAAGCTTTTCATAATTGAAGATGCCAAAATTAACAGTTTTATAAGCAAAAAAACAATTGAGGGGAACAATCTGGATATATTTGCATACATAAACTCAAAATTCTTATACGCTGAAAATATGTACGTCGACAGTTAATTAAAACATATATCGACATATTAAAACAAAGATGCGAAATCGAAAGACACATTCTCACTCAAGCCCTCGCCCTCGCCTCAGTTTCCCCGGCGGAAGTGGGTTATCGTATCATGAATCAACCCGGGTATCTAGCCGTAACAGCGAAAGAAATTATTCATCTATTAACCTTTAGACTGCCGGCATTTTTACCTTATAAATTGATATTTTTGATGTGCAAAATTTATACATAAAAACACCTCATATCTCTAGAGTAGTTATCAAGGCCACAGGTGGCTCATATATGAGCCATGCTGGTAGACTAAAGGTTAAAATGCTTAAAAGTAGTTGTAGTCGGGAGACAAACGACAGGGTGTTACGAACAGTTACCCGTGTTTCCGAAAAATGAACCGTATTCTCTAACACTTAGAACACGTATACTAGTAAGAACTGGGAAACCCCTAATGTGTGATAATCGTTTACCGGTTATGTTCAAAATGCATCAAATTTGGTTTAAAATGCTACCAAATCCAGTCGAAGTAAAAGATCCGGAGATATTGATGCCTCAAACAAAACTAACATGGATATATCATTCACAAGAGATACTCGCTACTAGTGGAATACACGGACAAAAAGATACCAGTAAACTTCGCGATATGATATTATTCTCATTAGAAAAATCTACGGTATTGAATAAAATGGCATCAGGAGCTTCGGGAAGGAAGATAAACCCCTAAGGGATTACTATGGGAAATTTGTTTGACCAAGAAGCCTTGAATAATCTGGCTGAATCGACATTCAACAAACTATGCTCGGAATTTTTAACATTTAGCTACATCTCTGCGGGTTTCATAGGATTTTTTGATATGTCGTCTCATCAAGCTAATTATCGATACGATTATGCATGGTTTTATGTTGCACGGAATGTACGGTTTCTCTTTATATTTAATTGGGGCAATATGGACTTCAATCATTCATCTATTACTTTATTTGGGAACACAAAAGTTAAATAAAGTTAAGGAGGAGAACAACTAAATAGAATTTGAGATAGAGAAAAATGAAAAGAGTCTGTAAAATAATCAACTCAATTCTTTATTTTATTTGTTCAGAACAATTAATCTTTATTCGGATTCGGAAGTACAACTTAACTATTCGAGGTCTCCAATCAAACCAAACTTATAGCAAAACAAATTCAAATGATAAAAAATAAGCTTTCTTTGTTTTATCAAATATGACATGGTAACAAAACAAATTCTTCCTTTGTTCACCGTTTGCGAGATATTTCTCTCCTCGTGCTTCCGTATTTGTTTTATTTTTGGCTAAATGTGAAACAAAATTCTTCTGCCTTTTATAAACATTCAATTGAATTATTATAACGGTTCTGAAAAATATCGATAGCTTGAAACACACGTGTATCTACAGATAAAGCTCGCGTCCATGTAGAAAATCGGGAAAAGTCAATAATCGGTGTTGTTTCTGTCAAATTTAATACGTCTTTGTTTATTTTTCTTAGTTCGGAGTCATTTTTAATTTTTTTATTTGATAATTCTTCTGGCCATTCTAAACTTGATTTTAACAAAAATGACGGACCTTTAAACCATCGACTATCTTTTTCTAAACATTCAAGTTTATATCTAGTGCCATCATCTGCTGGATTTTCCGCCGAAGGTACCCATCGCCACTCTAATGCATTTGAGTTCTCATTTATCTTGCTTAATCTATTGGCAATAAAATTTTAAATTCCCGAGGGTCTTTTCTTATCCATGCCAAAACAGTTTTTGAGTCCGACCAATATATTTTTTGAGAAATTTTAAAATTATGTTTGTTTTCAATAGTTTTTGGGAGACGAGTAGCTAATAATGCAGCTTGTAGTTCAAACCTTGGAATTGTAATAGTTCTAATGGGTGCAACTCGACTTTTTGCAATTATAATTGACACGTGATAATTATTATCTGGTAATAAAAAACGCCAATAAGCTACAGCTGCGTAAGCTTTTATAATTGAATCGCAAAATATATGCATTTCAACTGCTTGGTATCGACCGTTTGGTTTTAAGTACCATCGAGGAATTTCACATTTTTTTAACTTTTTCTATTTCTTTTATCCATTTTTTTCCATTACATTAACTCGTCTTTTTTCAATTCCTTATCCCAATCTATTCCACTAATCCATATTTGCTGCATTATTATTCGTGATTGTGTTGAAAACGGAGTTAATAAACCGATTGGATCAAAAATAGACATTATGATACTAAGAAATTCGCGTTTTGTTGGAATTTTGTCACCTTTATATATATCTCTACAAATTTTATTTTCGTTCACGTTAAAGGATAAATTTATTTATTTATTTATTAATTTACCAGAATTACAATATGTAGTTAAAATCTAAATATATATATATATGGGTGGTTCTCTGTGACATCGAAGATGAAAAAAATGAATATTGCTATAACTGGGAATATGTTTTAGGGGTGTCCAGTAGTTCTCCTGATTTTTTTCAAATTTTTTCGGGGCCATTATTTTAAGTTACAGAGAGTCAAAGTTGACATTTTAGCACTTTTTTGCATTATATGCCCATATTCATGAATTTTTAGCTCCTAGGGGATGCATTTTTCACTAAAAACACAAGTATGTCTTTTTTTGTAAAATTTTCCGAACTTTTCATTAAAAATACTTTTAAAGACATAAATGTATGCTGTCACACTCATGTAAGCCATTTAAACCTTAAATAGTGAAAATCAGCAATTCTGCTCCGGACTCTGGAAACCTAATGCTGTCTAAAAGATGTCTTTTTATAGTCAGAAACTGCCTATAAATTTCCAGAGTGAGTTTGAATCATTAAGATCACTTATGGTCAAAATATCTGGGAAAAGTGCCCGAAATATTAATAGTAATGTATATTTGTTGCCTTATAACGATGAATCTATTAGCATGATCATTGTAAAAAAATTTGTGCACTTATCTTGGAGTGGTAGAAAAGTATCTTCACTTGGTTCAGTATCCATCTAATCTCCTGTAAGCTGCTAAAAATAAAAATATTATTATACAATTATAAAAAATTAATTTCTAATCATTTATAATGCTGGATTTTTAATTTTACAACCCTTACAAGAATTATAATACTAATCTGAAGGATTACTATAAATATATGAACATTGTTATTACTATAACTGAATATACGTATTTAATACAAAAAGTATATATACAAATCAGATCTGAGATTATAATGAGTAATATGATTATGTGAAAGTGACATGTTTGTGAAATTCAAACAATGTATTGTTGAATAATAATAATAATAATGATGATACTTTATAACGTGTACGGATTTCGAGTATCGGCGTAGGTAGGTCCCTGGATTATCGGCAACGTTCGTCGATAGGACCAAGTCGACTAGCCCGGATAATTGCGAATGGTAGCGCAGTGGTGAGGCTTCTGCCTCGCGCTTCCGGGATCGTGGGTTCGCGCCCCAATACCTTCGTTGATTTTTTTGCAATGATTATGCTAATAGATTCATCGTTATAATGGAACAAATATACATTACTATTAATATTTCGGGCACTTTTCCCAGATATTTTGACCATAAGTGATCTTAATGATTTAGACCCACTCTGGAAATTTATAGGCAGTTTCTGACTATAAAAAGACATCTTTTAGACAGCATTAGGATTCCAGAGTCCGGAGCAGAATTGCTGATTTTCACTATGTAAGGTTTAAATGGCTTACATGAGTGTTACTGCATACATTTATGACTTTAAAAATATTTTTAATGAAAAATTCAGAAAATTTTACAAAAAAAAGTCTTATTTATGTTTTTAATAAAAAATGCATCCTCTGGTAGCTACAAATTCATGAAAATGGGCAAATAATGCAAAAAAGTGCTAAAATATCAACTTTGACTCTCTGTAACTTAAAATAATGGTTCTGAAAAAATCTGAAAAAATTCAGGAGAACTACTGTAAACCTCTAAAATACATTTCCACAGTTATAGCAATATTTATTTTTTTCATCTTCGATGTCACAGAGAACCACCCATATATATATATATATATATATATATATATATATATATGGGCTATTTCACGTCAAGTGGTACGATGAAAATTTTAAATCGCTCCAAAATTTGAAAACAGGCTGGAAATTTGGCTGAGAGTTATTCCACCATAAAAAATGGAAATTTTTCAATTTTTTAGAAAAATTTCTATTTTCAAAGTCATTTATCTCAAAATCTATTGATTTTTTTGAAAAAACATTACAATCAACTTTTGTTCAAAATAATCTTTAGAACTTATCTACCTGGGTTACAATTCTTAATTTTAAAATCTCGAAGAGATAGAACGCCCGGAAATATTGAATATCAAAAAAAGGCAACCACGCCACAATCGATTTTGATCTAACACCGCTCAAAAGATCACATTTTCCGAGAGCTTTCGAATGGCGGTGGTTAGATTATTGGCCAAGACCGCTGGTGTAAGTTATACCCCATAAACCTCATAAAATCACTAATTTTTATGTATTTCAGGGCATTTTTTTTCTATCTTCTGGAAGATATTTCCAGCCTGTTCTCAAATTTTGGAGCGATTTAAAATTTTCGTCGTACCACTTGACGTGAAATAGCCCATATATATATGAAACAAAACAATTTAAATTATTTCTCAAGTAACAACTTATTTTTTATTTAATACAATTTTTACTATTATTCAATAATTTGAGATCACCTGACAACATGTTACAATATTTAACCTTTAAAGGACTGGAATTTTCTGGTTCAAAAAAGCTTCTTTTTTCAATAAAATTAATGTCTAAAAACATCGGATCACTTTTAACCTTTAGCGGACGGGGATTTGGGTTTACTGTTTTCGCTCACTTTTCTATAGAAGTCGAGTTTTTGTGTTGTCTTACATCTCAAAACTAACACATGTAAAGAGTCGATCATGGACATGGCCCGTATAGGGGCCATCCCGTCCTCTAAAGGTTAATAGCATTATATTTAGAACTTTTATAACTAATAGATTTTTTAATATTTGGTGATTTTAAATGCATATTTCTAGTTCTACAATTTAATTTTAAGTAACGATTTTTCAGTTCTGAGTAGTATAATGTGATTGAATCCAATGTAAATACTTGTTTAATTGATAAAGGATATTTATCTTTCTCTTTTTCAATATAATTTTAAAAAATCTCCTTTGTAAGGATTCCAACGATAGTAATACATTATTGTACTCTCCTCCCCAAGCTGATATCCCATACGTGATTGTACGATTATGCACGAACGATCACACAAAATCGCACAAGCACACATTTACCGGTTAGAGAAGGAGAGATCGTCTTACAAGAGATTAATATTGGGACTTGATGTCCGCTTTTTATTTTTTATATATTGTGTTGTTTGGGAGTGTGTGTATAGGAAAAATTTACACGCCCGATCGCACGGTGCGATTTTCGACGAGGGATCCCACGCACGCGTCCAATCGCGATTGTCTGTGAATTTATCGCGTCAACCCGATTCGGCAAAAATATACCGCGAAACACAAACACTGCGAAGCACGACACTATATTGAATTAGGACTCACGCACAAGACCGTAATCAAGTAATGAATGAATTCAAAAGAATAGTCCTTTCTTATATAGGTTACTGACTTCTAGGTTCCCCCACTTCTATGGGATTCCCTACCCGATGGAGTCAATACCCCCTTCTACTGATAGATGAAATTCGTAGCATACTGACTATTTAAGAGCGCGGTCTTCCGCATTAAAATTATGGCAACAAGATTTTTCACAGAAAGTTGCCATTTTTTAAATGCTTGTAGCTCGGTCAATTTTCATTGTATTGAGATAATTTTTTTTGTTTTGTAGGGAATTATGTGCACTTTGAGGAAAAAATAATGCCTAATAGCTGCGAGATAATGCCACATTGATATGTCTTAATCAGGCCTACCAACTTCTTTTTCTTAAACAACGCAATAGTTTGCACGTTTACCTGGATTACCAAAAATTTTTTTTCAAAAAATAACAAATACCACCGTAAAGTAGACTTTTCAACGAGTATTTTAAAAAAAAAGTCGACCCTCTACTTCCTATGTTTTAGTCAAATACCGCCAACATCAGCATTACCCGATGCGTACCGCGAGGAGGTTGTTGGTTGGACTTACGCATTATTGTGGCCCTGAAAAGGGCCGATTGTGTGAACCGTTTCTTACATTAGAGACCCCGCGGTCTGAATCCCCTACAAAACAAAAAAGATTATCTCAATAAAATGAAAATTGATTAAATTGCAAGCATTTGAAACATGGCCATTTTAAAAGATCTTTAAAATGGCATAACTCGGTCAAAAAAAGTCGTAGAGGGTCGACGTTTTTTTTTAAAATACTCGTTGAAAAGTCTACGTTAAGGTGGTATTTGTTATTTTTTGAAAAAAAATTTTTGGTAATCCAGGTAAACGTGCAAACTATTGCGTTGTTTAA